>JBDPZO010000006.1:3102189-3164356 GCA_039877585.1 Heterodera filipjevi | reverse complement strand
TAAACAGAAGTTTGATATTTCAGCAGTTATTTTATTGGAAAATGTTTTTTCCCTATATTCCTTGGAAATAGTGTAAAATATTTGCACTTTAAATATTTATTTCAAAAGCGGGGCAAATAAATCTTTTTAGATGTAAACAGAAGTTTGATATTTCAGCAGTTATTTTATTGGAAAATGTTTTTTCCCTATATTCCTTGGAAATAGTGTAAAATATTTGCACTTTAAATATTTATTTCAAAAGCGGGGCAAATAAATCTTTTTAGATGTAAACAGAAGTTTGATATTTCAGCAGTTATTTTATTGGAAAATGTTTTTTCCCTATATTCCTTGGAAATAGTGTAAAATATTTGCACTTTAAATATTTATTTCAAAAGCGGGGCAAATAAATCTTTTTAGATGTAAACAGAAGTTTGATATTTCAGCAGTTATTTTATTGGAAAATGTTTTTTCCCTATATTCCTTGGAAATAGTGTAAAATATTTGCACTTTAAATATTTATTTCAAAAGCGGGGCAAATAAATCTTTTTAGATGTAAACAGAAGTTTGATATTTCAGCAGTTATTTTATTGGAAAATGTTTTTTCCCTATATTCCTTGGAAATAGTGTAAAATATTTGCACTTTAAATATTTATTTCAAAAGCGGGGCAAATAAATCTTTTTAGATGTAAACAGAAGTTTGATATTTCAGCAGTTATTTTATTGGAAAATGTTTTTTCCCTATATTCCTTGGAAATAGTGTAAAATATTTGCACTTTAAATATTTATTTCAAAAGCGGGGCAAATAAATCTTTTTAGATGTAAACAGAAGTTTGATATTTCAGCAGTTATTTTATTGGAAAATGTTTTTTCCCTATATTCCTTGGAAATAGTGTAAAATATTTGCACTTTAAATATTTATTTCAAAAGCGGGGCAAATAAATCTTTTTAGATGTAAACAGAAGTTTGATATTTCAGCAGTTATTTTATTGGAAAATGTTTTTTCCCTATATTCCTTGGAAATAGTGTAAAATATTTGCACTTTAAATATTTATTTCAAAAGCGGGGCAAATAAATCTTTTTAGATGTAAACAGAAGTTTGATATTTCAGCAGTTATTTTATTGGAAAATGTTTTTTCCCTATATTCCTTGGAAATAGTGTAAAATATTTGCACTTTAAATATTTATTTCAAAAGCGGGGCAAATAAATCTTTTTAGATGTAAACAGAAGTTTGATATTTCAGCAGTTATTTTATTGGAAAATGTTTTTTCCCTATATTCCTTGGAAATAGTGTAAAATATTTGCACTTTAAATATTTATTTCAAAAGCGGGGCAAATAAATCTTTTTAGATGTAAACAGAAGTTTGATATTTCAGCAGTTATTTTATTGGAAAATGTTTTTTCCCTATATTCCTTGGAAATAGTGTAAAATATTTGCACTTTAAATATTTATTTCAAAAGCGGGGCAAATAAATCTTTTTAGATGTAAACAGAAGTTTGATATTTCAGCAGTTATTTTATTGGAAAATGTTTTTTCCCTATATTCCTTGGAAATAGTGTAAAATATTTGCACTTTAAATATTTATTTCAAAAGCGGGGCAAATAAATCTTTTTAGATGTAAACAGAAGTTTGATATTTCAGCAGTTATTTTATTGGAAAATGTTTTTTCCCTATATTCCTTGGAAATAGTGTAAAATATTTGCACTTTAAATATTTATTTCAAAAGCGGGGCAAATAAATCTTTTTAGATGTAAACAGAAGTTTGATATTTCAGCAGTTATTTTATTGGAAAATGTTTTTTCCCTATATTCCTTGGAAATAGTGTAAAATATTTGCACTTTAAATATTTATTTCAAAAGCGGGGCAAATAAATCTTTTTAGATGTAAACAGAAGTTTGATATTTCAGCAGTTATTTTATTGGAAAATGTTTTTTCCCTATATTCCTTGGAAATAGTGTAAAATATTTGCACTTTAAATATTTATTTCAAAAGCGGGGCAAATAAATCTTTTTAGATGTAAACAGAAGTTTGATATTTCAGCAGTTATTTTATTGGAAAATGTTTTTTCCCTATATTCCTTGGAAATAGTGTAAAATATTTGCACTTTAAATATTTATTTCAAAAGCGGGGCAAATAAATCTTTTTAGATGTAAACAGAAGTTTGATATTTCAGCAGTTATTTTATTGGAAAATGTTTTTTCCCTATATTCCTTGAAATAGTGTAAATAATGTCCGAGTGCCGAAAGGGCCGAGTTCCGAATGTTTTTTTTAAAACTGACACTACTCTATAATTAAGGCTTAGTTTAGGTCTGAACTTTGGCATAGGCTTAAGCTCGACTAGGTCCTAGGCTTTTATGTTTTCATTTTTTAAACAAAAGCCATTTGGGCTTTTTTTGTGCCATTCGGAACTCAGAATTTTTTTTTGTTCTATTCGGCACTCGGACCGGTAGCCTTTTTCTGTATTTGGAAAACTACTTCTTACCTCATGTCTCTGTTTCTCTCTCTCTCCCTTTCTCTACTTCTTTTTTCTCCTACCCCTCTTTACCTTTTCTCTCTATCCTCTTTACCTTTTTGAATATTTCTCATCTTTTCTTTTTCTCTATGTTCGATTAAAAAAACATTGAGCAAACAAAAAGGTTGCGAAAAAAATCGGTAAACAAAAAACAATTGTCAAATATAAGAGAGAATAGGCAGAGCGAGGAGAAAAAGAATAATTTTTTCATTGCAATAAAAAACAATCGTTATTCAAATGGCTACCGGTCCGAGTGCCGAATAGAACAAAAAAAAATTCCGAGTTCCGAATGACACAAAAAATGCCTAAATGGCTTTTGATAAAAAAATGAAAACATAGAAGCCTAGAAGTAAGCTAGCTTAAGCATATGCAAAAGTTTAGACCTTAACTAAGACCTAATTATAGAGTAGTGTCAGTTTAAAAAAATCGTTCGGAACTCGGCCTTTTCGGCACTCGGACATTATTTACACTATTCGGCACTCGGAATTTCGGCACTTTTCGGGGGGGGGGGTGCGGTGCCTAGGCGCCGCCGGGGATGATGGTAAAAAGCCAAAAAATAGCAAAGAATTGGATTTTGCTCATTCAAAATTAAAAATAATAATATTATTATTTAAAAAAGTGCATTATTTTACCCACGAAAAAGCCAAAAATAGCCAAGAATTGGATTTTGCTCATTCAAAATTAAAAATAATAATATTATTATTTAAAAAAGTGAATTATTTTACCCACGAAAAAGCCAAAAATAGCAAAGAATTGGATTTTGCGTCATTCAAAATTAATAATAATATTATTATTTAAAAAAGTGGATTATTTTACCCACTAAAAAGCCAAAAAATAGCAAAGAATTGGATTTTGCTCATTCAAAATTAAAAATAATAATATTATTATTTAAAAAAGTGCATTATTTTACCCACGAAAAAGCCAAAAATAGCCAAGAATTGGATTTTGCTCATTCAAAATTTTGTGCTCAAAATCTCTGTAAAAGGATCAGCTTCTCGTCTCTTCACATCTGCCCGCCACAAGAATTCGCACAGATAGCTGTCCAGCATCTGTCGGTGCGTGCCCGAGTGCTTTTTATTCCGCTTCTTAGCAGAGCGCCAAGTGCGTTCGATGTTCTGGGTATGGGCCCCTAGAACCGATTGCCCTTACATTTATACTATCCCTTCTTTCCGAACCACTAATCGGGTCGACGAAATTGCAGCTGTGATTTACGGTGAGATGCCGATAAGTACCATCCGAACCAAGCATATTATATGCGCGCCAGCAATCACTCATTATGGTACTTCCCTCCACAACACGCTCCCGGATGACAGCCAGCAGAGTTGCAGCCGTTCGATCAGGAACAGCAACCATAAACACCTCTTTTGTCTCCCTGCATACCCCTCCAAACACCCATTGTTCAGGGAGGACTCGGCCAATGTTGTTTTTGCGCTTTGAAAAAAAGCGCTTCATCCACCTCAATTGTTTGGCCTGGGCCACCCACACGCCCATTGTGCTTTAACAGACTGTCGGCGCATGCTTCGCGCATGTACATTGACCTAGGCCATTACTGAAACCAAACATTTATTCATAACTAAGTACCAATCAACAACGGCGTCATGGCCTATCCCAATTTCATGCTTACAAAAATTGACTGATGTTTGTTCAGTCGACCACCAATAAATAAATTTCAGAATTGATTGGAAGGAGAGAGTGGACGCGTCGAACCAAGTATCAGGCCTTAACCCTTTAGTTGCCTTGCAAAATTTGGAAGTACAACGCCACACAGGGGAGGTCAGACATTAATCGGTCGTAATTATAGGCCATTTTTGAGGGTTGAGAAATATATTTGGATAGGAAATAAATGAAAAAATGGTTGCTCCTTTCATATTATGTTAATTTTACCACATTTGGCATATAAAAAAAAATGTTATTTTAGGGGGACGCACCCTTTAAAGGCCGAGGAGCGGCCCGCCAATGGCGAGCATGCGATGACGGAGCAAGTAGTGGGGCGCCCGAGCGAGCGGAGGGTTGCGAGAGCCTGTTTAATGTCGGGCCGAAGGCCCGACATCAGGCGCGAGCAACCCGGAGCGAGTGAGCGGCGCCCCACCTACTGGCCGCCGTAGTCGAGTGTGCGGTGTCTTAGGCCAAAATGCTAAGGTAGTTTTGGGCAAAACGGATGCAATATTCGTATTCAACGACCCGAAAACCCCCTAGAAATATGTTTTGTTTGCGAATTTTGAATTTCAATTTTTTGTTCGAATTCGGGTTCCGGGTTCGGAATTATTGAAAAATAAATGTCATATTCGTGATCAGCGCCCCAAATTACCCTAGAAACGACTTTTTATTTGTTGGCTTTTTCGTGGGTAAAATAATGCACTTTTTTAAATAATAATATTATTATTTTTAATTTTGAATGAGCAAAATCCAATTCTTTGCTATTTTTTGGCTTTTTCGTGGGTAAAATAATGCACTTTTTTAAATAATAATATTATTATTTTTAATTTTGAATGAGCAAAATCCAATTCTTTGCTATTTTTTGGCTTTTTCGTGGGTAAAATAATGCACTTTTTTAAATAATAATATTATTATTTTTAATTTTGAATGAGCAAAATCCAATTCTTTGCTATTTTTTGGCTTTTTCGTGGGTAAAATAATGCACTTTTTTAAATAATAATATTATTATTTTTAATTTTGAATGAGCAAAATCCAATTCTTTGCTATTTTTTGGCTTTTTCGTGGGTAAAATAATGCACTTTTTTAAATAATAATATTATTATTTTTAATTTTGAATGAGCAAAATCCAATTCTTTGCTATTTTTTGGCTTTTTCGTGGGTAAAATAATGCACTTTTTTAAATAATAATATTATTATTTTTAATTTTGAATGAGCAAAATCCAATTCTTTGCTATTTTTTGGCTTTTTCGTGGGTAAAATAATGCACTTTTTTAAATAATAATATTATTATTTTTAATTTTGAATGAGCAAAATCCAATTCTTTGCTATTTTTTGGCTTTTTCGTGGGTAAAATAATGCACTTTTTTAAATAATAATATTATTATTTTTAATTTTGAATGAGCAAAATCCAATTCTTTGCTATTTTTTGGCTTTTTCGTGGGTAAAATAATGCACTTTTTTAAATAATAATATTATTATTTTTAATTTTGAATGAGCAAAATCCAATTCTTTGCTATTTTTTGGCTTTTTCGTGGGTAAAATAATGCACTTTTTTAAATAATAATATTATTATTTTTAATTTTGAATGAGCAAAATCCAATTCTTTGCTATTTTTTGGCTTTTTCGTGGGTAAAATAATGCACTTTTTTAAATAATAATATTATTATTTTTAATTTGAATGAGCAAAATCCAATTTCTTGCTATTTTTGGCTTTTAGTGGGTAAAATAATGCACTTTTTTAAATATAATATTATTATTTTAATTTGAATGAAGCAAAAATCCATTTCTTGGCTATTTTTTTTTTGGCTTTTTCGTTGGTAAAATAATGCAAACTTTTTAAAATTAATAATATTATTATTTGTAATTTGAATGAGCAAAATCCAATTCTTTGCTATTTTTGGCTTTTTAATGTGGGTAAAATAATGCCACTTTTTTAATAATAATATTATTATTTTTAATTTTGAATGAGCAAACATTCCAATATTCTTGGCTAGTTTTTTGGCTTTTAGGTGGGTAAAATTAATGCACATTTTTTAAATTAATAACCTTATTATTTACAATTTGAAGAAGCAAAATATCCATTCTTTGCTATTTTTTTGGCTTTTTAGTGGGTAAAATAATGCACTTTTTTAAATAATAATATTATAGTTTAATTTGAATGAAGCAAAATCCATTCTTGGCTATTTTTTTTTGGCTTTTTAGTGGGTAAAATAATGCACTTTTTTAAATAATAATATTATTATTTTAATTTGAATGAGCAAAATCCATTTCTTGGCTATTTTTGGCTTTTTCGTTGGTAAAATAATGCACTTTTTTAAATAATAATATTATTATTTTAATTTGAATGAGCAAAATCCAATTCTTGGCTATTTTTGGCTTTTTCGTGGGTAAAATAATGCACTTTTTTAAATAATAATATTATTATTTTAATTTGAATGAGCAAAATCCATTTCTTGGCTATTTTTGGCTTTTTAGTGGGTAAAATAATGCACTTTTTTAAATAATAATATTATTATTTTAATTTTGAATGAGCAAAATCCAATTCTTTGCTATTTTTTGGCTTTTTAGTGGGTAAAATAATGCACTTTTTTAAATAATAATATTATTATTTTAATTTGAATGAGCAAAATCCAATTCTTTGCTATTTTTTGGCTTTTTAGTGGGTAAAATAATGCACTTTTTTAAATAATAATATTATTATTTTTAATTTGAATGAGCAAAATCCATTCTTGGCTATTTTGTGGCTTTTTCGTGGGTAAAATAATGCCTTTTTTTAAATAATAAATTTATTATTTTAATTTTGAATGAGCAAAATCCAATTCTTTGCTATTTTTTGGCTTTTTAGTGGGTAAAATAATGCACTTTTTTAAATAATAATATTATATTTTTAATTTGAATGAGCAAAATCCATTTCTTTGGCTATTTTTTGGCTTTTTTAGTGGGTAAAATAATGCACTTTTTTAAATAATAATTAGGTATTTTAATTTGATATAAGCAAAACTCCATTCTTGGGCTATTTTTTTTTGGCTTTTCGTTGGTGGGCTAAAATACTGCACTTTTTTACAAGAATAATATTATTATTTTTAATTTTGAAGGAGCAAATCCAATTCTTGCTATTTTTTGGCTTGTTCGGGTGGGTAAATAATGCACCTTTTTTAAAGGTCATAATATTATATTTTAAGTTTGATGAGCAAAATCCATTTCTTGGCTATTTTTTTTTGGCTTTTTCGTTGGTAAAATAATGCACTTTTTTAAATAATAATATTATTATTTTTAATTTTGAATGAGCAAAATCCAATTCTTTGCTATTTTTTGGCTTTTTAGTGGGTAAAATAATGCACTTTTTTAAATAATAATATTATTATTTTTAATTTTGAATGAGCAAAATCCAATTCTTTGCTATTTTTTGGCTTTTTAGTGGGTAAAATAATGCACTTTTTTAAATAATAATATTATTATTTTAATTTGAATGAGCAAAATCCATTTCTTGGCTATTTTTTTTTGGCTTTTTCGTTGGTAAAATAATGCACTTTTTTAAATAATAATATTATTATTTTAATTTGAATGAGCAAAATCCAATTCTTGGCTATTTTTTTTTGGCTTTTTAGTGGGTAAAATAATGCACTTTTTTAAATAATAATATTATTATTTTTAATTTTGAATGAGCAAAATCCAATTCTTTGCTATTTTTTGGCTTTTTAGTGGGTAAAATAATGCACTTTTTTAAATAATAATATTATTATTTTAATTTGAATGAGCAAAATCCATTTCTTGGCTATTTTTTTTTGGCTTTTTCGTTGGTAAAATAATGCACTTTTTTAAATAATAATATTATTATTTTTAATTTTGAATGAGCAAAATCCAATTCTTTGCTATTTTTTGGCTTTTTAGTGGGTAAAATAATGCACTTTTTTAAATAATAATATTATTATTTTAATTTTGAATGAGCAAAATCCAATTCTTGGCTATTTTTGGCTTTTTCGTGGGTAAAATAATGCACTTTTTTAAATAATAATATTATTATTTTAATTTTGAATGAGCAAAATCCAATTCTTTGCTATTTTTTGGCTTTTTAGTGGGTAAAATAATGCACTTTTTTAAATAATATTATTATTTTAATTTGAATAAGCAAAATCCATTTCTTGGCTATTTTTTTTGGCTTTTTCGTTGGTAAAATAATGCACTTTTTTAAATAATATTATTATTTTTAATTTTGAATGAGCAAAATCCAATTCTTTGCTATTTTTTGGCTTTTTAGTGGGTAAAATAATGCACTTTTTTAAATAATAATATTATTATTTTAATTTTGAATGAGCAAAATCCATTTCTTGGCTATTTTTTTTGGCTTTTTCGTTGGTAAAATAATGCACTTTTTTAAATAATAATATTATTATTTTTAATTTTGAATGAGCAAAATCCAATTCTTGGCTATTTTTGGCTTTTTCGTGGGTAAAATAATGCACTTTTTTAAATAATAATATTATTATTTTAATTTTGAATGAGCAAAATCCAATTCTTTGCTATTTTTTGGCTTTTTAGTGGGTAAAATATTGCACTTTAAATATTTTTTCAAAAGCGGGGCAAATAATCTTTTTAGATGTAACAGAAGTTTGATATTCAGCAGTTATTTTTGGAAAATGTTTTTTCCCTATTCCTTGGAAATAGTGTAAAATTTTGCACTTTAAATATTTTTTCAAAAGCGGGGCAAATAAATCTTTTTAGATGTAAACAGAAGTTTGATATTTCAGCAGTTATTTTATTGGAAAATGTTTTTTCCCTATATTCCTTGGAAATAGTGTAAAATATTTGCACTTTAAATATTTATTTCAAAAGCGGGGCAAATAAATCTTTTTAGATGTAAACAGAAGTTTGATATTTCAGCAGTTATTTTATTGGAAAATGTTTTTTCCCTATATTCCTTGGAAATAGTGTAAAATATTTGCACTTTAAATATTTATTTCAAAAGCGGGGCAAATAAATCTTTTTAGATGTAAACAGAAGTTTGATATTTCAGCAGTTATTTTATTGGAAAATGTTTTTTCCCTATATTCCTTGGAAATAGTGTAAAATATTTGCACTTTAAATATTTATTTCAAAAGCGGGGCAAATAAATCTTTTTAGATGTAAACAGAAGTTTGATATTTCAGCAGTTATTTTATTGGAAAATGTTTTTTCCCTATATTCCTTGGAAATAGTGTAAAATATTTGCACTTTAAATATTTATTTCAAAAGCGGGGCAAATAAATCTTTTTAGATGTAAACAGAAGTTTGATATTTCAGCAGTTATTTTATTGGAAAATGTTTTTTCCCTATATTCCTTGGAAATAGTGTAAAATATTTGCACTTTAAATATTTATTTCAAAAGCGGGGCAAATAAATCTTTTTAGATGTAAACAGAAGTTTGATATTTCAGCAGTTATTTTATTGGAAAATGTTTTTTCCCTATATTCCTTGGAAATAGTGTAAAATATTTGCACTTTAAATATTTATTTCAAAAGCGGGGCAAATAAATCTTTTTAGATGTAAACAGAAGTTTGATATTTCAGCAGTTATTTTATTGGAAAATGTTTTTTCCCTATATTCCTTGGAAATAGTGTAAAATATTTGCACTTTAAATATTTATTTCAAAAGCGGGGCAAATAAATCTTTTTAGATGTAAACAGAAGTTTGATATTTCAGCAGTTATTTTATTGGAAAATGTTTTTTCCCTATATTCCTTGAAATAGTGTAAAATATTTGCACTTTAAATATTTATTTCAAAAGCGGGGCAAATAAATCTTTTTAGATGTAAACAGAAGTTTGATATTTCAGCAGTTATTTTATTGGAAAATGTTTTTTCCCTATATTCCTTGGAAATAGTGTAAAATATTTGCACTTTAAATATTTATTTCAAAAGCGGGGCAAATAAATCTTTTTAGATGTAAACAGAAGTTTGATATTTCAGCAGTTATTTTATTGGAAAATGTTTTTTCCCTATATTCCTTGGAAATAGTGTAAAATATTTGCACTTTAAATATTTATTTCAAAAGCGGGGCAAATAAATCTTTTTAGATGTAAACAGAAGTTTGATATTTCAGCAGTTATTTTATTGGAAAATGTTTTTTCCCTATATTCCTTGGAAATAGTGTAAAATATTTGCACTTTAAATATTTATTTCAAAAGCGGGGCAAATAAATCTTTTTAGATGTAAACAGAAGTTTGATATTTCAGCAGTTATTTTATTGGAAAATGTTTTTTCCCTATATTCCTTGGAAATAGTGTAAAATATTTGCACTTTAAATATTTATTTCAAAAGCGGGGCAAATAAATCTTTTTAGATGTAAACAGAAGTTTGATATTTCAGCAGTTATTTTATTGGAAAATGTTTTTTCCCTATATTCCTTGGAAATAGTGTAAAATATTTGCACTTTAAATATTTATTTCAAAAGCGGGGCAAATAAATCTTTTTAGATGTAAACAGAAGTTTGATATTTCAGCAGTTATTTTATTGGAAAATGTTTTTTCCCTATATTCCTTGGAAATAGTGTAAAATATTTGCACTTTAAATATTTATTTCAAAAGCGGGGCAAATAAATCTTTTTAGATGTAAACAGAAGTTTGATATTTCAGCAGTTATTTTATTGGAAAATGTTTTTTCCCTATATTCCTTGGAAATAGTGTAAAATATTTGCACTTTAAATATTTATTTCAAAAGCGGGGCAAATAAATCTTTTTAGATGTAAACAGAAGTTTGATATTTCAGCAGTTATTTTATTGGAAAATGTTTTTTCCCTATATTCCTTGGAAATAGTGTAAAATAATGCACTTTTTTAAATAATAATATTATTATTTTAATTTTGAATGAGCAAAATCCATTTCTCGGCTATTTTTGGCCTTTTCATAGGTAAAATAATGCACTTTTTTAAATAATAATATTATTATTTAAAAAAGTGCATTATTTTACCCACTAAAAAGCCAAAAATAGCCAAGAATTGGATTTTGCTCATTCAAAATTAAAAATAATAATATTATTATTTAAAAAAGTGCATTATTTTACCCACGAAAAAGCCAAAAATAGCCAAGAATTGGATTTTGCTCATTCAAAATTAAAAATAATAATATTATTATTTAAAAAAGTGCATTATTTTACCCACTAAAAAGCCAAAAATAGCCAAGAATTGGATTTTGCTCATTCAAAATTAAAAATAATAATATTATTATTTAAAAAAGTGCA
Organism: Heterodera filipjevi; assembly: GCA_039877585.1. NCBI lineage: Eukaryota > Metazoa > Nematoda > Chromadorea > Rhabditida > Heteroderidae > Heterodera > Heterodera filipjevi. Next base: position 3,152,997 of record JBDPZO010000006.1, on the reverse strand, counting down.
TTATTTTACCCACGAAAAAGCCAAAAATAGCCAAGAATTGGATTTTGCTCATTCAAAATTAAAAATAATAATATTATTATTTAAAAAAGTGCATTATTTTACCCACGAAAAAGCCAAAAATAGCCAAGAATTGGATTTTGCTCATTCAAAATTAAAAATAATAATATTATTATTTAAAAAAGTGCATTATTTTACCCACTAAAAAGCCAAAAATAGCCAAGAATTGGATTTTGCTCATTCAAAATTAAAAATAATAATATTATTATTTAAAAAAGTGCATTATTTTACCCACTAAAAAGCCAAAAATAGCCAAGAATTGGATTTTGCTCATTCAAAATTAAAAATAATAATATTATTATTTAAAAAAGTGCATTATTTTACCCACGAAAAAGCCAAAAATAGCCAAGAATTGGATTTTGCTCATTCAAAATTAAAAATAATAATATTATTATTTAAAAAAGTGCATTATTTTACCCACTAAAAAGCCAAAAATAGCCAAGAATTGGATTTTGCTCATTCAAAATTAAAAATAATAATATTATTATTTAAAAAAGTGCATTATTTTACCCACGAAAAAGCCAAAAATAGCCAAGAATTGGATTTTGCTCATTCAAAATTAAAAATAATAATATTATTATTTAAAAAAGTGCATTATTTTACCCACGAAAAAGCCAAAAATAGCCAAGAATTGGATTTTGCTCATTCAAAATTAAAAATAATAATATTATTATTTAAAAAAGTGCATTATTTTACCCACGAAAAAGCCAAAAATAGCCAAGAATTGGATTTTGCTCATTCAAAATTAAAAATAATAATATTATTATTTAAAAAAGTGCATTATTTTACCCACTAAAAAGCCAAAAATAGCAAAGAATTGGATTTTGCTCATTCAAAATTAAAAATAATAATATTATTATTTAAAAAAGTGCATTATTTTACCCACTAAAAAGCCAAAAATAGCCAAGAATTGGATTTTGCTCATTCAAAATTAAAAATAATAATATTATTATTTAAAAAAGTGCATTATTTTACCCACTAAAAAGCCAAAAATAGCCAAGAATTGGATTTTGCTCATTCAAAATTAAAAATAATAATATTATTATTTAAAAAAGTGCATTATTTTACCCACGAAAAAGCCAAAAATAGCCAAGAATTGGATTTTGCTCATTCAAAATTAAAAATAATAATATTATTATTTAAAAAAGTGCATTATTTTACCCACGAAAAAGCCAAAAATAGCCAAGAATTGGATTTTGCTCATTCAAAATTAAAAATAATAATATTATTATTTAAAAAAGTGCATTATTTTACCCACTAAAAAGCCAAAAATAGCCAAGAATTGGATTTTGCTCATTCAAAATTAAAAATAATAATATTATTATTTAAAAAAGTGCATTATTTTACCCACGAAAAAGCCAAAAATAGCCAAGAATTGGATTTTGCTCATTCAAAATTAAAAATAATAATATTATTATTTAAAAAAGTGCATTATTTTACCCACTAAAAAGCCAAAAATAGCCAAGAATTGGATTTTGCTCATTCAAAATTAAAAATAATAATATTATTATTTAAAAAAGTGCATTATTTTACCCACGAAAAAGCCAAATATAGCCAAGAATTGGATTTTTGCTCATTCAAAATTAAATAATAATATTATTATTTAAAAAAGTGCATTATTTTACCTCACGAAAAAGCCAAAAATAGCAAGAATTGGATTTTGCTCATTCAAAATTAAAATAATAATATTATTTATTAAAAAAGTGCATTATTTTACCCACTAAAAGCCCAAAAATAGCCAAGAATTGGATTTGCTCATTCAAAATTAAAATAATAATATTATTATTTAAAAAAGTGCATTATTTTACCACTAAAAAGCCAAAAATAGCAAAGAATTGGATTTTGCTCATTCAAAATTAAAAATAATAATATTATTATTTAAAAAGTGCATTATTTTACCCACTAAAAAGCCAAAAATAGCCAAGAATTGGATTTTGCTCATTCAAAATTAAAAATAATAATATTATTATTTAAAAAAGTGCATTATTTTACCCACTAAAAAGCCAAAAAATAGCAAAGAATTGGATTTTGCTCATTCAAAATTAAAAATAATAATATTATTATTTAAAAAAGTGCATTATTTTACCCACGAAAAAGCCAAAAATAGCCAAGAATTGGATTTTGCTCATTCAAAATTAAAAATAATAATATTATTATTTAAAAAAGTGCATTATTTTACCCACGAAAAAGCCAAAAATAGCAAAGAATTGGATTTTGCTCATTCAAAATTAAAAATAATAATATTATTATTTAAAAAAGTGCATTATTTTACCCACGAAAAAGCCAAAAATAGCCAAGAATTGGATTTTGCTCATTCAAAATTAAAAATAATAATATTATTATTTAAAAAAGTGCATTATTTTACCCACGAAAAAGCCAAATATAGCCAAGAATTGGATTTTGCTTATTCAAAATTAAAAATAATATTATTATTTAAAAAAGTGCATTATTTTACCCACGAAAAAGCCAAAAATAGCCAAGAATTGGATTTTGCTCATTCAAAATTAAAAATAATAATATTATTATTTAAAAAAGTGCATTATTTTTACCCACGAAAAAGCCAAAAATAGCCAAGAATTGGATTTTGCTCATTCAAAATTAAATAATAATATTATTATTTAAAAAGTGCATTATTTTACCAACGAAAAAGCCAAAAAATAGCAAGAATTGGATTTTGCTCATTCAAAATTAAAATAATAATATTATTATTTAAAAAGTGCATTATTTTACCCACTAAAAAGCCAAAAATAGCCAAGAATTGGATTTTGCTCATTCAAAATTAAAATAATAATATTATTATTTAAAAAAGTGCATTATTTTACCCACTAAAAAGCCAAAAAATAGCAAAGAATTGGATTTTGCTCATTCAAAATTAAAAATAATAATATTATTATTTAAAAAAGTGCAGTATTTTACCCACGAAAAAGCCAAAAATAGCCAAGAATTGGATTTTGCTCATTCAAATTAAAAATAATAATATTATTATTTAAAAAGTGCATTATTTTACCCACGAAAAAGCCAAAAATAGCCAAGAAATGGATTTTGCTCATTCAAATTAAAAATAATAATATTATTATTTAAAAAAGTGCATTATTTTACCCACGAAAAAGCCAAAAATAGCCAAGAATTGGATTTTGCTCATTCAAAATTAAAAATAATAATATTATTATTTAAAAAAGTGCATTATTTTACCCACTAAAAAGCCAAAAAATAGCAAAGAATTGGATTTTGCTCATTCAAAATTAAAAATAATAATATTATATTTAAAAAAGTGCATTATTTTAACAACGAAAAAGCCAAAAAAAATAGCCAAGAAATGGATGTTGCTCATTCAAATTAAAATAATAATATTATTATTTAAACAAGTGCATTATTTTACCCACTAAAAAGCCAAAAAATAGCAAAGAAATGGATTTTGCTCATTCAAAATTAAAAATAATAGTATTATTATTTAAAAAAGTGCATTATTTTACCCACGAAAAAGCCAAAAATAGCCAAGAAATGGATTTTGATCAATATTCATTATCAATGAGACCTGGTTAACCCCTGAAATACAATAGAAAAGGAACTAACTATAAATGGTCGATATAGGACAATGCTTGCAAACCGAAATGAGAAAAAGGGCGGCGGATCAGCAATTCTAATTAAACTTTATACCTAATCAAACACTTTTCTCTGGGACAAAATTCCAATGCGAAATTTTGCATATAAAATTACTATTTAAAAAACCAATTCAAATTATAAATATATATCGTCCACCAAATTGTACTGTACAGAATACAAAAAAGCTGCTCAAATTCCTTTCTGATATGAGTAATTCAGAAAATATTATATACTGTGGGGATTTTAACATCCCAAGTATATTATGGGATGAAAATAGAATATTGATAAAAAATGATTCAATACCAAATTTATTCATTGAGTTTATGGATCAAAACCAATTAAGACAACACGTTATGGAACCAACCAGAGAATGTTCAATTTTAGACTTAGTAATTACAAGTAAATCAGAATCAATTAAAGACTTAAAAGTGCATGAAAACATTTCAACATCCGATCACAAAATGATCGGATTTAAAATAAATGAAAAAATTAATACCACAAGGCCTAATATTTACAGAAGAGTTTTTAAAAATGTTAATTTTCCCAAATTAAACTAGGCCTTTTAAATCAATTATAAAACAATCTTACCCAAAAAAAAATAAAAGATTTGTTTTCCGAAAAATTACGGCTACATAAACTGGTCAAAAAATTTCCTGAAAAAGGAGAAATCTTGCTTCATTATAAGATTATTTCAAGGGAAACAAAGAAACAACTAAATCAATTTAGAAATAATCAAGAGTCAAAAATTATTTCCCAGGGGCAAATTTTAGTCAATAAATTTATTCGAAATAAACTATCAAAAGGTAATGAAATTCCTACTCTAATTGATAATGCTGGAAAAATGTATTCCAGCAATAAGGAAAAATGCAATATATTGGGTGAAATATACCAAAAGTATTTTTTACGAAAATCAGTTATTGATCCACAAACTCAATCAGTTAGGACTAGCACTAAACTTTCGGACATTGAATTAAATGTTGGCACCATATGAAACATATTAAAAAAACTCCCCAGGCGTAATTCCACTTCCCCTGATAAAATCCCATACATCTTATTAAAAAAATGTTCAGAGTCAATTAACAAAAATATTGGCTGATCTTTTTAGGTTAGTATTAGACTCAGGTAAAATTCCGGAAATATGGCAAACGTCAATAATTGTCCCCATTTTCAAAAAGGCGAAAAAACTGATCCGTCAAATTATAGGCCGGTTTCATTAACCTGCAATATTTGCATAGTTTTTGAAAGAATTTTGAGTAGCAAACTGTTGGAATTTCTGAACAGTACAGAGTTTTTTGATAAGGAGCAATTTGGGTTTTTAAAAAACAGATCAACTACAACCCAAATTCTAAAAACGATGGACGAAATATATAATTCCCTTCAAAATAACCAGCAAATTGATATAATCTATATTGATTTTGTCAAGGCGTTTGATTCTGTTCCAATTGATTTATTACTTCAAAAAATCCAAAACATTGGTATTGACGGAAAAATTCTAAAATTTTTAATCCAATTTTTAACGAATAGGAGTTATAAAGTCAAAATTTTTGAAGAATTTTCTGAAAGTTATAAAATTTTTCGGGTGTACCCCAGGGAAGTGTCTTAGGACCATTGCTCTTTCTAATTTTTATAAATGATCTGCCGTCCTTTATTGCAAAAGAAGCAACCACAGTTGGCATAAAAAGGTATGCAGACGATGTTAAAATATATAATTCACATCGAAATGATGACAAAACAAATCAATTAGAAAGGGCAATTAAAGCCTTAGAAGAATGGTCAAAAACAAATGGCTTAAAAATTTGAACTAAAAATGTTTTGTTCTATATTTAGGAAAAAATTATTTGAAAAAAAATTATTTTATTAATTCATCCAAGATTTTAGAGGCTAATAGTGTTCGTGACCTAGGCATAATAATTGATTCAAAACTCACTTTTTCGAGCATGTTAGTAAAATTGTAAGAAACGCATATTTGAGAAGTTTTCAAATTTTAAGAATATTAAAAACGAGGGAAATAAAAACTTTGATAGCAGCTTATAAGACCTTCGTAAGACCACAATTAGAATATGCCACCGAAGTTTGGAACCCAATTTAAAAATAAGACATAGACAAAATTGAAATGGTTCAAAATTTTTTTACCAGAAAAACATTCAGAAAATGTGGTTTTATTTATAAAACATATAAGGAAAGAAATTACCTGGTTTACATAAATTAGAAGAAAGACGAAAAATTGCTGATTTAACAACTGCTTTCAAAATCATTAAGGGATTCACCAGCCTCGATGCTGGCAAAAGTTTTGTTTTCTCAGAAAGACCCAGGAGGCCTTTACTTTTACGGGTAAAACGCCATACGGCAAAAACACAAAATACTTTTTTTAATAGAAAAAAACTGGATTAATCTTCCAGTGGTAGCGGTTCAAATGAATAAACCAAAGGAGTTCAGGGGTTTAATGAAGGCTATAAGTTCTGAGTAGGAATATGCCTGTACAATTTTTACACTTAAATCACCTGTGAATTTTTTCTCCTGATTTTATTTCATTTGTATTTCAATATTGTCTTACTTTTATTTTATTTTCTCGCACCATGTAAGAGCACTAATGTGCCTCTGGGTTTGCTCAATAAATTAAATTAGATTTAAAAGGTATTTATTTAGAAAAGAAAATGCTTATAGGATGGCTTATCGCAATTTTTGTCTTCTTTACTGGTGCAAACCCAGCACTCAGAATGGACCCAGGCGCATCATTATCATCACATCCATCCACTTCATGGGAAGTTGCCTCAATATTTCTTCAAAAATTTGGTAAAATTTGTTAAAAAGTAAAATTTCTTAGGTCCTAAATTTCAGTGACGGCCACTGTTCAGTGTAGTCCATTTAAATGCTTATTATTTCTAAAACAAACATAAGACATTCTTTTTATATTGGGGTTGAGATATATTATTATTATATTTATAGGAAAAATTCAATAAGAATTTTTTTTTGCTTTTATTACCAAAATAATGCAAAATACTTTCCTAAAGTGAATTTTTCCAAATTTTTTTAGCTATTACTTTTTCGGTGCTAGATGCAAAGTGGCATTTTATTTTTTAAATGATTATTGATGCAATTTAACGCTTATTTTTATATTTTTTGCATTTTTCGCAGAGGAGCAGATTTTCAAGATAAAAATTATTTAAAATAAATAGAAAACAACGCCAATTTTGAACAATGAAAGATACTGTGCTGAAAATATATTAAATATTTTAAAATTCATTTAGAGCCAAACGGTGTGGCTAAACTTCTCATACCAATTGAAAATGCTTATGCCTTTTTGCAAATGTTCAATGAAATAAGCTTGTTGCTTAATTCTGACGAGTTCAACAAAGTAAGGCAGTTTTAATTCTTTTTAATCCATTGCATTTTTAATTAATCCCACAATTTGAGCTAAGATTTTGTCAAGGATCTGCTCCACGATTTTTAACATCTTCGCTCCAGAGGATTCACACAAAAAGAGTCCAAGCATTTTTGACTTGTAGTCCCATAACATGAAACCCACAATTGCCTAAGTTTTCTCAAATTCAAACTCAAAAATGCACAAAAATTGGTTATTTTTTTGTCAAACTCTGTTAATCAGATCTGGGGTCTAAAAACCAGCCTAACGGAAAACCGAGACCCTTCATTTAAAACCGGTCGCAGCCAACAATATTTTTTGTGTGGGATGATTTTAATTTGTGTGGCGTTATTTTTGCGTTAAAAATGCATTCAAAGAAAAAGTTTCGTTTTCTTAAACTTCTCAAAACTTCTCCTATATTGACTAATTTCTTTGGTCAAAATCAATTAATAAATCACTCCCAGCTTTTGAAATTTTCCCCTGCGGCGGCTATGGGCACCCCACCCTGGGCACGCAAATCCTTTATGGATTTGTTTTTCTGTTACATGGAAATCTAACATTGTTTAAAAAATTTTATTATATTGAATGGCGGCTTACTTCATTTGTTTGGCAAAATATGGCAATAAAAATAGTGCCAAACGAGCTATATTTACCAAAAAGTTGTAGTTTAGAGAGCCAGCTTTTAAATTACAATAATTTAAATAAATTTCATTTCATTAATTTAAACAAATGTTTTATTTTATATTAATTAATTCAATTTTTAAATCTGAAATTACGCTATAAATTGTGTCAGATAGGTACCTTTTTGCTAGACATTATGTAAAAATTTTTTAATACTGAAGCTGTACATTTTATTGGTTTCTTTAAGAAATTGTGCAAATGTTGTTAGCAGGAAATGTGAATTAATCATCAAATTTGCTAGGCTTATTGTCTGTCTCATATGCAAAATTAATGAATAATTATAAGCATTAAGGTTGACTGCTGACATTCAAATAAATGAAAAATGAAAATGACAGATTTATACATTCCAATTTAAGTTTATTAAATTGAAAATTATTCTGCTTTCATTTTTTAATTATAAATTGTTGTATCTTTTTTAGGTGAGAAGCGAATTGGGAAATTATTGAAAGACCTATTTCTCCTATTTTCTGTAATATTGACTAAGTCACAGATTCTTTTCACAAAGTCGTTCCGTTTTTAGCTTAAAAATACGACAAAATTTTTGAAAAATTGTATTAACAGAAATTTTTCAAAAGGCAAAAAGGATTTTTTATTTTTGCAAATCTGAGTATTTTTAATAAACGGATTGAAAATTTAGTAGGTTTGTAAACACGTTTTCCAAATAGGTCACTTTTGAGGGTGCTAGGTCGTTTTCTTAAAACGGCCACTTTTGCTGTTTCATAAATTCAGCTATTTACAGATTTCCGACAAAAACTCATGTAACTTTGCTCTAACGCAACCTAATTGCACCTCCTTGGTATGGTCCGATAGCTATAGGTTAGCTTGGTAGCTAGTTAAATTTCAAAAAAATTGATTTTTTAAGACAAAAAAAATAGTTTAAATCTCTATCAAATTATTTTGAAATTTTGTAGGCTAAAGATCTAACCAATTGCTATCGGAACATACCAAGAATGTACAATTAGGTTGCGTTAGAGCAAAATTACCAAGGGTTTTTGTCGAAAAATCTGTAAAATGGCGGTTTTTAGGAAACGACTCAGCGCACCCTTTCCCTACACCACAATTTTGCCTTTTTATGATCATTAATAATGAAAATTTATTGATTCAATAAAATTTTTGATTGACCCGAAGCCCCTTTGCTCGAGTCATAATTTGGCATACCCGAATGGGTTCGGACCCGATTACCCGGGTTTTCAATCCCGAACCCGAACAGCCGAATCGGTTTTATGAGAATCAAATATCAGAATCCTACCCGGTAGGTGCCGGGCCCAATAAGCACTGATAAGAATGGGGATCTGGGTAAGAACAAATGTTGAGAGAAATGGAGGAAAAAGAACAAAAAAATTTTAATTCGAAAATAAACATTTCGCCTAATATATCATTTGGCTAACACTTAGAAGCAAAGATATATCTATTTTTCTCAACTTACCACCATATCAGGATTCAATTTTATTTTCTCAATGTTTAACGGTTAAAAGTTACATGTTTTCTTTCAACATTTGTTAATTTGAAATAAGCTTGAAATGCAAAAAAAAAAAAATTAATCAAATTTTTCGCTGTCATTATTTAGGGGGTCAAATGATAAACAGGTTCGGATTTTGAGGCATTTGCCTTATTTTTTCTGCGCACTAGTTTCGTTATATTAAGCCATAAATAACGCATTTTCCACTTGGTTTGAGGCTTTTACGCTGACTTTTATAATGCCTTTTTCGGGATTTTCGTGCCTTAAATGCCTTTTTTGACATTTTTTATGCTTTTTTGGGGGCCTTTTTGGCGATTTTTGGTGCCTTTTTTCCGAGCCCTATTAATGACACAAAGGCGAAGTCTTGTAAAAATTTTCATAAGGGAATCCTTCGCAATAATATTTTTATTAGCAAAATTTTAGCTTTTTCAAATTTTATTTTTTGTTGTTATGCAGTTGCAATTTGCCAAGAAGTTTTTTGAAAAATTTTTCTAAATCAATAATTCGATTAGCTTTTCCCGTTAAGAAAGTTTATACGATGTTTGATATGAGCATTTTAAATTGTTTAACAACAGCAAAATGAAAAAAGAAAGGTGCTAAAAATTCACAAAAACAAAATTTGGCTTAAAAATATTACTAATACAAAAAATGACAGAGTCTCAATTCTTCAAAATAAAAATCAAAGGACCCATTTTATAGAAACGTTTTTTGAAATGTCTCCCAATTCGGTTTCATGTTGTTTATTTTGGATGGCACTTTTAAGGTTTTTTTTTCCTGCTGATTTGAGATGGCCTAAAACAAACGAAAAACGTATTTTAACTTTGCTTGAAGCTTTTACGCTGACTTTTATAATGACTTTGTTTGCCTTTTTCTCACTTTTTGAAATTTTATGATTTTTTGTCCGTTTTTTGTGACTTTTTTCATGATTTTTTTTACATATTTTCTCAAAAAATAGAAAATTTCACAAGAAAAATTCAAAAAAAAAGGACGAAAAATAGACCCCCAAGGTTTGGCTTTTAAAATTTTTAAAAGTAACCTGGAACTTTTTCTAAAAATAAGTCACCCCCTAAAATTAGCAAGTTTTTAGTGACTTTTTGGCGGTTTTTACGACTTTTTCGTGCTTTTTTGGCGATTTTTTTCGCTTTTTTAGTCGACTTTTTGGGATTTTTTATGCCTAAAAGTGTCATCCCTATTGTTTATTTCCGCTTCATGCCAACGCACACTTCGTCTTCCATTTTATTAAGTTTTGTCTGTTAATGTCCAATTTTTTGGCAATTTGACTATCACTGATCATTGGATTTCCATTTTTCATTTGGTTATACTTTTTCACCAATTCCGTTTTTTCGATTTCTGAGTAAACTTTCCTTTTCCCTTAAAAGAAAAATAAATTATTTTTATTTGATCAAAAATTTACGTTTGATTATTCGGCCAAATTTTCTGTCCCACTCATAAATTGAGTTCATTGCAACACCAATTTTTTTTGCAATTTTTTCTTCAATTCCCCAAGTAGTTTTCAAATTGAATTTCCTTGAAAATTCTTCTTTTATTTTTTCAAATTGTTTTATTATTTCTATTTTTTGCTGGTCCGTTTTCTTTTTTATAACACCTAAAACAAAAACAAAATTATAAACATATCTTTTTTTTACACTTTTTTTTATTTAAATTCAAATTTATAATTTTAATTCCTACTTACCTAATTCCTTTTTCCATTTTAAAATCTTTTTCCGAGTTGTACCCAAATTTCGCGCAATTTCACGCTCAATTCTTAAAATTTTATTTTTGTCATAAATAAACCCGTAAATTTTTTCTTGTTTTCTTTCATCAAATTGTCTTATCAACTCCATTTTGGCTTTATCATCTATTCTCTGTACGGGCTCTCCTTAAAAATAAGACACAATTAAGGCAAAATATTTTCGATATATTCAAAAAAAAAAAACATTCTAATAAATTAATACTTTATTATTAATTTATTTTTACTCAATTCCTTTTTCAACAGAAAAATTTTTTTCCGATTTGTCCCGAAATCTTGCGCTATTTCCGTTTCAATTTTTGAACGCATTTTCCTGTCATATTTAAACCCATAAGTTTTTTCTTTTCTTATTTTCTCATATTGTGTGATCAATTTCATTTTTGTGTGCTTATCAGCATCATCTATCAGTGTTCGATTTTGTACTTGTCTTAATTTTGTTTTTAGTTTCTAAATAAATATTAAAATTTTAAATCGAATTTTAAAATTTAATCGCAAAATTTGTCGGATCATTTGTCAGATTAAATTTTCTCTGCTTCTGTTACCGTATCAAAGTTGTCGGAGCCATCCCCAGCAGAAGAAGAATAAAAATTTATTATCTCAACATATTTAAGCTTAGAATTATGCTCCAATTCTTCGTTTTCAACTTCGTTTTTGGGCACAATTATTTGTTCAGTAAATTCGTTATTTTGGTCGGCAAATAATTCTTTTTTGGGTTTTTCCAACTTTTTTGTCTTTATGTCTTCAATTTCTTCATTATAGTAATTTTCAGATTTAATTATTACTCTATTGGCATTTTGTTGGTCATAATTTTTATTATTGGCATAAATTTGTTCCTTTTTTATATTTTTTCGACTGACTTTTGGTGGTTTCTTTTTTTGTGAAGTTGAAGTGCCCATATTTTTCCATAAATTTCCCAAAAAATCTTCCTCATTTCCGTCAATCCGCATAACAAATGTAATAACGAAGAAAATAATAACTAATAACAAATTATTTTTCATCTTTGTTTAAGATTAAAATTATTTGTAAAAGAAAAAAAAAAGCATTAATGGAAATCTTTGGCTAAAAATTTTCCATTGTCAACTCAGTTTGCCACATATTTTATTTAGTCTTTTTATTTGAAAATCTTTTTTATTCTTTGTATCATTTTTGGCAAAATATTATTTTACACTTCCAAATCATTTCTTATTAGAGCCAGGATTTTGCGGCATTTGCTCAATTTTTTTTTTTATAATAAATAATAATTTAATGTATCATTTATATTTTTCCTTCGTCATCACTTCCCCGCTGCTGCGAAATATTCAAAATTTGATTGACGTCAAATATTCTCTAGAATTCAATACAATCAATATTGGGCTTTTCAAAATTTAGGATAAAATTTTATCAACCACAATATTTTTATATTCATAATTATTATTTTTTACTTTGGTTCACCTCGACAGAAAATTTTTTTTTAATGTTTATTTTATTATTTTTAATGGCTGCATTTACTAATATTTTACGGAATTAAATTTTTGATCAACTAAAAAACGCCAGATCACCGACATTATCTGTTTTAGAAATCGTTTTCTCATCAATTTCATACTTTAATTAAGAATTATACTTTCCTAAATATAAAATTATCGATTTTTTATGGCGAAATAGCGATACCATTATTTTTGCCCATTTCGTTAGGTTGCGTAATTTCTTCAGAAATTAAATTTTCAATTATTTTTATGCAAAAAATATTTATATTTAATATCATCAGTATGCATTTTAATTCTGACTTGAGTAGGCATTTCTTTCGGCAGATCATTTTTCAAAGATTACACAAATAAATCACCCTGACAATAATTAATTAAAGCTAAAATACGATGTTAAACTCTTTGTGGATAATTTTAATCTTTGCCTTGGCCAATGATGCATTTATTGGCACTGCAAATGGAATGCGACCGGTGCCGTCATCATCTTCAGCTTCACCATCGTCGTCTGCATTTGAGCATCGCATTGATATACCTGCTGATATATTAATACCTGAAGGAAACCCAATTTTTCTGCAAAAAATCGGTAATCCAATTTTCACCTTTGTATAATCAGATTAATATATGAGTAATTAATTTACTAAAATCTAATTAATATATGATTTATTCGTATTTAGATTCAAATCACAGAGCTAAAATATTTATATCAGTTGGAGAAGCAATTTCTTTTTTGAGTATGATTTCCGAAAATAGCTTATTGCGCTGTTTTAACAACATGAAGGTTTGTTAATAATAATTTCATATATTGTTTATATTAAACTCGAATTTAAAATATCATTTTTTAGGAAAGCATTGGTTCACAAAATGAAGAGATGCATAAACGCGCGGTTACTTTAACCGAACAAAATATGGCCTATTTGGGAAAACCATTAGGCCAAATGTATTATGATTTGAAAACAAATTGTAGCCAAATTGGGTTTGATAATGAAGGAAATAACGCGATCACAAACAAGGTTATTCCTTGAATTTAGTTGTATGCAAATATAAATGAGCAATTTTTATCAATTTTCTTTAAGACGGATTATGAAAATGGGAAGATAATATGCTTAGTAGGCATGTTAACAGCAATGGCAAAATTTCTTTTTAATGAAATTGAACAAATATTGTAACTTTTTTTTATTATTATATGTTTTAGATTCTTATTTACTGTTAATTGATTTTATGTAAATGCTTTTCATTTAAGTAGGCAGACCCGTGGTGTTAAGCAACTTTTTCGACGGCTTAATATTGGCCCGTTCGGCATATTTGGCATTGACGAGGTACGAATTAACACTAATTCGTATAAATCTTTAATTTATAAAAAATTTAAAAAATTATTTATGTTTTTCTTTTATCATTTTCAGTTTGAAATGCGCTATTATGCCGAGTCGGTTGAACGAATGTCTAATTTTTGGTGCTCTTGCAAAGATGCGATGACAGCAGATAATGATAATGCCAGTTTGATTGATGGCATACCAAATCAGAGTCGCATACAAACTCAACCAGTAATTGATCAATTTTATTTTATTAAAAATTAAAAAAATATATTTATTTAGTTAAAGCAACATTTGAGAGAATTGACGCTTAAAAATTTGTACGATTTTATTGCCAATCGGATTGAATTGGATAAAGCAGAGAAAGAATGAAGAGAGATAACTAAGAAAATTGATAGGGTAAAATTGATGCTAGGTTTAAAAAATTTTTTGAGCATATTTATTGTTGTTTCTATTTTTTATAAAGGATTGGCACTTTCTTTTGCTGAATATCTTAATTAAAACCAAGCAAAGTGAGACTTTAGCCTCATTTTGTGGTTTTTTGAGAGGCTGATGGAGCTAAATTTTCAAAAAGATGTTTTTTTTTGTAAGTTTTAGCGATTTTCTAAGGCTTTTTGTTGTTTTTTAGCAAAAAACGGAGTATAAAATCCGAAAAACTGGCAAAAACCTCAAAATAAAATTATTTTTGAGACAAAATCTGTTACAGATCATGCCGAAATTACAAATTTTTCCACCGGCAACCCTATCGGTAGGGCTGTGCGGGATTCCCGGTTCCCGACTCGGGAAATTTCCCGGGTGGCATTTTCCGTTCCGTTTCCCGATTCCCGGTAAAAATCATTTCCCGCACAGCCCTACTTATCGGCACAACCGGACGTCTTTTCGCATATATTTTCTCAAAATTTTTTCTCAAAAAAACTCACAAATGGGATTTTTTTGGTGCAAAATCTGTTATCAAAATACACAAATTTTCAAAATTTTTCCCGTCGGCGCCTGTCGGCATCACCGGGCCTTTTTTACTGTTTTTTTTCACGTTTTGAATAAAATTTTTCCAAATGAGGCTTTTTGACCAAAAATGAGGCTTTTGAAAATTTTCATCTGCGAGCCCTGATTAAAACCAACGAAAATTTCTGTTTTACTCCATAAATATCAGAGATCGGACATAGCCTCATTAAATCATTAGGAAAATTTGGAAAAATTATTTTGAAAAACAAATAACCTTAATTTTTTTATGTAAAATGTAAAGGCGAAAAGAAATCAGCTGTTTTTTTGGTCAATCATTCGATAATAAAAACATATAAGAATTTCAAGAGAATAAAATGAGATAGTAAAATAACACCTAGGGTTGCAATTGAGCACCAATCTTTAATGTAAAAATTAGGGTAGCACGGGACCGGGGCTTTTGGCAAAAACCGGGACCGGGACTTTTCAGGTTGAAAAAACCGGGGCTTTTTGGCTGGGAAAACCGGGAAAAAACCGGGGCGGGACCGGGCCCCGGTCAAAACCGGGGCACTGGTACTCATTTGTACGTTTTTTTCAGTACCAGTCCCGGTCCCGTGCTACCCTAGTAAAAATTGAAAACTTTAATTTCATCTTTTTTATTAAACATTCGTTCTTTGGAAGGTTGGACGGTTCAGTCCCGGACCTGTAACTCGGCTCAGAGTCGTTAGCGCAAAAAAAAAATGACTCGAGTATTAGAGACTGGGAAAGACTTGAATGATACAAAATATGTTGAATTTTACTAAAATATTCGCTGCTTTTTGAAAATTTTAAAAACTTTTTCCGATGGGTCCTCTCCTTTATTCAAATTTGAGGTGCAATTACATTGATTTTAGAAGTCTATGATAAATTTTCCAGATTTTAAAGAAAATTGGTGATACTAGTAATAAAAAATGATGGTATATGAAAATACGAAGCTTTTTCAATGTTAATTTAAGTCCAGTTAATCGAATTTCTTGGATTTAGGCCTCTACTGCAGTTTACGCGTCCAATCAACTAACCATCCTCGGTTTCTTGGGCTATAACTTTCTTCCTGATCAGTCAATCCCTATATTTCTTGGTATCATTAGAAAGCCTTAAAATCTCATGAATGTATTACTGCCAGAAAGTTACGAAAAGCATGAGTCAAAAAAAAGATACAAAGTCAAACAAGCGAAAATTAAGTTGTTTTTTTTATAAAAAAATTTTGTTCGTGGGTGTTCTAAATTTTTGATCTTGATTGTTGAAGCTTCTACAGGCTTTGCTTTCTAATGATACCAAGAATGTAGGGATTTGACCAATCAAAAAGAAAGTTATAGCCCAAGAAACCGAGAATGGTCAGTTGATTGGACGCATAAAATTCGAAGTGGACCCGTAAACTGCAGTAGAGCCTAATTTAGTTCGGTTACCCGAATGTTTGGTTTGAATACCTAAAATTATATTATGTGAATTTTAGCCTTTGTTATACTAGGGTGATCGATAAGTAGCTTAAAGATTGTAAATATAGACATAAATCCTTCTAAATTGAGAATAAAATTTCTCATAATTTCTTCAGATTTATTCAAACTTTTAAAAAATCGTGGTAAAATGCAGTGCTGTTCGGGACCAAGAATTTTTCGGGACTCGGGATCGGGACCGGGACTAGACACCGGGACTGGGACCAAAAAAACAGGGAAAATCCCGGTTTTCGGGACAGGGACTCCCGAACAGCACTGGTAAAATGGCTATTTTAAGCGTGTCCCGACATTTGCGGTCTTGACTTTTGCGGCCCCGACATTTGCGGCCCGACTTTTGCGGTTATGTCCAAAAAGTCTTCAAATTTATGTTGCTTTAATTCTAAAATACCTTGAATGGATTAATAATGGAGCAAAAAACATTTTTGGCTCTTTACCTAATTCATTGGGATGTTTTCATAATTAACGATTTTTTTTCAAAAATCTCCAAGAACGCAATTCTCGAACAAAATTCATATATTAGCCTCTATCAAACCTTTTTAAAGCACTTGGGATTAAAGCAACATAAATTTGAAGACTTATTGGACATAACCGCAAAAGTCGGGCCGCAAATGTCGGGGCCGCAAAAGTCAAGACCGCAAATGTCGGGGCACCATTTTAAGGCAAAGGCAAAAAATTTTTTAATTAAATAAGTTTTAAATTTTTTCAAGTAAATTAATGGTATATTTTTTGAAAAAAATTTTTAAAAAATTGATTTTTAGGGGGTGTATTTTCCATTTTTACGAGCAAAAACCCTCAAATAGAATCATTTTTGAGGTACATCTGTTAACAAATGCGACTCAATATTTTCGAAAAATTTTCCCGGCGGCGCCTATCGGCACCGCCAGTCCCTGTCCCTTAAAATTTTTACAAATTTGAAAGAAACCGAAAAAATTCACAATAAAACCAAAAAAAGATTGTTAATTTCCAACAAAATATGCTAAAAGCATTTACAATATTTAATTGATAATTTTTACTCATTTTTTTTGCTATTGGAATAAAATTTTCAAAATGAGGTTTTTTGACCCCAAATGATGCTTTTTTGCCAGCCAAATGAGGCTTTTGAAAAATTTTCATGTGACACCCCTGGTTATGCCCATTAAAAAATATTTTTCAAAAATTCAACGACCCCTTTCCAAATAATAAAAGAAAATTCTTTCCCAATTAGCCCTAGTTTCTTCCCAGGAAAACCCCCCAAATGGGGAACCGTCCAGTTCGCCGCCAGCAACCTTTCGGACGCCATTTTTTTCTTAGGCAACCAAATTCTTTAAACTTAGTGTCTTTCGAAAGCTCTTTAGAAGCTCTATTAACCCACCAAAAATTGAAAAACCCACCTATAAAAAAGTTAAGAACCAAAATACACCAAAATTCTGACTTTTTGTGGTCTTTAAGTTGTTAACTTTTTTAAGAGTTAGTCGATCGCTTCGAAATAACTTATTCACACCTTCTAAACACTTAAAACTTTCGAATCATACCGAATTTGTAAAATTTGGTTCACAAATTACAAAGTCCTAAACAAGTATGGCGGCGAACTGGCCCCGGCGAACCGACCCGGACCCCCCGCCCCCCCAAATGCTTCGTTGGTCATTCAATAAACACACACTGACACACCCATAGCCATAGGGAGGCACACTAAAATCGATATTTTTTCTCTCTCCCCCCCCCCCCCAACAGCGTTAACAAAATGCATGTGGTGTAATATAATACAGCTGTGGATGACCGACCTGCCAACAACAATTATATACTGCCAATCCGCCGAAATTCATTCTCCTTTTTTAGCCAATTGTTACGAAATTATATGTTTTAGTGACTATGCATGCGGCTATATTTTCATAATGGTATTTTAAGATTTCAAAAATTCATTATTTCGAAAACAATAAAAAACTATCCCAAATTTTCAAAATGTTTTTTTTTGTAAGACTTGTTTTGATTGGATATTATTTTTTTAATTTTCTTTTTAGTTTTTTTTTGTTGGAAAAACAACCCCGAATAAAATAAAGGTACGACTGTAACTCAGCCCCAGTAAAAAAAAATATCAAAGGGGGTACCTTTTTCATTTTCTTAACCAATTCTTTTTTTGTCGGTTTTTTTGTACTAAAAGCAGTTTCAGAAGGTTTTTGATTTTGCTGATCATGAAAATGACATTTATTTTGGCAAATTAAAAAAAAAAAATTTATTTTGGCAAAAAACAATAGGTCCCCCCCCCCTATGGTTTTCAAAAACTGGCAACAAATTTTTTGCGGTTTCTAGTCACTTTTTCACATTTATTTATTGATGAGATGCAATAACAAAACATTTTTGACCATTATTTCTTAATTTTTTTACTGGGGCTGAGTTACAGTCGAGCCAAAATAAATGTGTTATAGATAGGTGAAATTTGATCAAATATATTTTTGTTTAATATATTTTTTAATCTCCTTAATGACCTCTATTCTTTTTTTTCAAAATTTTTCACAATGATTCATCATTTTTATCGCAATGATTAGCCATTGAACAATGCTTTTCTTATCGTTGGGGAAGAGCACAATGCATTCTTTATGAGTTTATTCATGGAATTCGAATTCTTTCAGCAATTTATTTATAGGAATCATTTCATTTTTCTTTTGGAGTGGCTGAATTAATTTATCACATGAAAAAATTTATAAGATATTCTTTTAATTCAGAGCTCTTTAATTTTTCAAAATAAATTCTAACAAAATTTAAATTTTTTTTCCTCTGTGATATAATTTTCATTTTTAGCTTTTTTATGTAACATTAGCAAAAAAAATAGTATTTCATACATTTGATTCATTACAATTTAGTTTTTTAAACAATCCGTAAAAAAGCGATTTTTTCAAGACATATTAAAAAATGATGGCAATTAAAAAAATTTATCCCAATTTTTCTTGTTAAATAAATCATATAAATTTCTTTTTTTTTTCATTTCAACTGTTTACCCCTAAAACAAACCAGTCTTTTTCGACAATTAGTCAGCCCAAAATTTAATGTGAAAGTTGGCAATCAAATTTGAAAATTTCCACCCCAACAAAACAATCAATTGTCTGAAAGATAGCCACAGAACAATAGTTGGTTTATTTCCTTTTCCGTTTTTTTAATTTTAACCAAAATTTAACATTAATATTTAATGAATTTAATGAACAATAATTGATCTAATAAAACTGAAAAAAAAGATTTGCTCCTTTGAAGTGACTATAATGAAAGGCAGTGGAAATTTATTTATTTTCGATTTTAAGTTATATTAAATAATCCGTCGTCAAAATTTAACCCAATTTTTTACTGCTTATTTTTTTATTTTAAATATTTTGAATAACAATTTTAGCTAAAAATATGCCTTCTAGACATTTTAAAGGCACCAAATTCAACACAATTCTTCACTTCGTTCCCCACCAATATGCATGGGTGGTTGAACGTGCGGGCAAATTCCATCGTATTCTTGAATCGGTTTAAAATTATAAATTATTAAATATTTAAAGGGTTTATTTCCAAAATGCTGATATTAAAATTGAAATTGATACAATTATAAATAAAAAAAAAATGGGAATTACTATTGTATATCTCAGAATAAGCTATCAATTTTAAAATTAAAACCAAACAAAATTTCAAATTATTTATTTGAAATGTATTTATTTATTATTCATAATTTCTCTTATTTTAATTATTTAAAATTAAACAAAATTTTGAAAACAAAAGTTAATATGCTCATTATTTTTTAGGGGATGCAAATTGTGTTCCCATTTATCGATGTGATCCGATATCAGCATTGTCTGAAGGAGATGTGCATTGAAATTCCGCAGCAGGAGGCCATCACCAAGGACAATGTCCAGCTTGATTTGGACGCCATCCTTTACGTCCAAGTGGTCGACCCGTATAAGGTGTTACATAATTTATTTGATTTTCTATTTTAATAAGAATTGTTAAAAAAAAAAATTTCCATCATTTTCCACCTGGTAAATCATGGATGGGGTTCGCTAGGTCGTTTCTTAAAAACCGCCATTTTTACTGTTTTCGACTAAATCTAGTCATAACTTTTCTCAGAAGCAACCAAATTAAACAAGCTTGGTATTGTAAAATAGCCCTTAAATTGCTCTATTAGCCATCCAACACCACGATGTTTAATTTGGTTGCTGCTGAGAAGTCCAAGTTTTGTCTAATTTCAGGCATAAGTATATCAATAAAAAAAAAATGAAATTTTACTATAAAAAATAATTTTTTAAAAATTCTCTAAAAATTTATAAGAAAATTAAAAAAAATAGTATTGTTTGTAGGCTTCCAAATGTGAAATTTTTCTATAAAAAAAAAATTTTGAAAAATTCTCTAAAAATTTATAAGAAAATTAAAAAAAATTTATATTGTTTATAGGCTTCCTACGGGGTGCAGGACCCGGAGTATGCAATCAGTCAACTTGCGCAAACTGTGATGCGTGCTGAGGTTGGCAAACTGATGTTGGACAACGTATTCCATGAACGAGCAAATCTTAACATGGCAATTGTTGGTCTGTCAGTTTTGCCAACAAAAAACAACAAATTATAATAATTTTTAGGGGGCCTCAAGGAATCATGTGCACCATGGGGGTTAATTTGTCTCCGCTATGAAATTCGTATGCATTACACATTTATATATATGGCTACCAGACATTGGCGGACGACGGATATTTGTGGACGAAGGGCGAAAATTTTTTTTGTTTAAAATGTGTTGCGACTTTTGCGGCCCGACTTTTGCGGCTATGCGCAAAATTAGTTTCAAATTTATGTTGAATTAATCCCAAAGTCCTTAAAAAAGCTTTAAGAAAGGCAAATCCATGAATCTGGTCCGAGAATTGCGTTTTTGGAGATTATTGAAAATAAATCTTAAATTTTAAAAACATCCCAATGATTTAGAGAAAGAGCCAAAAATGCTGTTTTCTTCCTTATTAATCGTTTTAGGGCATTTGGGATTAAGGCAATTCAATTTGAAACCGATTATAGACATAGGCGCAAATGTCTTGGCCGCAAAAGTCGTATAACCGTTTAAAAACAAAAAAATCAAGAAAAAAAAATTGTGACAACAAAGCATCATGTCCTCACTATTAAGCCTAAACTGGGGTCAAACTGATAAGTGCTAATGGGGTATTATTATCAGTCTAAAATATTCTTGGAACATTCAAAACCCTAATATATGTTTGTTGTTTAGTTCCCTATAGTTTTTTTTTTAAACTTTGTGTCTTAGACATTACTACTGATTAGGCCTAGGTTTGTTTTAAATAATTTTTTCTTGGTTTTTTTGCCTTTTAAAAATTTTTATGCGTTTCGTACGCTACGCAAAAATACTCGTCCGAAAATGTCTCTGGTCGCGGTTTATATTGGTTTTAATGTAATTGTGAATATTTCTAGGCACAATGAACATGCCACCCGAAATTCAAAGGGCTATGAAGGTATAATATGTTTCATATGATTATGTACAACGGCAAAATATTGTAACATATTGGTACAGTATATCACTGTAATGGAGATATGAAGAAACAGAGAGAAACAATCACAATTTTGAATACAATGTATCAGGGATGCCGCCGATATCTGATTGCAAAAAAAAACCGGAATCCCGATGCCCAAAAATTTACCGCAAATAAGAATTACGACGGAAAAAATTTTTATCAGAAATCGGAATTCCGGTCCAAAAATGATCAGGAATTTTTTAAACAATTTTTGTTTTTTGAGTCCAATTAAAAAAAAAATTCAATTCCGATTTTATTCTGATTTTTCCCCAAAAAATATTGGAAATCAAAAACACGAATTTGTCGCACACACAAAATATACTTTAATAGCCAGTATTTTTTTAATATATCATTTGATGAAATTATTTTTAACCATTATTTTAGATGCAAGTGGAAGCGGAGCGGAAAAAGCGTGCCACAATTTTGGAGTCGGAGGGCATCTGTGAGGCGGAGAAGAATCGGGCGGAAGGTGAGAAGCAGGCGCGCATTTTGCGCTCCGAGGCACAAATGCAGGAGCAGGTAATCTAATTAAAAAGTCTTATTGTAGTAATACTGTAGCCTCAATTGTTTGTAGATGAACAAATCGTTGGGCTTGGCAAGAGCGGCCGAAGCGGAGAAAACGCAGCGCATCTTGCAGTCAGAGGCTGAGATGCAAATGAAGGTGAGAATTTGTTTATTAAATCGAGCAATAATTTAAAAATATTTTGAATAGGTAATTTTTTCATAAATTTTTATTTATTATTGGCGTGGCCACTTTGGCGTGGCAGTTTTGGCGTCGTTGGATATAACTTTTCTCAGAGACAACCAAACTAGTTATATTCTTAGTACCATTCGACAGTTCTTGGTAGTTCTATAAGCCTTCAAAATTTCAAAAAATTTGGTTAAGCTAAAAAAAAGTTATTTGAAAATTATCGAATTTTTTTGAACGCAACTTTTTTTTTAGCTTGACGAAATTTTTTGCATTTTTGTAGTCTTATAGAGCTACAAAGAGCTATCGAATCATATTAAGAAAATTTATTTTGGTTGTCTCTGAGAAAAGTTATATCCAACGACGCCAAAACTGCCACGCCAAACTGACCAGTTTCGATAAACTAAATAACCATTTTCCTTATATATTTACACACACTAACTGGATATACTTAAAAGTAATCTACCATTTTTTAAAATTTCAACTGGGAAGTCTTTTAACAAATGTTCGACAAATGCCATTTTTCGGTATCCGAATAGGTAAAACTGATTTTTACCGATTTTCCCCCAAATTGTCCAGTAGTACAAATCGGTAAATTTACCGATTTTTACCGACTCGCAAAAATCATGTAAATTTTAAAGAGCCTAATTATTATTCAAAAATTCTTTTCCAAGACATAAAATTGAGTATTTAAGTAACAAAATAAAATATTATATATTAATTTTAAAAGGAAACTACACAAAAAGGGAAAGGAGCTGAGAAAAAATACTAGCAGTCATCTCAGAAAACAAAGGTAGAAAACTCCGGTCCTCGGGAGTGAGATTGTTGAGTAAAAATACGACGGGAGTGATTTTCTAATTACATATTATTAAGATTTCTCGATTTTTTGAGATATCATTAGAAAAATTGGAAATCGGTAAAATTACCGCGGTAAATTTAGAGGTTTTACCTCGATAAATTTTTAACGTGCTGAACACTACTTTTAACGCTTCCGCTCCAAGTGTCGAAATCCCGAGTGCCGAATAGTGTAAATAATGTCCGAGTGCCGAAAGGGCCGAGTTCCGAATGCTTTTTTTAAACAGACACTACTCTATAATTAAGGCTTAGTTTAGGTCTGAACTTTGGCATAGGCTTAAGCTCGACTAGGTCTAGGCTTTTATGTTTTCATTTTTTAAACAAAAGCCATTTTGGCTTTTTTTGTGTCATTCGGAACTCAGAATTTTTTTTTGTTCTATTCGGCACTCGGACCGGTAGCCACTTTTAACATCGTTTCTTTTTATCAAAATGCCAAAATAAAAGTAAAAATTTGAATAATTTTTCACCAAAATTATTCGGATGCCATTGGAAAATGTTAATTTATTTCTTCACTCGCTAAGGTGAACATGGCACTTGGACTTGCCAGATCAGCGGAAAGTGAAAAAGAGTCGCGAGTTGTGTTGGCTGAAGCGGAGGAGCAGGAACAGATCATTGTCAGCCGTGGAATGGCACGTGCCATTGAAACAGAGGCCGAAGCGCGTGCCAAAGCGTTGGAACGAATGGCGCAAGGAATTGAGAAAATTGGCGGCACAAATGCGGCTGCCTTTGTGACAGCGGACAATTATGTGAAAGTGCGTGAAAAATTAAATTGGCATTTCTTTATAAAAAAAAAAACTTATAATTCTTAAAAACTTTTTCTCGAATAAATTACTAGGAAATCTTTTCAGGCAGGAATTTCAAGAAAAAAAATAAAATTTTCGAAAAAATTTTTTTAATTTTGAAAAACTTCCAAAGAATGCGAAAATTTAAAGTTTTTCTTGAAATTTCCTGTCTGAAAAAATTTCCTAGTAATTTATCAGAAAAAATTTTTTAAGAAGTAGAAGTTTTTTTTTAAAAAATTTTCGGGGGGAAAACGAGCTGCTCCTCCGACTTGGACTAGTTGCCATGATTTTTTTTTTTTTTGGATTTTTTGAGAAAAAATATTGTTATTTTTTGGCTATTTGAGGCTAACAAAATCATACCACTCGGGTTTTTAACCTGCCTTAGGAATTTGGTCTGCGAGTTCTTTTTATGCCTGAAATTTCATTGGGAAATCCCGCAGTTTCCGGAAAAATTTCTGAATTCTAATCTATAATATCGGAACCGTGAAAGGTAAAAACCTCAGAAATTCCAAATTAAAGACAAAAAACACTGAAAATTATTTCGCTACATTTTTGCGACAACTTAAATTTGAATGCATTTTGCCAAATAATTTTAGGCTTTTGCCAACATGGCAAAGTCGTCCAACACGTTGATCATCCCGTCGAACAGCATGGACATCAGCGGCATGGTCACACAGGCGATGAGCATCTACGGCAAAATTGTCGATGCAAACAGCAGTGCCGCAAAACACAACTGATTGATTATCAAATTCAAAATATCACAAACAAACAAAAAAATCTTGTCAAAACGACGCTACGAATTTTAGACGCAAAATTTTTTTATTATTATTATATTAATTGCTTATCGAAAATATGAAATAACATTGCATATGTTATGTAAATTTCGTTGGTGGACGAACATATCCACAAGAAATGACAATAAATCATTTTTTTGTTTTTTTCAAATTTTTACATTTGACCGAGCACCACCATCGCTTCGTCCTTGGAACCAAAAATGAATTAGAAAATGTAAAAATTATTTGATATTGGATTTTTTCAGAACTAAAAAGATTTAATTTTGGACGGATATACTTCAAATATCGAACCCCAAATTTTCATTTTTGTCCAGGCGTTACAGCGGCATCGCCCGACCTATTTATGAAAAAGAGGAATTAAAATTAACGATTAAAAACATAGAAAAAGTTCAAAATAGCGAAAAAAAATAAGCAAAATGGCTTGCTTTTTTTTTATTTCAGTTGAATATTTTTGCTATTTTCATGTCATTTTATGAAAGGCAATTTAATTTTTCTATTAATTTATTGAATGGAAATAATTGGTTACTCCCAAAAAATTTTTATTGCACCTTTTTTCTGCCTATTTAGGTGCCCAAATTTTTCATGCCTAAAAGTTATGGAGGATATTTGCTGTTTTCAGTTTTAGTGCTATGCTAAAATATAATTAAATAACCGGATTATCAATACACAAATTAATTAATCCAATCTTTTTGGTAAGTCTTTTCAAAGATATATTGTACGATATTTATGGGATTTTATGAACAACTTTTATTTGGTCGAGCAACAAAAACAAAAGTTTTTTTTAACTTACTAATTCAATAAATTATTTTTATTTATGTAATTTATTTAATGTTTTTGCTTGTTATATTTTATTGAACAAGTATGTTAAGTTTCTCATCATAGTTATCACAGATTGTAAAAATGCACAGAACATCATCAGCAGAGGTCCATGGCGCCGTTCATCCGTCGCAATTAATGGTCACCAAGCAGCCGGCCGATGCACAATGACAATCTGTGGATTCCAATTGTAAATGGGGTTTTAAACAAAGCTCCCATTTTGTCTTATTTGTAAGAACTGGTTTGGGCTCTTAGGTCTTTATTTTTCTCTTATTTCTTACTCTGAGGAAAAAATATTAATATTTTACACTTTTTTAAAACGAATTCTTTTATATTTTTGAAATTTTTCTGCCAGACTACCGCATTCACGGATCCGCTACCGCATTCACGGATCCGGAACGGGTCATTTGAGTCGGGCCGTTTGAGTCTGGCCGTTTGAGTCGGGACGTTTGAGTCGGAGGGGTCGTTTGAGTCGGGCCATTTGAGTCGTTATATCGGGGTTGAAAACACATAAAAAACTAAGAAAAAAATCTAATTTTATTTGTTTCTCTGAAGATTTTTAAAGTTATCGTGTAAAGCTATAGTAAACGAAAAATAAATATACAAAAAAGTTATTTCGATGATTCAGGTTTTATGTTAAGGGGCTTTGCCGGGACAGGAAAACTCGGGGCCGTGTCATGGTATGGTAGCCTGACTTTTGTTTTTGTAGTATTAATTGTTATTTTTTTATTATATTTTTGAAAAAAAAAAATTAATCCGTAACTAAAAAAATGAGATTTTGTATGGGTGGCTTGGCTGTCCGACTCAAACGGCCCGACTCAAACGCCCCGACTCAAACGGCCAGACTCAAATGACCCCCACCGCACGGATCAGGTCATTTGAGTCGGGCCAGGAACGTTTGGGCCCCCACGTTTGGGCCCCAGGCTCATTTAGGGCTTTGTAACTTTTTTCTTTGTGAACCAAAATTTACAAATTCGGTATCATTCGAAAGCTCTTCAGAAGCTCTATTAACACTTTAAAATAGAAAAAATTTACCTACTTATAAAAAAAGTTATGAACTAAAATATACAAAAATTCTGACTTTTTTGCGATCTTCAAGTTGTAACTTTTTTAAGGGTTTTTCAATCGCCAAGGAATAGCTTACTAATACCTTCTAAACACTTAAAGCTTTCAAATGACACCAAGATTCTAATATTTGGTTCACAAAGGAAAAAGTTACAAAGCCCTAAATGAGCCTGGGGCCCAAACGTGGGGGCCCAAACGACCCCGACCCATTTGAGTCGGCCGTTTGAGTCGGGCGTTTGAGTAGGAGGGCCATTTGAGTCGGGCCGTTTGAGTCGGACAGCCACCCATACAAAATCTCATTTTTTTAGCTACTCAATTTCCGAAACAAAAAAATTCAGAAAATTACTAAGTTTTGTTCAGAATATAAAAAGTTCAAAAATAGATTCCCTATACTTTAAGTCCCGAAATTTGGGGCCTGGTCAATTTATTTTGAAATAGAATTTTTTTGAATCCAATTCTGACATTCAATTCTTTCCATTGCGAACCCCAGACACAAATTCGAACAAAAAGTTGAAAACTCAAAATTTATTACGCAACAAAATGGACTCATGCACGAAAATTGTTCGATCTTTAGTTCGAAATCTGGTATGGAGTTCGCAATGGGAAGAATTGGTTTGTCAGATTCGGATTCTCCGACCCTGAAAATCCAATAATCAATTTTTTAAAAAACGAAAAGTTAATTTTTCGAAAAAAGTGGCCGACCATCTGCGTGAGTACCAGGGATGCCGCCGATCTCAGATTTGAAAAATCGGAAATCGAAAACCGGAATTCCGATGCCCAAAATTTTCTCGGAAATCGGAAAATCGGAATTCCGGTCCAAAAATCATCGGAAATCGGAAATTTTTTTTCTATTTTCTACAAAATTACAAAAAATTTTTTATTAATTTTTTTTGACCAAAATTAATTCCGATTTTTTTCCGATTTTTCCCCAATCGGAAATCGGAATTCCGATGCCCCAAATTTTTCTCGGAAATCGGAAAATCGGAATTCCGACCCCAAAAACATCTGAAATCGGAAAACCGGAAATCGGAAATCGGCGGCATTCCTGGTGAGTACATATTACCAAATGTTCCTTCTCCCGTTGGGTTAAAGGACTGGCATTAATTTTAGAAATTTTCTGCGGTATTGTCTTACATAAAGTGAAATTTTGAAAAAATTTCTGACGCCTAAACTTGGGCGCCCAAAAACGGGCGCCCAAACGTTGGTGGCCTGTTTTTTCAACCCCGATATACTTTATGTGGCAGTCCGACTCAAACGGCCCCGACTCAAATGGCCCCGACTCAAACGACCCGTACCGATGAACTTAAATCCCAGTTTCGCTTATGAATATTTTACTTAGTTTTAAATGGTGCTAGGTCGTTTCGTAAAAACTGCCATTTTATACTTGTTTTCCGAACATAATCGATCATAACTTTGCTCAAAGACAGCCAAATTTTATAATCTTGGTATGGTTCGATAGCTATTATTTAGCTCTATTAACCTTACAAATTAAAAAAAAATTGATTAAGTTTTACGAAAAATATAGCCAAAAATATTTTTGTTTTTCATTCTCACAGTCTTAATTTTCGTAAAATTAATTTAATTTTTTGAAATTTGGAAGGTTAATAGAGCTAAATAATAGCTATCGAACCATACCAATACGAAATGACCCAGCACGGTTTTAAATGTTTTTTTTTTAACTGAAAATGTCAATTTTTGGGGAATATTTTTTCTTTTTATTTCAATTTTTTAAGGAATTTTCGGAAGAACGTAAAATTTAAAATAGCATTGCGTTTGTTTGATTCATGGGTTTGCTACGCAACTGACCACCCAAATATATTGTTTTATTTTCTTGTCTTTTATTTTGTCTATTTTTTTAATTTTAAAAAATATAAATAATTAAAATATATATTTATTAATTAATTCACCTCCCCATGTGCTTCCCATGGTTCCCCCATAACCGCGCCAATTCATGCTCGGCGCGTAAGTCCATGAGCGATAGCGTTGCCAAGCTCCGCCACAACAACCACCGCCGCCAGCAGTAGAGGCGCCTTCTCCTCCATAATGTCTGCGCCCATAATACCCACCGTAACCAAAGCGTGAACCGTAATAACGACCGTAACCATACCGAGCAGTACCACCATAGCCACCGTATCCGTATTGGGAACCGTATCGGTGTGAGTCAACCAAATTGTCCATGTGAGCAATGAGCAATATAAGTTGAACAAATATTAAGAAGCCACACATATTTGTACTCGATATAAAAAGTGAACAAATTTCTTAAATAAGTGCATCTAGGAAGTTCCCTAAATTTCGCTATTTTAGGCCTTTTACAAAGGCGCCATTTTTACAAATATTCTCATTAAAAATCGTTTATAATTTTGCTCAAAAGCAACCAAGTTAAACAAAATTGTAAATTATCCGATAGTTCTTCATGGATCTACAAAATATAAATTTAAAAAATAATAATAATTCCTATAAAATCGGACGATACAAAGGTTGGTTACTTTTGAGCAAAAAGTAAAATTTTTGCGGATTATGAAAAACTTATAATAGCGTGATTTACGAAATGTCCTAGTACCATTATACAATATTTTTCAGTTTAAGATGAATTTTGCTCGGTAGTTTATTATTAAAATTATAAAACATTTTTTGAAATATGAAAAAGTTACAAAAACTACAAATATAAAAATTCAATTAATTAATTGAGAAGATAAAATTTTTCGGAAAACAAATTTCTTCATCACGGTTCAGGTCAGTTTTTTTTTCAACTGCCCTTATTAAGAAAAATTTGAACTTTTCATTAAAATCATTTCTATAAAATAGTTTTTGAAAATTGATTCAATTTTTTTTTAATTCATAAAAACTTTCGTTTATAAATGGAAGAATTGCTTGAACACAGTTGGATTTTTTTCCTAACCGCAAATTGGGACTAAATTTGACCCACAATTTTGGAGGTTACGACATTCAAATGTGGAATTTGTCTAAGAAATTATATGATCAAATTTGATGAGTTTTTATGCAATAGAAAAGGGTCAACGTGATGAAAATGTGAAGCCTTTTCCTTAAAGAAAAATAAAAAATTTATGCAAGAATAAATGTGAAAAATTTTTTTTTTAATATTTCAAAAATCAAATCAAAAATATACTGATTCAATTTCTCAGCAGTTCAAGTCATCCTTCATCTGAGGTGACGCCGTCGGAGTGTATTTGCATGTGCCATTTTGCTATATGAATAATAGCCATCATATCCATCAATGGCATTGACAGCATAATTAGCATGAGGATAAGCTGAAATTAATGCAATTTATGATGGGAAAAAACAAACAAAATGCATTAAAAAATAAAATTTTATTAAAAAAACGTAAAATTAATTTATAAAAAAAGAAATTGTATAAAGAGTTAATAAACACAAAAATTTAAAGTCATTATTAGGGATGCAGAAAATATGGAAATCCATATTTTTTTCCTGAACTTGTAATGGCATGAAACGCACGAAAAACGTCTTTTTAGCTTGGTTTGAAGCTTCTAGGATGGTTTTTTAAATCCATATTTTCCATATTTTTCCATATTCCATATTTTGTCCATATTTTGGCATTTTGCCCATATTTTATGTCCATATTTTGGCATTTTTGGAAAATTTCATGAGAAAAATGCAATAAAAACGAAAAAAAAATTCTTGAAAATTATCAAAAAATGCCCTCAAAAATAAAGAAAATTCAAGTTTTTCTAAAATTTTTTCTAATTTTGTTTTCTATATTTCTGATCAAAAAAATTGATATCGAATGCGTTTTCACTCCAAAATTTGGAAATATATATCTCATTTGCAATTATAAACAACGCTAAATTTTTTTGAAAAAATTGCACTATTTTGATAAAATTTTATGCCCATATTTTGGTCCATATTTGTCCATATTTTGGCATTTTTCCATATTTATGTCCATATTTTGCGATTTTAAAACCATATTTTATGGCCATATTTCGCGATTTTTACTCCATATTTTCTGCATCCCTAGTCATTATATAGGAAAATAGAAATTGATTCACCTAATTTTAAATTCAAATAAACAAAAAAATAAAAGGCGCACCCACGAAATGTCGATTAAGCCAAAACAGAATAATTTAATCGCCGCAAGGATCGATGTTCGAAATAGATGTCTAATTGGGTCCGAAAAAAAATGGGAATGACTTTTTGAACAGGGTGAGTCGACAAAAATTCGAGTCGACATTTCGTGGAATTTTGACTGAGTCGACAAAAAGTTCGTGGGGAGGCCAAATAAAATGTATTAAAATATTTTGAAAGATTTTTGAGTCATAAAATAGAAGTTGTTCCACGGTTACCTTCATTTCCAGTTGCTGCTGGTACTGCTTCAGAGGGTCTGCTGTTGTAACCGCCTTTGCCCAGCTCGGGCGCTTGGCCATCAGATCGTTCGGGACAAGGACAATATTCTGCGTCGGCGCCTGATTTTCAAAAAAAAAAAAAAATCAAATCAAATTATGATGTTTTCGTTTTAATATTTGCTTTGACTCTCTAACCCTGCGCTCCGATTGGTCCTGGTGGACCTGGAAAGCCTTCCTTGCCCGGCTCCCCAGGCGGTCCTTGTGGGCCTGGCTCTCCAGGAGGCCCTAAAAATGTTGAAAATACTTTTTTGTTTTCAATAAAACTCGACCTGGAGGTGAATCGTCGCCACGCTCCCCGGGCGGGCCTTCGTCACCAACTGGGCCTGGCGTGCCGACCTCGCCTTGCAGACCTGGCGCACCCCGGGCATAGCCAATGCCGTCCTCACCGGGCGGGCCTCGGTGGCCCGGCTCCCCAATGTCGCCTTGGTGCCCAATTTCGCCTTCGGGCCCCTCATCGCCTTAATTTTTTAATAATGTGAAAATAAAATAAAATTATTTAAATAAAAATGAAACATTTTTATTGTCTGTTTTTGGTTAGTTGCTGTTTTGTTTTTTAAATCGTAATAAAATGAAGACCAAAAAAGCAAATAATGAGAATATTATTGTCTTAACACTTTTACGATGCCGGTCTGAGATTAATTTGAATTTTTTTTGTTTTAATGGCAACACTTTAATAAAATGAGAATTATTTAAGAAAATCAAAATTTTCTACCAATTTGTCCGTCACGTCCTGGAGAACCAAGTGGGCCTAAATATTTTTCAATTTTATTTTAATGTAATATTGTCTATACCTTTGTTCCCTTTTTCGCCCCGAGCGCCACGTTTCCCCTTATACCCCGGGGGCCCTTGGGGTCCGGCAGGGCTAAAAAAATTTAAAATGAAATGAATTTATTTCATTTACCATTTTCCGCAAGATAAATTATGTGCCGTTGCCAGTGCTGGCACAGTGCCATCAGTACCTTTAATAGAAAAATGGCATAGTATATAAGTAACTTGTTAAATGTAATATTTATTTTTCATATTTAATTAATTTTTGGTAGGGATCAACTGCGTCCCAGCCAACTATAGAACCTAATAACTTTTTGTAATTAATTTAAAAAAAAAATAATTATTTCTCCATAAAATTAGAAATGCTGTTTAATATAATTATATCTAATTGTTTTAATTCGTCTTTTTTATTTTTATTTTCTTTCCTATTTTACAAAATAATTTCCTCACTCGTCTGTTCTGCAGCATTGGCACCCTCCAATTGGTAAGCCGCTGCATTGACATCCGATGCGAATCCATTGCTTATTGGCACCGCTATGCCGGACTGTCCGGGTGCACCGGGCTTACCATTGGCACCGTCTTGGCCCGGTTCGCCCGGCACGCCGGGTGCACCAGGAGGACCCGGGGCACATTCTGCATATGTGGTCGCCGCTATTCCATAATTAGCAGAACGATTGTCGTCTAAACAACAAAAGCAAATAAAATTATTTATTTTTTTATCAAAAAAGGAAGGCCGAGACAGTTCGGCGCAGCAACTTTCGGCGTAGCCCAATTTAAGGGACCATCATTTTTTAATTAGTCAGCTAATTGAATATTTTGCAATGGCCCCATATTAAGTCATTTTTTTGTGGTTTTTAGACACTCTTTGGTAACCTTATCAAACGAATTAAAAATATTCTATTTTTTATACATTTTTTATTAAAGAAATTTGGTGATTAAATTGCAAATTTGATAGAAATCATAAATTTATTTGGAGTAACTTGCATTGCTTTTGTCTACGATGTCGAGTTGAATAGCTTTTGGCTCGTATAATGTGGATAATTTTGTTCTGTCCCATAAGTTCACGCCACATATTATTGCTCTGAAAATTATTTTACTAATTTTTTTTAAATGTTTTTTTGTATTGAATTTTTGTCGATTTTTTGATTATTATAATTTGGAATTGATAAACAAAATTTTACCAATAATACAAATTCATTCTTGAAATTACCGTTTCCATATAAATTTTTTGTTGTTGGGTCATCTCAAACTGAAGGGTTGCAATATCACTGAGCATTATTGGCACCCCGATCAGAAGTGATGCAAACGAAATGGTGGAAAATATTGCGGCAACAATTAGCAATGTATGCGGAAGGCCGACATAAGTTTCCATTTTTGGATATAAAAAATTTTTTATTTTATTTTATTTGAAACGACATTTTAAAATGCTGAGTTTTTTTTTATTGTCAATCTCAGTTTTGATTCCTGAGGATATCTTAAAATTTTGAAAAATTGCCAAAAGAAGTAATTGGGTAAGACACGATCGCTTTTAAACCGGGTGGCCCGTCTTTCGGTTAGGCCGGTTTTCTGACAAACTGGTCAAAAAAGGCGGTTTTCAAGACCGAGCGTCCTACCCTAGTAAGTAACCTTGTAAATTTCCAATTATTTCTTCTTTTTTCTAATGGAATCATAAACAAATGAATAAAGGTTGCTAATAAACTATAATAGGTAGTTTATTTCAATATAATTATATAAAATAAAATGGTTATTCCGCATTCTCAACATCACTTTTATAGGTTAGCAAGCAAATTTCTGTTTTTGAAAAATGAGAAAACGCATAGATTCATTTGAAGATAGCAAAATGTGGGTCACAAATATAACTTCATGTTAAACAAGAAAAATGTAAAGAAGTTTCTTGATTTTCATCTGCTCTTGAATCTCTTAAAAAAGTGTAGCAGCATCGTCTCCATTTATTGGGTTATTTACTATATTTTTATTGTTTATGAAAAGTTCTATACTTTTTTGTTTTAAAAAAAACTTAATGATCGGAAAATAAACAAAAGTTTCTCTTATAAACAAAGGGGTTTTTTTGTGGATAGTTTGTCATAACTGTGCTCAAAAGCAACCAAATTAAACAATCGTCATATCATCTAATAGCTATTGATTAGCTCTATAAGCCTTTCAAATTTCAAAAAATTTGATCAAGTTTTAAGAAAGGTATGTCCGTCAAAGTGAAAAAATAATAATTTTTTGTCCATTTTTTTCTTAAACCTTAATCAAATTTTCTAGAATTTGGAAGGCTAATAGAGCTAACCAATAGCTATCGGACCATATGAAGATTGTTTAATTTAGTTGCTTTTAAGCAAAGTTATGACAAATTATGTACGGAAAATCTGTAAAAGATGGCGGATTTAACAAACGCCCAGCACGCGATTGCAGAAGCTTAATTATCAT
Source organism: Heterodera filipjevi (assembly GCA_039877585.1). Lineage (NCBI taxonomy): Eukaryota > Metazoa > Nematoda > Chromadorea > Rhabditida > Heteroderidae > Heterodera > Heterodera filipjevi. The sequence continues at coordinate 3,118,798 of JBDPZO010000006.1, read as the reverse complement.
GTTAAGAAAACTCTGGACGAAAATGTTATTGTTTGTCTGGTTATTTGTTTGGCATTTGTGAATGAGAAAAGAGTGTGGAAAATATATGCCCGATTTTGCGTTGGGCCGCAATTTTTCACATAATTTTGGACCGAAAATGTCTAAAAATGACCCTAAAGAAATGGACCGCAAATGTCCACAGAAGCCGCAAAAGTCCGATTTTTGCTGGGGCCGTAAAAGTCCGGACCGCAAATGTCATGTAACCAACCGTTCGTGGTGTAGTTGATTAAGCTATGCCAATTATACCAATTTTTCTCAGGCTCAAATCACGCTTGTTGAATTACATTATTTTTTATTTATTGTCGCATAGCACATGAATTTTTTTAAATGTTGTACATCACAAATTAGAATTTTGTGATTATTTTTATTTAATTTGCATACCTAATGAATACTTATTAATAGAGGCCAGATTTGTATGTACTAAAAAAACGCTAAATATGGACAAAAACCTCCAAAATATGGACTAAAACCCCCCAAAAATGGCTAAATATAGACCAAAACACGACTAAAAATTGCAGAAAAATAAAGGTACAAAAATCAAAATTAAAAAAAAAAAAATAAAAATAACGGTAGTAAATTGGCTATTTTAAGCAAAAATTTTCATTTGTATTAAAAAGCAACTGCCAAAAAGTTCCTAAGGAATTGAAACATTTAATTTTTGTGAAACTTTTTAAGATTTTACAAATCCTGGCCCTATTTATTAATCTTTCTTTTTGAAAAAAAGTGTTAATTTCTATTTGACTCGTTTATACATTTGTCAGATTAATTTTTCTTCTATTATTTCTTCTGGATCAGCATGAACCAATCCTTTTTTTGCAGATCTGCAAAAAAGTGAGAACGGTTCTTTGCATTTTTGCAATTTGATGTGAAATTCGAAGAGATTAAATTTTCCAAAAATGGATTAATTTATGCATGTTCACTTGGAACACATGTGGTTGTGCATAATTTTTTCTAATCTTAAGCCCAATTTAGTTGGGCCGGGCAAAGTTTAGCCAAATTTTACAGTATTTTAAAAGGAAATTTGGACACTATAAAATGTCGAAGTGAAAGCGACCAAGATAAATTGAAGAATAAATTCCAATCCTGAAGGTATCATTATCATTCCTAGTTTTTCATAATTTTTCAATAGATTTTCTTTTATTATGCTATAAATATTTTTTTATTTTTTTTCTGATTAATGATTAGATTTTTTTTTGATTTTTGCTGAATTACAATATTAGCAAAATGAAACAAAAAAAATAGCAATGGCCAAAACTGCTGAAAATGCGTTTTAAAAGTTACCAAAATAGCTGTTCATCTCTGTTCAAAATTTTTTTGTGATAAGAATTTTTGAGGGTTAGGTAAATAAAAAAGAATGAACTAAGGATAAATCATTTTATCAGTTTCATTAGGAAAAAAGGTTAAAAATCATTTGAAGAAGGTCATTAAAACGGAAACGCATGTGACAATTTAAAAAGTAATAATTTTTGTCATAAAATTGGTGACATTGAACTGCTGTGATTAGGAGCACAACCTACAGTAAAATTTTGCAAAATAGAGCAAAGATTAATAATTATTTTTGTGCTGATTAACCTACTTTTTCTTCTGAAATGGTTATTATAAAAACCAAAGTAACTAAAAAGATGAAGAAATTAAACATTAATTTTGGGGAAAAAAATTTTACAATTTTCAAAATTACTACAGATATTAGAAATGTTTTCCAACTTTACATAAAAAGGCGTTTCTCTCATGAATAATTTTTTGTTTTAACACAATTTAAATACATTTTTGTTTTTTGTATTTATTTCAATTCCAAAATGCCCTCTTTTCTGATGCTTTTCCTCCCCCTCTTCATCGTCCTTTTGGTCTCTTTTTTGCCCTGCTCTTTCGCCGCTTCTCTTGTGGTTGGTCCCGCTTACACCACCCAACAGACGTGCCTTTCCGAGTCGAATGCCACCGATTCGTTCAGTGCGCAAGCAAACAAACCGATCAGCGGGGGACAGTTCACTTTTTATGGCATCGGTGGACGAGGCGCATGCGGACTGGACATTGATACGGTATGTACCAGGGATGCAGTCGATTCCGATGTTTTTTGACCGGAATTCCGATTTCCGAAATCAGAGACCGGCTGCATCCCTGGTATGTACAGTAGTGGAGCCTTATGGTAGTTGACAACCAAACTGAGCAGCCTGGAGAGGGATCAGGGATGAACGTAAACAAATTTTATTGCGCATAACCTTAAGCCGTCATTCTAGTTGTTTTCAAAAAAATGCATAATTTCCAATGCGTTCGATCCCCGATCTTCTTACTGTGATAAAGTTGATCTGTGAAAGGTACGGTAAGATGGATTTTTTTTTTTTTGTATTTGATCATACTCCTCTGATCAGGTAATAGTAGTATGAAAATAGACAAAAATTAGTAATAGTTGTCTAAGTTGTAACTGATATAGACGAACAACTGACTTAGAAAATCATTTAAATAAGAATACTGAGTTTGATTTTAAAGAAATATGTGATTTAATTTTTGTGTTTTAATTCTATTCCAAATTAAGCCCACCAAATCCGCCGCCGGCTCTGGTGCACTTTTCAACTCCAACGGCGCGTGGGTGCCCTCGTGTTTGCCGGACGCGCGCTACCTGCTCAACGACCTTGTGTGCATTAACAGATGTGTCAAAATTCTGTACAAAGGGAACACGTAATTAAATATATTTTAAAATTAATTAGTTTTCATATATTTTTATTATTATCTTTTTTAAATATTAAATAATAAAATTTGGCATTTTGTCAGATTGACTGTTCCGATCAACAACAAATGTTCCGAGTGCAAATTGGACCATGTCGACTTGTCCGAAGAGGCGTTCAATTGGTTGGAGCCGGGCGGCGGAACGGTTGGAGTGGCAAAAGGTGAAAAAATTTGAAAATTAAATTTGTTTTTTAATTTATTTTAAATTATTTTTTTCAGGTGCAACTATAACCTATGTGAAGTGCTAATGTAAATGCATTATAACTTCCTCAAAAAAAGAATTTGAGATGTGTGATTTTGAATAAATGATTTATTTTCTTCAAATTCGCAGACATATTTTTTGTTAAATAAAAATATTGAATAACCATTTTTTATACCATTTATGTTATTTTTTAAAATTTAAAATTATTTCATCAATTCCCAATTTGAATAAGTAATAGGTTTTTGTAATAAATTGGCACGAAAAACGGAATTATTACTTTTTTGTCTACGAATCCAATTATCGGTACGCAAAAAATGATCAAAGGTCTACATTTACTTTTTTAACTATGATCCTCAGCAACATTGGGATCAAGCATTGTTTAAGAGATTATTTATTTCCGACAAAAAACTCAATAAAATTTCATTAAAAAGTGCTATTTACAAAATGGGAAAAAAGTCAAATTTTGTAATTGATTTAGGAACTTACAAGATCCCGCGTACCACATATTTCCTTGAAATCTTAGAAACCATCATTTATTAACACTAGCATAAGAAAGATCAAAATTTAATTGCCCAAAATCTCCTATTCCATATCTCGTATTCCTAAAATGCTGGTCTCATTTGTAGCCATGGTGTTTTTCTCCTTTAGCCATCCAACACCACGATGTTTTGATTTGGTTGCTTCTGAGAAAATTATTGCTAGATTTTGTCAAAAATAACATGCCCACAAATCCTAAAAAATGCAAATCTTAAATTTTAATAAAAATTCGCTTGTTGAAAACAAACCACCTATTTTTTTTAACACTTAAAAAACCCAATTCATCTGCTGATATTTGACGATTCTCATGAATAAATTATGATTTTCAATCCAATAATTTACCCCATTTTTGTTATGACGGAAACGCTTTAAGCGTTGGATTCCATTCCATCATATTTTGTTTACATATAAATAAGCATCTTGGCAAAAATTGTATCAAAATTTTTAGTTTCCTGCCTTGAACAAAAATGGTTCCTCTCCTTATTTTGGCATTGCTTTTATCATCAGCTTTTTATTGTAATGCTAATAATACATTTGATAACTGTCAGGCAAACGACGATAATGTATTTCTTGATGAGATTCAAGGTAATAAGAAATATTAAAATATAAAAAAATTTATTAAAGCTAAATAATTTTTAGAACTCATCAAAAAAATGCCAAGGAACCAATCAGGTAATACAAAAAATAAGAAACGGGCAAAAAATTATTCAAAATATGAATTCTAGTGCTAGGAACCGGACCGGACTCCGGCCGGATTTTTCCGGATCCGGGTCCGGAATCCGGGTTTTTTGGGCCTCACCGGATTTTTCCGGATTCCGGATTTTTCCGGATTCCGGATTTTTCCGGATTATCCGGAAAAATCCCACCGGCAATTTTTTGAAAATCAAAATCCGGTTCCGGATCCGGCGTTTTCAAAACCGGATTTCCGGATTTTTCCTGATCCGGCTAACGATGGCAATTTGAAGAAAGATACTGAGATAAGAATTTTAGTGGGAAATTGCACCAAAATAAATTAATTTTTTGAATTATTTATGGATTATTCGTGGCTTAGTTCTTTAGTTGGTTGACTCCTGTTCCAAAAAACAAAAAAATTTGATTTGGTTCGATACCACCAGAAAGTAATTCAATTCAAAACTTTAATAATTTTTGTTTGCGAACCAAATCACATACTCTTGGTATTATTCGAAAGATCTTGTCAATAAGCCTTTTTCTATTTTCTAAACAAAATTTAAACAAATGGGTTGATCTGGGAAAAATTATTTACTCGAAATTTTGTATTCCAAATAACTTAAACCTTGACCAATTTTGGCGAAAACTTGTTAACTAATGGACTTTTAATTTTCAAAAATTTTGCCCGCCGGTGGCGCCTATCGGCACCACCCGCCTCCCATTCGCGTAGATTTTTTATCTTAAAATTCCCTTAAAATTGGTCATTCTAAGTGAAAAGATTTTCACGAAAAAACACTAAGATTTTCGAAATCTTTTCCGGCGACGTCTATCAACATTAAAAATCTCCTAAATTGTCCAGCTTTTGGTCAAAATCTGTTACTAAAGCACACCCAGATTTAAAAAAAATTTCCCGGCGGCGCCTATTGGCACCGCCGTAACCCATTTGCTTTATTTATTAGATTTTTCTTAAAATCGATCACAAAAAATTAGGCATTTTTTGCGCAAATTTTCCATCAAATTGGTCATTTTTGCTGATTTTTTGCTCTTCAAATAATTTTTTTTTATGAATTAAATGAAATTTTTTAAAAATCCGGAACCGGATCCGGATCCGGCTTTTTGAAAACCGGACTCCGGAAAATTTTTCAAAAAAGCGTAATCCGGAAAAATCCCACCGGTAAATTTTTAAAAATGAAAATCCGGTTCCGGATCCGGCAAAAAATTTTTGCAGTTTGAAAATCCGGTTCCGGATCCGGGAAATCAAATTTTCCTAGCCCTAATGAATTCCTTATGACTAAATAAAAACGGTGCTAGGTCGTTTCTTAAAAACTGCCACTATGGGCGTTTCTTAAATCCGCCATTTTTACTGAATTTTCGACTAAGTCAAGTGATAACTTTTCTCAGAAGCAACCAAATTAAATAATCTTGGTATTGTACGATAGCTCTTGGTTGGCTTTATCATATATACAAATTTGAAAAAATTATGTTAAGTTTTTCAAAAGTTATGGCAATTTTTTCCAGTTTTTTAACTCCAATTTTTTTAAAACTTAATGAAATTTTTTAGAATTTATCTGATTTATAGAGCAATTCAAGGGCTATTTTAGGATACCAAGATTATTTCATTTGGTTACGTTTGAAAAAAGTTATGATTAAATTTACACGAAAATTCAGTAAAAATGACGGATTTAAGAAACGCCCATAGTGGCGGTTTTTAAGAAACGTCCCAGCACGAATAAAAACAGGGAGGCGATCTCGAAAGTCCACAATGGTGGCGCCGGGATTAAAAATGGTGGCAAAAAGGTGGCACATTTAGCGTCAAAATCGTTCAGAAATACATTCAAATTTTTCAAAAGTTATATTTTTCATTGCGTCTCACAAGTTGGAGCAAATCAGTGTTGGAAATAAATAAATCATAAGCACCGGAACAATCAAAAAAGGAGTTTCTATTTTATCCTGTTTTTTTTTTTGCCGTGATCTTAAAAAAGCTAAAAATTATGCTTAGGTGAGCTGGCGGTGCCGATAGGCGCCGCCGGGAAAATTTTTGAAAAATTTTGTTAAGATTTATAAACAGAAGCCCCAAAAATTGTTTAATTTTGAGGGTTTGTGAGCCATTTTTTAGAATAATTACAAATTTTTAAGATATTTTTTGAAAAAATTAAAAGTAAGTGATTTCCGGTGGTGCCAATAGGCGCCGCCGGGGAAATTTTTGAGAAAGTGAACAAAATTTATAGAGAAAAATTGTCAATTTGACTTTTTTTGTCAGAAAATTGAAAAAAATGAAGAATAAATCTAAAATTTGGCATTTTGTTAGAAAAATTCAAATAATTTACAAAATTCCAAAATAGGTGGCAAATTGTGGCAATTCCAAAAATGGTGGTAAAATGGTGGCAAAATGGTGGCAAGACCCCCAAAAAGATGGCAAATGCCACCGAAAGGGTGCAAAATCGCCACACTGAATAAAAACCCAAAATATGATCAAAAAATGGAGAATACGATTTAGAATGTTTCAAATTTAGAGGTGCAAGTTATCATTTTTGTTTCAATCTTAACTGTTTGGCATTTGGAATTTGAAGAAAGAAAATTTATTTTTCGAAAATTTCGTCTTCAAAAAAAAGAAAGCTAAAAATTTTTGTTCAAGAATATTTCGCTTATGAAAATTTTTTAGGGGGTTTATTTTTGAAAATTTACTAAAAGCTGGGTTCTTGGAGGAAATTTCTCTTTGCTGCCTTGACACCGCTCGGAAGCTTGCGTTTTTTATTTAATAAAATTTTTAGTTTTTTATACAATATTAATTTCGGAATTACTTTTCTTATGAGTAGCACCTTTTTTAGTGTGTTGGTCGAGTGGGCAATGCAAAAGGGGTGTCAAACAGTGAAAAACATTAAAACGAAATGCCAGCAGAAATGGACAAATTTGGACAGTAGTTAGTATACAACATACGTAGGAGGGTGTGAAAATGATTAATGACCTGTCGGGTGACAGGTCTTCCCGCCCAGTCCGGTGCCTGTGAGGAGGGTCCGGGAGTGGGGGGGGGACGAATTTTCCCGCACAGTCCCGTGCATGTGAGGGGGGGGAGAGTGGGAGGGGGGGGACGAATTCCCGCACACTCCGGTGCCTGTGAGGAGGTCCGGGAGTGGGGGGGGACGAATTTTCCCCACAGTCCGGTGCCTGTGGGGTCCGGGATGGGGGGGTAATTCCCGCACACTCCGTGCCTGTGGGGGGGGGGGACCGGGCGTGTGGGGGGGGAAAGCCAAACTTTTTAACCGCAAAGTGGTGGGGGGGGGGTAAGGTTTGTGTCGGATAATTAATTAACTGGGGGGGGGGTGTTTAAACTTTTTTGGTGTTAAAAGCGATTTGAGGGGGGCGGGTGGAGAGAAGTTTTCTTTTTGAAATACCGCGCTGCCGTTGCGTTGCCGCGCGGCGCTGGTGGGGGAGGGGTCCGATACAGATGGCATATGCTATCGAAATGGAGAGAGAAAGAGATGGAGTAGAGAAAGTGAGAATGAAAAGAGATGGAGGAGAGAAGAGAAAAAGGAGAGAGGAGGAGAGAAAAAAGAGAATGTGTGAGAAGAGAGATAGTTAGTCAATGAGAGAAATTTAGGTAAGTGAGAAAAGGAATGTCAGAGAGATAGAAAGAAAAATTGAGTACGATGCGAACGGTTGGGGGAGGATGGATTTTGGAAAAGCGATAAGGTGCAAAATGCCAGTTGATAAGAAGGATGGGGACTTATTATTTCATAAATGTACAAAAAAAAAAAAACCTCAAAAAGGTGTAAAAATAAAAAATTATGCCATCATATTTATGTATGTATAATTTCAGATGTTATTATTTCCTATAAATTACCCCCCCCCCCCCCATCTTTGATCCTAAAACTTTTTTTTTGTTATTTTCGTTTGCGCCATCCCAAAACAAATTGTTAGGTTAAACATGAAGAAGGAGGGGGGGGGAGGATCCCTTGTGTACAAGAGAAAACAAATTTGTTGAAAATAAAGGGGATGGGGGGCAGAATGGGGGTGGGGATCAGTTTTGCATGGCCATCGCTATTTTTCATTTTCCCAATGGTTGGATTCGATTTCAGTGCGCCCTTTGTGAGGAGGGGCTTAATTGTTACCCGCCTTTTCTGTACAGCAAACCAATTCTGTGTGTGCATAACAGCATCTCAACTTCACTGAGTTTTTGAGCCAAGGCAAAACAACAGTTGCGCCAATTGTCTGCCCAAACGACACAACATCCACCGACACAACACCAATTTGTCCCCCACCCACTGCACACAACATTTTGCTGAGCATCACAATGCTTTTCATCTTTTTTGTGTTATTGCCCAGGTCCCCCCCCCTCTTCCATTTAACTCATTATAATTATTTACCATAATTCACACTGTTCAAGTGACTCTGTTGATCGAACGTCGTGTGCAGCCGCTGGTGCTGCCACCGATGAGCACTGTTCAGCCCAATTTGCATTTTGGCCGGTTCCAAATCAGGTAAAGTGGGAAAAAAAACTTGGTTTCCCAAACAAACCCCCAATTTTCATAAACAGGACAGGAGGCGTGCCCTGACCGTCGGGAAGTCATCTATGATGTGCCAGACGGTGTTGGAGCGAAAGAACTGGAGCAAGATGACGAGGCCAGTTTCTGAAGCAAACATGGGATAGAATTAACATATTGATCACACATTAAAATTATGATTTTACAGGGATTTTTTTTTTTAAATTTTATTGGTTTAATAAACTTTCACAAAAAAAAAAAAGTTGGAATTGATCAATTCTTTCTGGTGATTGGAAAATGAATAATTGTAAAAATGATGGAATGATGCTCATAAATTATGCAGCACAAAAAAACATTTTTGCATTCAAATTCGCAAATAAATAGGTCAACAGTCGGAATATTATGATCATTTCTTAAGTTTGAACTCAAGAATTGCATCCTAGCAATTAATTTCGGTGAACATCAAAGGGGAAGAATAAATAATTTGAATATTGTGCAAATAGGTCAACGATCGGCGGCGCGTGAATAACTAATTGATTATGTTTGAGTTGCGTATAAAAGCTTGAAAATCTTCATCCATTTCATTCGCTTCCTCAACATATTTCCCAATTTAACTATTTATTTCGAAACTATAGGCAATGTCTTATCAAAAAGTAATAATTTTTGAATTTTAATTTGAATTTTTTCAAAATCCATTCCCTTATAGCATCCAACCCTATTGAGCGTTCTTCAACACCAGACGGTGACCTCTTGAGCTCAGCGTCGTGTACGATGTTTGGTGTCGGACAAGGACAATGTAATTTAAATTAAAATAATAGTGAAAACTCAATATATATTTTTAAATTAAGATCTCGAATGGTTCACTCCCAAAAAAGCCCAAACTGTTTGTCGGAGGTTCACATTTGCACAAGAACGCAGCATGCCGTGCGAAAAAATTGAAAAGTGGATTAATATTCTTTACAAACTTTGTGACGACACTCAATAATCTGTGATCAGAATTTTGCCAATGCTTTTTCATCTGTTGCCATAAAATTGTTGAGAACTTATTAGAGAAAATACTCAATCTTTGGTCATGTTTGCCCCCCCCCCCCTTACTCGCTCCCAAATGAACACTTTGCGGTCTGTCTTCCAAGTTACTTATTTTTTGACAAACTTTAAGTGGGCGGGGCTTAAACAAACTTTGCTACCGTGTGTGAGTATATAAATATAACCTGACGAGCCATTGGCCATTCCCTATTCATCATCATTATCCATTTGACACTCACATCAATTTATCCGTCCGCTCAAATGGCCATTAACATGTCCGACAAAAAGTCACTTTTCAACCAAATACTCGGTCAGATTGACATCCCATTTCGACTAGTGGCATTACCGTGAGCGGACCCTCGCCTCTCCACCCCTCGTTTTCTGCCGTTTGATGATAGTGGCAGGTGTCTGCATGTAAGGCCACCGAAGTTGAGCTTGACACCATCGTCACCAAAGAGGGCATCACTCTGTGGTGCACTCGGATTAAAAATGCTCAGTTCGTCCCTTTTGATGTTGTCTACGACTTGCCGGTCACTGCTTCTTCCGTTGTGAAGAACAAAGCGCGTGTGTTCAGTGTTCCCTACAGTGACCTGCCTTCCGACACGTGCTCAAGCCAAGGACCGCAAAACAATGAGGCGAAATAAAAGAAAAGCAAAGGTGCTTCTGATTTAGTGGAAGCCGGTCTATGTGTGATGCTATGCAGGACAGCGCCCGTTGGACGAAGGCCAAGAGCGCCATCAGCACGCTTGGCAATCTTCTTTTGATCGACAAGAATAATGGCAATGCGGCGTCCGTACCCACAGCACATCAGATTGATCAAAGCAATGACTCTCAACTGCTTCTCACCATTAAGGGAAAAGAGCGAAAGCGAAGCAAAGAAACAAAACGAGGTGCAGCCATCCCTCCTCACCACCCCCAATCCATGAAACATCCAAACATTGGTGATATCGATCAAACACTTGATGAATTTTTTGATAGTGTCCAAGCGGCAACAGCCATTGGTAAGAAGTTTGTAGTATAAAAGTGATTATTATACCAAAAAAGCCACCCAATTTCAATATGTTTAATGCGCAATCATTTACGAATAAAGATATATGCTTCAAATTACTTTGGAATTATAATTCTGGCCCATCATCGTCCGGAAAAACCCAATTTCTACTAAATTTTGCCGAATCGAGTGACTTAATTGCGCCAAAGCCCATTTCCATGCTCTATTGTTTTGGTGAAATGAACTCAGCGGTGCCGGCGATTCAAAGGGCGGGAGTCGATGTCTATGCGGGTGTCCCTTCCGAAGAGTTGATTAAGCGCTTCCCCAAACCCCTTTTGCTTACCTTGACGATTTGATGCTGTTCATTGATGAACGGTACCTGTCCGACTTGTTCACCAAAAAATCCCACCACCATCAATTTGCGGTTGTGTTTGTCACTCAAAATTTGTTTGAGCGCAAGATCAAAGTGGCCCGCCTATCGGCTCAGTATCTGGTACTGATGCGCGCTCCTAACTCTCTGTTGTCCATACGCAATATTGGCGTGCAGCTTTTTCCGCGTCAGCTTGACTTCTTCCTGGACGCTTACCGCAAAGCAACCGCTCGTCCCTATGGCTATTTGTTGATTGATATGCACGCTTCTTCGGATCCCGCATTACGCCTCCGCACCGACATATTAAGGATGAACAAGAGGAAGAAGGCGGCCTTGTGGTGTCTTCCCAAAAAGGGAGGACAATAGACACGACAAACAAAGATTGGCCAGCTGATACGAGACAACTCAGATTGGCTATGTTCACTATCGCACAAAGTCAGCTCGAAAGTAAGAAGCTGATCCGTAAAGCAAGCACTGCACAACTGTTAGCATTGTGGAAATTTGTTTGAACTTAGTCGCTTCACCTTTCAATTGCAACTCGACAAAAAAGACGTCTTTTACCCTATGTTGATGTTGTCCGACGAATGAGCCGAGCAAGAATGAACGGGGCGCCAGACGTGTGATTGTCCAAAAAGGATCAGGATTTGGTGGTTTATTTGCTGCACTTTTAACTCCCTTTTGATAGAATTGGCCAAATCAGTTGTACTAAAACACATAAATACCCCAATTTATTAATTATCAAGCACTCATTTATAAATGGCGAATAAATTTTTACTTGTGCCACAAGAAATTTATCGAGGACTAACTTCCGCAACGGCAACGCGGGATATTAATTTGGATGCCATAGACACGATTTGGAACGCGCAAAGCCGAACGGACCAATGCATCCACGAGAATGTTCACTACAACCAACACTGAGGCGCTACTTACATATGCTAAAGGAGCATGCGGACAGACCTACAAAATTTGAATTAACAAAGGGCCTAAGTGTGCTGCTTAGGGCTGACGGGGGTGATGAAGAAGGAAGTAGTGGACCCCCAACAACGCCCTCCGGCGCCTCCGCCTCCACCTGGACGACGTCCACGTCGTCCGCCTCACCCTTCTGGTTCTCCTCCTCCTTCTCCCCACCGTATGGCGGCGCCCTCGTCGCCCAACTCGTCCATATACTCCTCCAAGCCCACCTCCTCCTCCTCCTCCCCCACCACCTCCTCCTCCGCCCGAAATCGCCCCCTCGCCGCCCTCAAGAACCGGACTGTACACCCAAACGTGCCGGCAACCGCAGATTGCAAAGTCTCTTTCGTAAATTAAAAGCAGGCAACAAACACAAGAACTGACACTTCCAAATCCTGTGCAGCAACAAAAAGACAGAATTAGGGGGACCTCCTTGCTGAAGCAGCTGCTGCACCATTTCCAGAGTGACGACGATTATATGTTGGAGGAGGTCACATGTTACGGGCTCCACCCCAATATTACGGAGATTTGCCTGCTGACAGAGAAACTGGGCCAATAGACCAACACTTGTGATGAAGCGAAAAAAGGGGGAGCCAAATGGTGATGTAAAAGTTAAGAATACAGCCCGTATCGCATCCTCCTCCACACCCATTTCGTGTTAAAGCCAAAAAGAAATTCCACTCCCACCGCACCGCCCTGTCCCCAAAGAGAACCAAAATTGAACCAAAACCATCGACTTCTAAACAAGATGTTATGGAATCAGAACACTCGTTGCCTCCCCACCACACACCTTGCCAAACCCGCAACGTTTCCGACGAAAACGGCAATGGAATGCAACCCAACACCCATGGGAACCCGGTTCAAAGCGTAGGCGCATCCAGGAATTAAACGGCGATGGACTGATGCTGCCCATCACCCCCTGGAGCCGGTGAAAAGCGTAGGGCATACAAGGAATTAAACGGCATGGACTGCTACCCATCACCCTCTGGAGCCGGGTGAAAAGCGTAGCGCACCACGAGACGTCCGCCTAACACACTGATTCCCTCCGCTGAGACCATCACTTCTGCTCACATCCCATCAACATCAGCGCACATTCCGTACGACCCTAATCTCTTTTTTATTCCTACAAATCAATTAACAACTGCTCAGCGTATAGAACGAATTTTCATCAAAGCTAACCGATATGCCAAACGTATGAGCATCAGGGAAACCAATATAATGACAAAACTGGTCGACCATTTGAACGAAGCAATTTGCGCAAATCGCTAAAGTATATAATGATAAGAGAGCAGGCCAGCCCGGTATTAAACCGCCCGGAACAAACCAATTGGAGGCCCTCTTAAAACCAATCCAATTTTGTACTCATGGACAGCCCCACTCAAAAAGAGAACGCCAAAATACAACAAAAACAATGACCAAACCAACAATAGTGAAAAAGGAATTTCGTCCTCAAATGTGGAGCTGATCAAATCAACTCTAGACCGTTTATACAATGATCCGTCCTCACCGGCTGCATTTGCGGGTATCGATGCCTTATGGAAAGAAGCGCGGAAAGACAAAAACAATTGAGAAAGAAAGACGTGCAGAATTACTTGGAAGGCCATCGCACCTATACGTTAATGCGCCCCCTAGGGTACATTTTCCAAGGGCAAAGACTGTGGCCGCTGGCTTTATGACAGACGTACAGGTGGTTGGCTGACTTTCAGACCCTTTCTCGTCCAATCGGGCCATCGGTATTTACTTGTTGCAATTGATGTTCTCTCGAAACGGTTGTTCGTTGTCCCACTTATAATAAAAAAGCCGAAGAAATGTTGGATGCATTCAACAACTCATGACCAAATGCCAATGGTCCCGCACCGGATTTTCTCCGATAAAGGAACCGAATTTAAAACAAGCTTTTAAGAATTTTTGACGAACAAGAAATTGAAAAACACGAGCCCGTCCATTCATCCGTTAAAGCATCTGTGCGTAACGTGCATTCGAAACATCAACACACGCTTGTATAGATATTTTGCAGAAAACCAGACAATGAATTGGGTGGATGTCGTACAGCAAATAGTGGATGGAATTAATAAATCACCATCACGTGTGCATGGGATGAGACCGATTGATGTCAATTTTAAAAATGCTCAGAAGGTGTGGAAGCGATATACAGGCCCTTGCCACCACAAGTAAGAAAATCCCCCGTTTTCATAAAGACGAATTTGTGCGCATGAGCAAGAGAAGGGACAATTCGAGAAAGGATACTTGCCAAATTACGGAGATAAATACTGGAGGTAGATGAGGTGATGAAGGCGGTACGCCCTGTCAGATATAAACTCCGTGATGACCATGGTGACAGTTCAGAGGCACCTTTTACGAGCAAGAATTGGCGCGTGTCAGAAAGGATGCCACACCACCTACCGAATTGAGAAGGTGATTCGTAAAAGAAAGGGCAGATGGCACGACAGAGATGCTTGTCAAATTTATTTACCCTGAAAGGGAATGGATCCACGAGTCTCAACTTGTATAAAAGCTCGTTTGTTTTCACATTTGTTATGTTTCCATTTAATAAATTTAAAATGACATCAAATACTTTCTTGTGTTTTTGCCAAGCAATGTCACTGATTACCTGGACAATCAACCCAACAAATTCCGTGTCCGACTTCCAAAACCGTTGCTTTTTAACGGTTCTTGGGTATTGGACTGCACAGCATTAGTTACCCGTACTCCTGGTCTACCCTTGGCACATTGGATAGCAATGGATAGACATTCATTTCATTGATCAAATGCGCCATGACGACAAACAGCGAATCGTTCGCATACCCGTCCCAAAGGCAACACTCAAAAATTTGGAACACCTGAGAGACTTTTTGACCGCTACGTTGGCAAACCACACCAATGCAAAACTACCTGCCACTCGAGCGTGAAGCAGAAGCTGATCGCAATAGGACAAAGCCGCTATATTCCCCCGCCACCCTCAAAGCGCATGAGACGGTCTACTACGAATCTTCCTTCACCGCCGCCAAGAATATTTGATGAGTCCTATAAATCGCTTCCATCACCCCTCCCCCCGATAGTAACGAGAAATCTCCGCCCAAAGCACCCCCGGCTAAACCGTTCAACCAATAGAAACTTCACCTCCTAAGTAACAACGCCAGCAGTCAAACCACGCCCCTAAACAACTGCCGCTCCCCGATAATAAAGCCTAAGTTCCCCTTGTTAGGCCACCAACTCCTTCTCCGCCGAAGCCACCAGACCCCAAACACTAAACAGTGCCAGCTCCTCTCCTTCCTAAGCCAACGGTCCCAATCACTAAACCAGTGCCAGCTCCTCCTCTTCCTAAGCCAACGGCCCCATATACTCCACCACCACCACCTTCTCCACCGCTTCAACCACCAACACCAATTACCAAGCCAGCGCCACTCCCCCTGCTCCTGAAGCCACCGGCCCCAAAACCAAACCAGCTCCAACTGCAACAGTTAAGCCGCCCACCCAAATCATTAAGCCAGCGCCACCTCCCTCTGCTCCTTTAAGCCACCCTCAATAGCCAAACCAGCACCAACTGCAACAGTTAAGCCACCCACCCAAATCATTAAGTCAGCGTCACCTCCTCCTATTGTTAGGCCCAGCCCAATCAAAGAGCCATTGCCGCCGCCTCTTCAGGCTAAATCGTCTCCACCGAGTACGAATGTAAAACCAAAGCTACAAAACCTGTCAGAAAATCAGTTTAACTTCTCCATTGGTGCAGTAAATTCACATTTCCTAAAATTGACCATGTCCATACATGCCAAGAGCAGTGCATAGCAGTTCATTGATGGATTGAAAGATTCAAAGTTTTGTTCAATGAACCAACCATCTCGCATTTGTCCTTCTCACCTCAGTTGGGCTACATGCTTGGTTTCGAAAACCCTCAGCATGTGCGGGATATGAATTTGCAAAGTATGGTGTGGACTTACGGGGTGGCATATCAAGTTTTGCTGTCTACTCCAAGGATTAACAGAAAACATGATAATAGGAAATTCGCTCAGCTCATTGCTTCGCGTCGTGTCTGTCAGTGGTGCACTTCCAGGAGAATACAATGAGAAGATATACGACTCACCAATATTCGCAGGGTACTGCCCCGAGAGATAAACGAAATTGAAATTGAGTTGCGCACAATGCACATGGTCGACTCGTCCCATTCGCCTACGGAACAACGCTGGTCGTTTTGATATTTAGAAAGTGATAAACTTTTGATTGTACTCACTTTGTGTATTCAATTAATTAATAAATGGTGCATATTGTGTTCGACCCAATTAGTGCCGGCTACGATGAGTATGTACAATTTGGTAGCGGTACTCAAATGGAGGATTACGACTACCGGGGGTCAAGCCCCTTCCAGAGAGGCTATGGCGTTCAACGCGGTCGGGGGTTGGTGACGTATTCCGTGGGCTTTGGCGCTTTTTCCTGCCCATTCTACGCCGTGTCGGGACTACGGTAGGGTCGGAGGCGCTAAGTACTGGCCAGCGAGTGTTGGAACGTGTCGGAAATGAAGGTGTCCATTAAAGGAAGCGCTGGTCACCGAAGGACGCAGGGGCATTGATACTGTATGGAGAAGGGCGGCTTGCCCAAGCAGTTTGGTAGTGGAAAACCGCGTAATAAAT
>JBDPZO010000006.1:2843967-3102164 GCA_039877585.1 Heterodera filipjevi | reverse complement strand
CAAATATTAATATAATATCGATAAAAATTTTACGCAACAAATAAAAAAAACATAATGCTACATAAACATAAATTCGAAAACAATAAAAATGATTATTTATGTACTTTGCAAGATAAAGAATTGAATTATCAAAAATAATAATTAATACAACAGCAATTTTTACAAATTATATACCAATCGACTCCTCTCGGTCTGTAAAGTAAGAATCCGCAAAAAAAAATTGGCGGAACCATTCCCTGAAGAGTTACAGACCCGGTACTGAAATGGCAAAAATGGCTTGGGACTCAAACCGTCCATTCTCCATAATGCACCAAACAACAAATTTACTCAACAAAATGACCTCATTGAAGAGAAAAAAACACAAAACAACTACTTCCACTTCACATTAATCTTCTTCAAAAATTTCTCCATCTTCCAATCCGGTTCTTCATTATCGTTATCATCAGATTTGCCATAAATAAAAGCAGCCATTTTCAAAATTCATCGGTGGCATCGATTTCTTTGGCACGAACCGCTTTCATAAACATATACCGAGCAAGGTTGCCCGGTACATGGGCTTTTACTCGCCCATGCGTTGAGAAAGACTCTTTAGCGTGACGCCAAGTGCTCTCAATTCTGTTGGTGTTGATTGTAGGGTCATCAGGGTCAACAAAATGGATTGAGTGGTTCACTTGGAGATGGTTGAAACCTTCCTCCGACAAACTTCTGTACGCCTTCCAACAATCACTGACAATGATGCTTCCTGGTAATATCCACTTTTTTATAAGTGGAATAAGAGTGGCGGCATCCCTTCAATTTTATTAGTCAGTCAGCAAATTTTATTTTTATCCCTACCTATGTTTCACTACTTCCATAAACACTCGTCCTGACTCCCTCTCAAGCCCCCCAAATACCCATACTCCCTCAACGGGGTGACCGCGCCAATATTTCTTTTTTCCAAATTTGCTTTCATCAATTTCCACGTGCCGATTTGGCCCGCCGACTTGTTTTGGGGATTCGACAAAAGCCCGCAAGCAAACTTCCCGGCAATATGAAGACCAATTAACGCAAGCACTATAATCCATTTGCAGTTCATGTACAATATCAATTAGTTTGTGTCCACGGCACCACATATGAGCAAAGCCGAGCATCTGAGTGATAAAAACTAACTAGAGGCCGCGGAGCGGCCCGCCAATGGCGAGCATGCGGAGACGGAGCAAGTAGTGGGGGCGCCCGAGCGAGCGGAGGGTTGCGAGCGCCTGGTTAAGGTCGGGCCGAAGGCCCGACCTCAGGCGCGAGCAACCCGGAGCGAGCGAGCGGCGCCCCACCTACTGGCCGCCGTAGTCGAGTGTGCGGTGTCTTGGCAAAAATTCAACTAACTTGGAACATTGACAAATTACTTCCGCCCCCAAAGCCTTCCATTTTTCCAAAAAAAGTGCCATCCCGAATGCTTCTTTGGTGTCACATTGTACGTATGCAGCTTTTGCTTTCGGTTGATATTTTGCGCGACAGCGCCAATGAATTTTTCAGCTGCAGCTTTATGCGAATGTATTTCCATAGGCGAATTGCAATTTGGACAAGGTTTATGTTTTGGGATTAATTTGAAATCGATTAGGAATTCAAGAATTTGTTCCGGATTTTTGGAGAGATCGTATAGCTGGATTAAATTGATCATTTTGGATGTTATTTAACTGATGTGAATGGCCAATTCCTTGTTGATGCCCCTTTAGTTCCGCCCTTTCCACCCCTTTAGCATTTCCTCGGCCAACCGATATTTGAAATCAAACGGCGCAATCGCAAATTTGCATTTTTTTATCGTCTTTTGACCTTTATATGAATGCAGCACATTTAACCATTTTTGGTGCATTTATAGAGAATGGACGGTTGAGTCCCAAGCCATTTTGCCATTTCAGTACCGGGTCTGTAACTCTTCAGGGAATGGTTTCCGCCAATTTTTTTTTGCGGATTCTTACTTTACAGACCGAGAGGAGTCGATTGGTATATAATTTGTTCGATTTGGAGTCTGGGCCCTATGAACCATATTTTCCATTTTTTATTATTCAAAAAAAAAAAGGTAAACTCACCAGACAATAGAGTGTCAATGCAAAGCACGCCCCAAAATATACACTTTCAAAGAGCTGTAATATGTCAACGGTCAAAGGTGCCGGAAAAGAAATGTGAAAGCTTAAAATTTAAACATTTTTTTATTCCATAGTATTCAAATAAATTTTTAAAGCACAATCTATTTTTATTATGAACTAAAATTTTTAAAAATTATGAACAAACAAACCAATGCACAGTCAATTTGAACAGTGCACTCTCCGTCGTGAACAGAAAATACAAATTGGTAATGGAATAAAAAGACTAAAAGTAATAATAATTATACAAAAAATGAACAGGGTCATGGCAAAACTGTGCCCAAAGGAGGTGTATGGGATGCTGGAGAGGAGAAGGAGTGGAGAATAGCATCATTTTACATTGATTTTTTTTTCTCTTTTTCTCACTACTCCGTTGGACATCCCCCCCCCAGAAGAAATTGCGTCTTTTGCTTTCCAATAATCAATGAATGACCTTCCCCCCCCCCCACCGTTCGCATCGTACTCAATTTTTCTTTCTATCTCTGTGACATTCCTTTTTCTCTCTTTACCTAAATTTCTCTCATTGACTAACTATCTCTCTTCTCACACATTCTCTTTTTTCTCTCCTCCCCTCTCTCCTTTTTCTCTTCTCTCCTCCATCTCTTTCTCTCTCCTTTTTCTCTTCTCTACTCCATCTCTTTCTCTCTCCATTTTCCGATAGCATATGCCATCTACTATCGGACCCCTCCCCCACCAGCGCCGCGCGGCAACGCAACGGCAGCGCGGTAAATTTCAAAAAGAAAACTTTTCTCTCCACCCCCTCCCCCCCCCCCCCTCAAACCGCTTTTTTAACACCAAAAAAGTTTAAACACCCCCCCCCCCAGTTAATTAATTATCCCGACACAACACTTACCCCCCCCCCACCACTTTTGCGGTAAAAAAGTTTTGGCTTCCCCCCCCCCCCAAGGCACCGGTCCCCCCCCCCCACAGGCACCGGAGTGTGCGGGAATTACCCCCCCCCACTCCCGGACCCCACAGGCACCGGACTGTGCGGGAAAATTCGTCCCCTCCCCACTCCCGGACCCCACAGGCACCGGACTGTGCGGGAAAATTCGTCCCCCCCCCCACTCCCGGACCCTCCTCACAGGCACCGGAGTGTGCGGGAATTCGTCCCCCCCCCCCCTCCCCACTCCCCCCCCCCCCCACATGCACGGGACTGTGCGGGAAAATTCGTCCCCCCCCCCACTCCCGGACCCTCCTCACAGGCACCGGACTGTGCGGGAAGACCTGTCACCCGACAGGTCATTAATCATTTTCACACCCTCCTACGTATGTTGTATACTAACTACTTTGGACAAATTATTGAAAAAATTTGCGCAAAAAATGATGGGAAAGAAGAGAAAAAAGCAATTCAAGAATTGTTTCTTCTCGGCCACCAATTTTTGGCAAAATTGAAAATGGCCGAGGCCAAAGGTGAAAAAAACACCAATGGACTCATCAACAAATTGGGCACCGAATTGAGCGCATTTGTCAAAGAAATGCCGGATGAAATGCAGACAAAAAGTGTCTTCATCAAACAATTCAAAGAAACAGTAGCAAAAAGCAATTTTACGATGCCAAGTCATGTGTTCGAGTTTCTCCTTACCATGATGGCATTTGTGAATAGCAATAACAATGCCAAAATGATGAAAATGCCGAAGAATTATTGTTGCTTTACCTTAACAATTATTTGAAGCATCATGTGCATCAGTCGCGTCGCCATCGCCGTCAAATCGAATTAGATGAATTTTGTAAACAAACTATATTTTATTTGTTTTATATATTAATTCTTCTTGCCATGATAACGAAGAGGCCTATTTTTCTTATAATGACTCAGCTTCTTCTGTCTTATAACTTTGGATTCTGATCGAGGAGCTTAAACCAAAGCTCCCTTCGTAAATTTTCCGAAATAAATGAATCATAGGTCAAAAATAAGACTGTTTTTGAAAACGCTGTTTAACTGTTTAAAATTGCATTTTTTTCAACTAAATCATGCATTAACAAAAAAATATTTTTCTCAGCCAACTATTTTTTTTTTTTTTGAGTAATTTCTGCTTTGAAGTGGGAAATGAAATTTTTAATTTCGAAAAGGAAGGGTCGGAGGTGACGCCGATAGGCGCCACCGGGGTAAATTTTGAAAATTTATGCCCGATTTATTAACAGGTTTTTCCCAAACATAATTAATTTATTTTTCTTTTTTGAAAACATGCAAAAGGGTTGATGTCCGGCAAAAAACTTTTAAAAATATTAAAGAAATAATTTCAAAAAATTGTAAAAAATATTATTATATCGCCTTCTTTTTTTCCTCAAAGTAAGAAATAAGACAAAAATAAGACCAAAGAGCTCAAATCAGTACATGTCTTACAAAGAAGACAAAATGGGAGCTCTGGCTTAGATAAACAACATTCTTTTATTCGTGCTTTTCCAGCAGATCAATGCGCCCTTATTTTCCAAGGTGCTAGGTCGTTTGTTAAATACCGCCACTAGTTAAATCCGCCATTTTTTACAAATTTTTCGAACAATATTCGTCATAACTTTGTTCAAAAGCAACTAAATTAAATAATCTTGGTATCATCCGATAGCTTTTGGTTAGCTCTATTAGCCAATCAAATTTCAAAAAATAAGATTAAGTTTTAAGAAAGTTATGGCCGTCAAAGTGAAAAAATATATATTTTTTGAGCATATTTTTCTTAAAACTTTATCAATTTTTTTGAAATTTATAAGATTAATAGAGCCAATCAAGAGCTATCGTATGAAATCAAGATTGTATAATTTGGTTAATTTTGGACAAAGTTATGACGAATTATGTTCAAAAAAATGTATTAAAGATGGCGGATTTAACAAACGACCCAGCACGATTTTCCAATTGGTCAGCAGATGATTTTGCATTTTCACTCCCAGTATGATGAGTGCCTATCTTTTCTTTTCTTTGTGCTGTTTCATATTCTTCCATTTTGTTATTTATTTTTTTTTGTTGCATAAAGATAGCAATCAAGGTATTAATTTTCCAACATTTTAAAAATGCTAGCTTTTAAATTTTCAAAACTTTAAATATATGTTTATTCAACAAAATCAACTGTTTTTTCGACGGGTACGCGTCAGTTCGGCGCTCACGATTCGGCGCCAGTACAACTCGGCGCCACACGGTTGGGCGCCATGCCAAAAATAGGAAAACTCAACTCCCTAATTTTTTTTAAAACCTACCCCCTAGTTTCTAGTAAACTTTACCCCCTCATTTTTTTCGAAAAGTTAACCCCTCAAATTCTGTTTAAATCTTTTTTTGACAACTTTGCCCCATTTTTTTTTTTTTGAAAACGTGACCCTTGTTATTAAATTTTATTTTTTTTTAAAAAACTAGGAGGTTAGTGAAGGCGTTAACTTTTCCAAAAAAAATTAAAGGGAGTTAGGTTTTTAAAAAAATTTGAGAGGGTTCGGTTTTCATAAAAAATGAGGGGGTTAAGTTTACAAGAAACTAGGGGGGTAGGATTTAAAAAAAATGAGGGGGTTACGTTTTCAAAAAAAATTTGGTACGATTTTTCTATTTTTGGCTTGGCGCCGAATCGTGTGGCGCCGAATTGTTTTTAGCTATTGGGCTTTGAAATATGACTTTTGCATTTAAAATTTCGAAAAATGTATTTTGTGGCACATTTGTTAACATATTTTCTCCAAAAATAGTCAATTTTTGGTTCTATTTTAGTGTCCGGTTGTGCCCACAGGTTCCGCCGGGAAAATTTGAAAAATAATAACGAAATCGCTTCAAAAAATAAAAATAGTAATATTTTCTCAACAAATGGGAGCTCTGGTTAAAAACATAAAATATGCACTAAAGCCATAAAAAAATAATAATGTTGGTTTCCAGTATTTTTCTTCGCATCAGAATTCCGATTTTTCAAATCTGAGATTGGCTCCCCTGGCAAGCACGTTGTAAGAATTTGGGTTAACGGATGGTAAAAAGCTGAGAGAACATGTTGAGTGAAAATTTTTGCAAAATGAAAGGGTTATTCAAGAAAAAAAACATCTTGAATATTTTTTTAAAGTTATCGCCCGTTGTCTATGTGGTGTAGCTGATTAAGCTATATAATGTTTACAATTTTCTCAGACTCTTAATTGACCTCATTAATCAAATATTTTGCATTTATTGTATTTTTGCACATCATATTTTTTATTTATTTTTATGTTTTGTTATACAATTGGCTTTTTTTTTTTAATCTTGTACATTTTTTAAAATTAAATTTGCATATCAAAACAATATTTATGATTCTATTTTTCTTCTGGATCAGCATGAACCAATCCTTTTTTTGCAGATCTGCAAAAAAGTGAGAACGGTTCTTTGCATTTTTGCAATTTGATGTGAAATTCGAAGAGATTAATTTTCCAAAAATGGATTAATTTATGCATGTTCACTTGGAACACATGTGGTTGTGCATAATTTTTTCTAATCTTAAGCCCAATTTAGTTGGCCCGGGCAAAGTTTAGCCAAATTTTACAGTATTTTAAAAGGAAATTTGGACACTATAAAATGTTGAAGTCGATAGCGATAATGATGATTTGGTGTTATGTTTTAATATAGAATAAAATTCTATCCTGAAGGTATCAATTAGGGTTTCTTTTATTACCTATAAACGATTTTAATCTTTTTTCTGATTAATGATTAGAAAATTTTTTTTTTTGTTGCTGAATTTGCAAATTAAGAAAACGAATCAAAGAAAATAGCAATGGCCAAAACTGCTGAAAAAGCGTTTTAAAGGTTACCAATCATTGAAAACCATTTGGCTGTTCCAGGGTCTCTCTGTTCGGGTTTTTTTTTATGATAAGAGTTTTTGAAGGTTTGGTAAATAAAAAAGAATGAACCAAGGATAAATTGTTTTATCAGTTTCATTAGGAAAAAAGGTTAAAAATCATTTGAAAAAGTCATTAAAATTGAAAAGAATGTGATAATTAAAACAAATTTTTGGTGCTAAATTTGTGACATTGAACTGCTGTGATTATGAGCACAACCTACAGTAAAAGATGCAAAATAGAGCAAAGATTAATAATTATTTTTGTGCTGATTAACCTACTTTTTCTTCTGAAATGGTTATTATAAAAACCAAAGTAACTAAAAAGATAAAGAAATTAAACATTAATTTTAGGGAAAAAAATTTTACAATTTTCAAAATTACTACAGATATTAGAAATGTTTTCCAACTTTACATAAAAAGGCGTTTCTCTCATGAATAATTTTTTGTTTTAACACAATTTAAATACATTTTTGTTTTTTGTATTTATTTCAATTCCAAAATGCCCTCTTTTCTGATGCTTTTCCTCCCCCTCTTCATCGTCCTTTTGGTCTCTTTTTTGCCCTGCTCTTTCGCCGCTTCTCTTGTGGTTGGTCCCGCTTACACCACCCAACAGACGTGCCTTTCCGAGTCGAATGCCACCGATTCGTTCAGTGCGCAAGCAAACAAACCGATCAGCGGGGGACAGTTCACTTTTTATGGCATCGGTGGACGAGGCGCATGCGGACTGGACATTGATACGGTATGTACCAGGGATGCAGTCGATTCCGATGTTTTTTGACCGGAATTCCGATTTCCGAAATCAGAGACCGGCTGCATCCCTGGTATGTACAGTAGTGGAGCCTTATGGTAGTTGACAACCAAACTGAGCAGCCTGGAGAGGGATCAGGGATGAACGTAAACAAATTTTATTGCGCATAACCTTAAGCCGTCATTCTAGTTGTTTTCAAAAAAATGCATAATTTCCAATGCGTTCGATCCCCGATCTTCTTACTGTGATAAAGTTGATCTGTGAAAGGTACGGTAAGATGGATTTTTTTTTTTTTGTATTTGATCATACTCCTCTGATCAGGTAATAGTAGTATGAAAATAGACAAAAATTAGTAATAGTTGTCTAAGTTGTAACTGATATAGACGAACAACTGACTTAGAAAATCATTTAAATAAGAATACTGAGTTTGATTTTAAAGAAATATGTGATTTAATTTTTGTGTTTTAATTCTATTCCAAATTAAGCCCACCAAATCCGCCGCCGGCTCTGGTGCACTTTTCAACTCCAACGGCGCGTGGGTGCCCTCGTGTTTGCCGGACGCGCGCTATCTGCTCAACGACCTTGTGTGCATTAACAGATGTGTCAAAATTCTGTACAAAGGGAACACGTAATTAAATATATTTTTAAATTAATTATTTTTCATATATTTATATTATTATCTTTTTTAAATATAAAAATAATAAAATTTGGCATTTTGTCAGATTGACTGTTCCGATCAACAACAAATGTTCCGAGTGCGCAATTGACCATGTTGACTTGTCCGAAGAGGCGTTCAATTGGTTGGAGCCGGGCGGCGGAACGGTTGGAGTGGCAAAAAGTAAAAAATAAATAAATAATAAAAATAAAAATTATTTTTTCCTATTTTAGATGCAACAATCACCTATATTAGATGTTAATTAATATTTATGTAACAAACATGTTACGAACCCATTAAGAACAGGCTGAAATATTGTGATTTGAAAGATAATCTATCTACTTCTTTTTTTTGTTGAATAAAAAATGAATATTTGTTCAATAAAGATAATTTTCTTATATGCCGCCATACTCGTTCTCGAACTCGCAAAGTCAAATAAATTTATTATCTTAAATTTTTTAAATATTTTATCCCTTTCGAATTTTTGATGTAAAATTCAAAAAAATCCTTAACAAAAAAATAGCCCTTAAGAATTGAGTTCAAATACACCTCTAAAAGAGGGTCTTTTGGTTAAAAAAATAATAGATGTGCATATAAATTTCCAAAATAAAAGCAGCAAAACAAATTCATTTGCAAAAAATAAAATTGATAATTTAACAACAAAAAACAAATCTATTATTATTAATGACTATATAATAAATAAGAATATGTTTTACACATAAAAAAGTTGTTCAATCTAAAAATCTACCATTTCTGTTCGGAAAAAAATTCGGAAGAGCTCATGAAAGAATAAGATAACTCATAAATTCTATATCCTTTAGACATTCCAAGCAGCTTGGCTTTTTGTTTGATGCATTTACTTGGCCAAGAAAAAGAGTGCAAAATATGTCACAAACATAGCATATGTTCAGCAAAAGAAACAGTGATACCTCGTCGGATTCTGCCTTCAAAAATTGGCACCAATTTTCACAAATCTTGGCAATCCGTCGCATAAATATTTTTTTAAGAGAAATATCTGACAAATATTTTTTAAGTAGGATTTATCCAAATTCTGTCGCTTCTTCTGTTGAATTCAAATTTTGGCATTTCTCATGGGAATGATCCAAAATCCTTGGGACGAGGGCACACATTTATTCCACAATCCGTTTGCACGCAAATGCCCAAGTCGATACGACAGTTCGGCACACACACTTCGTTGTGCGATTCGTTGATGTAACAATCTTGTAAGCATGTTTTGAACACACCGTAGCAGGCAATACAGCATTTCTTTTGCGGCTCCCTGAGTAAGAAAATAACAATTTTATAAATTTAATTTAATTTTTAACTTTTATAAAAATGTTGAATTTGGCAGGAAAAATGCAATGCCAAATCAAAGTGCAACTATTGGCATTGCTTATAAGTAAGTAACAGTGAGTCTCAACTCCAGGAATCAGTTATATTTTCGGGGTTCCTTTTTTCGGGGGTGCTCAACTGCGGACCGACAACTACGGACCAGCCAACTTTAGTCAGACTTTTTTGCAGTTTTCAACTCAAAACTTTTGGCATTTATTAAATCGCTTAACAATGTCTTAATGAAACTTCAAAACACGTATAGTATTCGAATGATACCAAAATTGCAGAATTTTATCAAGTTAGAAAAAAATTATGAGGTTCTGAATTTTGTTTTTCATAATGAAACAGTATACGTGAAGCCAGCCATGTATTCCTGCTCATCATCATTGTTGTTGTTGTAACGAGCGACGACTGGAAGAGTGGCGAGCAACGCGCACAGTAAGCCAACAACAATCAAATATTTGAACATCTGCTTTAATGGGTATATATATATCAGGGATGCCGCCGATTTCCGATTTTCCGATTTCCGAGAAAAATTAGGGGCATCGGAATTCCGATTTGCGATATTTTAGGGGAAAAATCGGAAAAAAATCGGAATTAATTTTCTCAAAAATAAATAAAAATTTTCGAAAAATGAGAAGTTTTTGATCAAAAAAAAAATTAATAAAAAAAATTAGTAATTTTGTAGAAAAAAATTTCCGATTTTCCGATCTCCGATTTCCGAGAAAATTTTTGGCCTTCGGAATTTTGATTTCCGAAAAAATTTTGGGCATCGGGATTCCGGTTTTCCGATTTCCGATTTTTCATATCTGAAATCGGCGGCATCCCTGATATATATATATTGGAAATTTAATTATTTGCATTCAAATATATTGGTAATAGTGCAGTTTATCACAAATAAAAAAATTTTTTTAAGTGCTTAAAGATATGTTTCTGGGCCTTTTCGGGGTCGCTGATCAGTGATCACGAATCCGACATCCATTTTAACCAATTCCGAACCTTTGAATCGATTTTGTGCAATAAATGCAAATTTTGTTGAAAAAAATATTTTCGAATTTGGGTTCGGGGTTCGGGGTTCGGAATTGGTCAAAATGGATACCGGATTCGTGATCAGCGACACCCCCCCCCCCCTACCCAGAAACATATATTTAAGCACTTTAAAATTTTTATTTATTTATTTTTTTTTGAAAAATTGGGCAAAGGATAAACTGCACTATTAGCAATATATTTTATTAGTAGGGATGCGATTTTTAGTTAAATACCTAAAATTTTTGCGCACTTGTAACGTTGAGATAAGCATAAAAAACGAGTTTTTAGCTTGGTTTGGAGCTTTTACACCCACTTTTATAATACCTATTTTTACCTATTTCGGCATTTTTGGTGACTTTTTCAGGATTTTCAGTAATTTCATAAGGAAAATGCCATAAAAAATGAAAAATAGACCCCCTAAGATGGGCTTTTAAAATTTTAAAAAAGTATACCCCTAAAAACCGGAACTTTTTCTTAAAAAAATAACCTCAAAAGCGAATTTTTTTTTTTTGGCAAATATGGAACTTTTTTTAAATCTTTCCCCCTTCCATTTGAATGAGTTTTACGCCGATAATAAAAAAAATTTTATTTACCTATTTTGGTACTTATTTCGGAATTTTTGTACCTATTTAATACCTATTTTGAGATTTTTTTCTACCTATTTAAGTACCTATTCTAGGATTTTTCTTACCTAAAAATCGCATCCCTATTTATTAGAAATGGTACACAAAAAATTGTTTGCTTTAATTTTGGATTTACAACTTTGCAAATGAATCAGCCAGCTTACGGGGAATGAATATATGGCATATAAAGTTTTTAAAAAATCGATGATAAAAAATTAAAGGAAGCATTGGTCAAAAAATAAGTTTAAAGCAGGATTTCGAACAATCCCCAATTTTAAGAAGCGAATTAGAGGCTGATAACAAAAAATCAAAAAGTTGGAATTCCGATACCCAAAATTTTCGGTGCTGGTAAATTGCGCGTCCCAGCATGGATCTATTTATAGCAGAGATGCCATTTTGTCTTATTTTTAAGAAATGTAGTAATTTGAGCTCTTTGTTCTTATTTTTGTCTTATTTCTTACTCTGAGGAAAAAAAGAAGAAAAATATTACTATTT
The DNA here is from genome assembly GCA_039877585.1 of Heterodera filipjevi. NCBI lineage: Eukaryota > Metazoa > Nematoda > Chromadorea > Rhabditida > Heteroderidae > Heterodera > Heterodera filipjevi. The sequence goes on along the minus strand of JBDPZO010000006.1, from coordinate 3,090,405 downwards.
TTTCAATTTTTTGAAGCGATTTCTTTAAAATTTTTTCAAAATTTTCCCGGCAGCGCCTTTCTGCACCGCCGGACATTCAATCCGTTTGGAATTTTCCAAAATAAGACACAAAATTGATTATTTTTGGGAAAAATCTGTTAAGAAATCGGCCATTAATTTTCAAAAGCCTACCGGCACCGCCGGACTAAAAATAAAAATTTATAATTTTAAAAATTCTAATAAATTTGTCATTTTTTTATCATATTATTTTGGGGAATTTTTCCCGGCGGCTCTTATCGGCACCGCCGACCCCATTCTTTACAAAATTAAAATTCTCATTTCAAAGTCGGAATTGCTCAAATAAATTGTCGGCGGCGAGAATATGTTGATTATGCTTGATTTATTGAATAAAATGCAATTTTAAACGGTTAAACAACGTTTTCAAATCAGATTGTCTTATTTCGGAAAATTTTCAATGGCATCTCTGATTTATAGCATAATAAAATTAAATGCCATAGCAATTTTTATTATGAAAAAGGATATTTAATTATTGAAATTAGATAATAAATATGGATATGATTTTTCTGTTAACGATGATGGAAGTTATGTGTGCTAGTGAAGGGTAGAGCAAAAAATTAATTAGAATTCATAGAAAGAACTGTTATTGGGGAGTGATTGATTAATCGTGAAAAAATGCTGCAAAAACAGTGGAAAAGGAAAAAAAAAGAATTTTTGAAATAATTAAATTAGAAGACAATAAATCTTTTGAAAATTATTAAAAAATTTGAATATTGTAAAAATAGAAAATTCTTCTTATTTTATAAATCTACAATAAAAAAGAAATTTGTTTGTACATTAAAATGACGAATTTATCTCCGTAGAATAAAATCTAAATTAAATTTTACGATAAACCAAAAATATTATTTCCATAAATTCCATTAGCTGCATTACTTTAGAGAGAGATGCTTTTAACCAAATAAATATTCTGATATTCCGCAAAGGCCGATTCATTTAGAAAATTCTTCAAAAATTAAGATTTAATTTTATGTAATAATAATTATTAAATTTTTCAAAATATCTTTTATAATAATTGATCTGTTTAACAGTAAAGTGCAACAAGAAACTTTAACAATGTTCAAACTCCTTACGGTTCTCACCATCTTGGTTTTGTTCAACATTTCATGGGCCGCCCAATGGAAAAGACCGTAAAATCTTTGATTATATTTAATCGGCCAAAATTGGGGTACGTTCTTAATCATTCATATCTTATGTCATGATAAACGGGTATACAAATTTGCGATGACACTTAGTCCCGATCCAAAGTGATTGTATAATTTAGATGAAATATTTTCGCAAAATTACCCCCCCCCCCTCAATTTTTAGCCCCGTTTGCTGTGATCCGTGCTCCAAGAAGTATTGGGAATGCAAAATCAAGTGCAAGAACGAAAAACCGAAAAACATGATGTGCATGAGGAACTGTCAATTCGACCTGGACGACTGCTCACGAGTGAAGTGCCTTGCGCCATGCCCACGTCCGAAAGCCAAATATTGGGAAATTGATGATGGCAACATATAATCAGGATGAGAAAGTTGGGCATGGCACGACAAAATCGGTGAAAAAAGAGCACATTTAATGTCTATGATGTCGAATGATGTGATGAATAATAATCATATGATTTTTGCATTATTAGAATTTAAAATTGTAAAAAATGAACTCGTGATGATGAAAATTTTTTAAAGTGAACCAAACTTGCCTTCTTCAAGAATAATGGTCAGTTTTCGCACGTTACCAATTTTATATTTATTCGCAATACCGTATTTCCTCTATTTGCCGCCCCTCCCCTAGAAGGGGATCGAAAAATAGCCGCCCAGGGCGGCTATCAGAGGGAATACGGTACATACATATTTCTCGCTAACAAGAACTGTAACGCTGATGAGCATTAGTTGTATGCCTACCAGGGATGCCACCGATTTCCGATTTCCGATGTTTTTGGGGTCGGAATTCCGATTTTCCGATTTCCGAGAAAAATTTGGGGCATCGGAATTCCGATTTCCGATATTTTTGGGGAAAAATCGGAAAAAAATCGGAATTAATTTTCTCAAAAATAAATAAAAATTTTCGAAAAATGAGAAGTTTTTGGTCAAAAAAAAATTAGTAAGTAGAAAAAAAATTTCCGATTTCCGATTTTCCGATGAATTTTGGACCGGAATTCCGATTTTCCGATTTCCGAGAAAATTTTGGACATCGGAATTCCGGTTTTCCGATTTCCGAGAAAATTTTGGGCATCGGAATTCCGGTTTTCCGATTTCCGATTTTTCAAATCTGAGATCGGCGGCATCCCTGATGCCTACCAGGGTGGCCTTCTGGAAAGTCCAAAATAGTGGAAAGAGTTTAAAAATGTTGAAATAGTGAAAATAAAAAAATATTGGAAAAAAGTGTCATAGAAAATTTTTGCTTTAAATTTGTTCAAAGTATTAAATTTATCAAAATTTGTATTTTGAATTCGCAAATTTTCTAGACAAAAATTTCAGGCGGTGCGGATGGGCCTGGGAATTTACCATTAATGAATGGAATACCTAAATTTAGTTCAATTAAGAAATTAAAGTTACCACATTTCTTAAATTTGCGGAAGCGATTGGGCCTAATTCCAAATTCACAGCCTCAATTTTCGTAAAATATCAATTTTTTTCGAAATTTGGAGGGCTAATAAAGCCAATCAAAAGCTATCAGACGATACCAAGTTTGTTAAATTTGGTCGTCGTTGAGCAAAGTTATGACCAATTATGTTCGGAAAATCAGTAAAAATGGCAGATTTACGAAACGCCCAAGTGGTGGAATTTACGAAACGCCCAAGTGGTGGAATTTACGAAACGACCTAGCATGCAAAAAAAAAAAAAGAAGCTTCGACCAATTATGAGTAGGGCTGGTACTTTTAGGCACAAAAAATCGAAAAAAAGGCACCAAACATTTCAAAAAAGGCATGAAAAAAGCACCAAAATGGCAAAAAAAAACTGGAAAAAGGCAAATAATTTGCAATTTAGAGGAAATTTTTAGTCTAAATAACATTAAAAACGCACATTTTCCGGTTAGCCGTCAAAGTGGTTTTAAAATGATTTGGACACTTACAGTTCGGAATGTTCCCGTGTTAGAATTAATTTGATACGATTAAACTGTTCAATAGAATTTAAATTTGCCTGTTAACTTAACACTCAATGAAATGCTTAAAACATAAATATTGATAAGAACAAAAGATAAAAAAAAAATTTAATTTCAGAATTATAAAAAGTAGGGTTGTTCACGGTCGGTTAACCGAACCGAAACCGAAACCGAAAACCGGCCTTTTTGGGCCAAAAACCGAAACCGAAAACTGGTTTCCCGGTTTCGGTTAGAAAATGAAAAAAAATACACCCTTAAGAATGGAACTTTAAATGAAGATGTTTGAGTAAAATTTTGGTGAAAAGTTGCACCAAAAATTAAATTTCTTTGTTCGTTTTTGTGAGTGGTCGTGGTTCAGTTGGTTTTGCTTCCTGTTCCTTCGAAAAATTGATTGGGTACTATGCCGCCATGAAGAAATTCATTTTTATTTTTATTTTATTAAGACAAAATTACTGCCCATTTTATTATTATTTTTTTTTAATTATACCTTTTAGTAAGCAAATTTTAATTTGTTTGTGTTAAATTTTTTCAAAGAAATGTCCTTTTTTCAGCCCACTGCTCATATTTTGTCCTTTTTTCTTACTGTGAGGTAAAAAAAGAAGAAAGCAATACTATTTTTTTATAATTTTTAAAGCGATTTCTTAGTATTTTTTCAAAATTTCCCCCGGTGGCGGCTATCGGCACCGCGTGTAACCCAGCCCAATTAATACTTTAATAAAAAGCCGAAAACCCTAACAGCTAAATTTGTCATGAAAAATGTTTTCATCAACGAGCCCGGCCTATTTAGGAAAGAAAAAAACAAAAAAAAAACCCCAAAATGTACAAAATATTAAAAAAATGTTAAAAAATTTAAATTAAATGTATAAAGTTGGGACTGAAAATAAAGCGAAAAACCGGTTTCGGTTTTCGGTTAACCGGGTATCGGCCATAAACCGAAACCGATAACCGGGGGTAGCAAAACCGGCCTAACCGAAAACCGGGGGGACCGGTTTTAAACCGAATTTGATCAACCCTATTAAAAAGGAAAAAAACAACCCAATTATGACTAAAAATTTTTTTTTTGTTTTTTTTATCCGATAAAAATCAACGCTTTACTTTCGTTTATTTTCACTTAATTTCTTCCTCCCGTCTACATCTATTTTTGACAATTATCATATTTCAAATGACTTAATGCCAAACTTCTTTTGCCAACGTAATAAATTCATTCTGATTGGCTCTAATTTTTTGGCAATTGTCCTATCACTTAATTTTGGATTTTCTTTTTTCATTTGGTCAAACTTGTTCACAAATTCCATTTTCTCATTACACGTATAACGTTTCCTTATTGCTTAAAAATAATTTATTTCTATTTTTTAATCAATTAAAAAGGGTTACAGCTGGTTCTGCCGTGTTTTCTCTTCCACTCATAAATTGTTTTCAATGAATACCCAAATTTTGTCGCTATTTTTTTGCTAATTTCAGAAGTTATTTTTAAATGGAATTTCTTTGAATATGCTTCTTTAACTGTTTCAAATTGGTTAATTATTTCGCGCTTTTGCTCGTCTGTAAGTCTTTTTAAAACTCCTAAAAAATATAGAAAATAATAACTAAAAATTATAATATATAAAATTAGAAAATTAATTAAAAGAATTTGAATAAAAATGAATAATATATAATTTTTTTTTTACCCAATTCTTTTTTCCACTGGTAAATTTTCCTCAAAGTTGTTCCCAAATTTTGGGCAATTTCCCTTTCAATTTTCTTTCGTTTTTCCCCTTCATATTTAAATCCATGGATTTTAACTTTTCTTTTTTGATCAAATTTTCTGATCAATACCATTTTTGTTTTATCATCATCTTCTTCTTCCTCCTTCAACACTTGACTCAATTTTCGTTTCAACTTTAACTGAACCCGGGGGGAGGGGGGCAGGTAAATAATAGGGCTGTTCCGTACCAGAAATTTCCCGGCACCTGGGAGTCGGGACCGGTACCGGTACTCGACCCCGATACTCGGTATTTGACCCCGGTACTCGGTTCCGGTACTCGGTACCCGGTACTTTCAGTAAAACGAACAAAATCACGCTAAAAAAAAATAAAGAAATTTAAAAATACACCCCTAAAGAGTTTAGGTTATTTTTCAAAAAAACTAGGGTCAGGTTTTCAAAAAACTAGAGTTAGATTGGCCGACATTTGCGGCGGGTGACCCAGAAAAAATTGTAGAGTGAACTAAAACAATTATTATTAGTAGGGCTAGGCACCGGACCGGACTCCGGCCGGATTTTTCCGGATCCGGGTCCGGAATCCGGGTTTTTGAAAACCGGACTCCGGAAAATTTTTCAAAAAAACGTAATCCGGAAAAATCCCACCGGTAAATTTTTAAAAATGAAAATCCGGTTCCGGATCCGGCGAAAAAATTTTGCAATTTGAAAATCCGGTTCCGGATCCGGGAAATCCAATTTTCCTAGCCCTAATTATTAGGGTCATTCGAACCGCTAAATATGCTCTACATTACACCAAAAAATCAAAAAATTAATCGAATTTCAGAAAAGTTATGACCTAAAATGTTCGAAAATTTGGGAGCGTCTGTTTTTGGTAATCTTTTTATCATAATTTTTCCGAAACTTAATCAATTCTTTTGATTTTTTGGTATAAGGTAGAGCATATTTAGGGCTTTCGAATGGCACTAAGAACAATTAGCTTATTTCATTCTACAATTTTTTCTGGGTCCCGCACCGCAAATGTCGGCGCCGCAAATGTCGCATCACCGTAAATAACACACCCTCTAAAGATTTTCTCTTTACGAGAATATTATAATTTGTTCCTTAATATATATAGACTCTCTATTGCTACCGTAGTTGCAATGCCTTCCGAATGATCATTTTCAGTGGATAAACAATTGGGAAGATCACCGGCGGATTTTTGCTCATAAAGTGCATCATTAAATGCGGCGACACTTAATCCCTCTATAAGTTCGTCGTTTTGGTCCTTCATTAGTTCCATTTTTGGGTGTTTCAATATTTTTATTTTCTCCATTTCTTCATCAGTGCAATTTTCGGTTTTTATTATTATTTTATGAACTTTTTGGTGAACATAATTTTCATTCTTCGCCTCAATTTCTTCCTTTTTTATATAATGTTGTCCGAGTTTAGGCTTTCGTACATTGGTAGAAGTGCTGCACAAATTTTTCCATAAATTTTCAAGTAGCTCTTCAGGTATTCCGTCAACCCCACCAGCAAAATATAAAATAGCAATAAAAATAAAAAACATTTATTACAAATTCAGTGTGTCTAAATCAGGGATGTTAGATGTTCTGATTTCAGCCCATTATTCTTATTTGGTTCTGACTTCTCACTTTGGGATAGAAATCGAGAAAATATTACTGTATTTAACAATTTTTTGAAGCGATTTCGTTATTATTATTTTTTAGTTTTCCCGGCGGGGCCTGTCGGCACCGCCGGACACGCAATCCTTTTGAAAATTTTCCTGACGGCAAGGGACACAAAATTGATCGTTTTTGAGAAAATCTGTTAACAAATGGGCCAAAATTTACAAAAATTTCCCCGGTGGCGTCTATCGGCACCACATAAGCCCCATTCACTTATATTTTTTTAAAAATTTGTCTCGAAAAGCATAAAAATTGGTCATTTTTTGTGGAAAATCTGTTACCAAAAAAACACTCAAATCTCAAAAATTTTTCCTGCGGCGCCTATCGGCACCGCCGACCCTTCTTATTGATGTACAATGCTGTGCATCATTTTTCAAAAATGTTCTGATTTTTCACCCCAAAATTTGATTTTTTAGACTGGATGTTCTGATTTTGAAAATTTTCATCTAGCATCACTGATCTAAATGTCTGAATATCAAATTTAAATATTTTGTTTAACAACATGTTTACAAATGTGCTGGCTCGTTAGTTAAATGCGGCCATTTTTACAGAATTTTTGGACTAAATCTTGTCATAACTTTACCCAAAAGTAACCAAATCAAACAATCATGGTATCATTCGATAGATTGGTTGGCTTTATTAGCTTGATAGATTTCAAAAATTTTCATTGAATTATAAATAAGTTACATTTTTTCATCTCTTTGACCACAACTTCTTTATAATTCAATGAAACTTTTTGAAATTTATCAAGCAAATAGAGCCAATCAATAGCAATCGATGGTACTAAGATTGCTTTGATTAGATTGCCTTTGAGCAAAATTATGACAAGATTAGTCGAAAATTCTGTAAAACGACGAATCAAAATTCTTATTATTATTTTTTTTTTTTTGTATATATGAACCTATTGAATTTGATTTTATTATTTTGCTATAATAAGTATTGATTGTTGTATATAAAAATTTTTAATTGAATTGCATATTTTTTGTTTACGATAAAAAAAAAAACGTTGCAATTGTTATTGTATATTTAGTTTACGTCAAATGCATCATATAATAGGAATGGAAAAAATTTGTGTGGGTTCAAAATTCTAATAATTTTTTTTTTGTTTTCAAATAATAAAGTTGTTTTAAAGCTTTTCCGATGCATTTTTCAAAGATAATTGCATGGAAAGGAGATCACCCATGGCGCCCATTTGGTGTCGCCCACTTAACCCCTACCCGCGTCGGTTCCCTATCATTTCGTCAGTGGTTCATTTGGGCAGTGATCAAATGGGCAGTGAAAATCTCAAAAATAATTAATAGAAGATAAAAATGAAGCCTAAAATTTCCAGAGTTTGTTTTCTAAAAGTCTAACCCCCTAGTTTACTGAAAACCCAACCCAAAAATTTTCTGAGAATCTAACCCTAGTTTTTTTCTCTGAAAATCTAACCTAAGTTTTTTTTGAAATCTAACACTCTAGTTGTTTTAAGTTTTCTATTTCTCCTTTTTTTCAAAAAGAACTAATGGGAAAACCAGGGTTAGGTTTTCAGAAAAAAACTAGGGTTAAATTCTCAGAAAAAAATTCAATCGCTTCACCCGGCGGGTCGCCCATTTGGATCGCCCGCCTTTTTCCGATCCGTTTTTTGGGCTCCGATGAAACTGTGCATTCAAGCGGTGCCGCTGTACTCTCAACCACCGGCTGTATCTCGTAAGCAGCGAATTCGGGAATCTTTCATTCTCGAGTCTGTGGGGCAATGATGGCTGAGGGTTCGTTTACCTGCCCGGCTGGTAGAAGTAGACCCTCTTCGTCAGGCTGAAATTCCAACTCGTTCGGCCATTCCGTAAGCGATCTTATCAGCCATTGCCGGACGTACCACCTGTGATCAGCTCGTTGTAGGAGGGCGGACACTTTCCCTCGTGTTGCCACATTCGCCGATTTTTCGTTTGTCCTTACGTAGTGAAGGTGGTCGAGATTCTTTCAATTCCGCCTTCCCTACTGATCTCGAATTGGGAGAGGATGGGGCTAAGAGCCCATTCCTTTGTTTATATAAAATATTACGGCTCGGGCTTTCGCTTTAGGCCGTTCCATCCCTGCTAGTGCCAATATCGATTCAAAAAAATATCAACTTTATTAACAAAAATAAAAGTTAATAAAAACCGAAAGGCATCTCATAACATTTGGTTTTGATTTAGAAAATTATTTTTAATTATAAAAAACGGGAAAAGTACCTAAGTAATTGCCAAAAATCTTAAAAAACAATTAATATGGTTGCAAAAATAGATGAAATAATTGGCAAATTCGTTAGGAAAATGTAAATTTATCAGAAAATACATTAATGTTGGCTATCCTCGTTTGAATAAAAAAAAAAAATTTAAATTATGTATTTAATTTTGACTTAGAGCAAAAAATTAAAACATGTTGAGAAACTTTTATTTATGTCAAATTTAACATATTATATTTATTAATGTTTAACTTTGCCCAATTTTTTGTAAGGCGAAAAAACTGCTATTTGAAATAGGCCCGCAAAGAATACATTGAGGTGGGGCGGTGACACAAATGGAGATCGGATGGAGGCATGTAGGCCCAGTGAAATAATGCCAACACTTGTCCAGCTAAAAAGTCAAATAGGGCCCGCAAAGAGTGTTTTTTTAAGTGACAAATTTATTAAACATTAATGATAAAAATCAAAATAGAATCCAGAATACCACATTCAACAAAGAAAATCACTGGCCCATTTGGTAGTTGTTGGAAATGTTCGAATTATTTGTTAATCAGACTAAAAAAAACCTTTTCTTAAAAAATCATCCCTTAAATTCAATTCTTTCTTTGGCAAATTGGAATCTTGAAAAAAAAATGATTTGTCAGAAGATTGACTGTTCCGATTAACAACAAATGTTCCGAGTGCAAATTGGCCCATGTCAACTTGTCCGAAGAGGCGTTCAATTGGTTGGAGCCGGGCGGCGGAACGGTTGGAGTGGCAAAAAGTAAAAAATAATAATAATAATAATAATATAATAGGAAATTATTCTTATTTTTTTCTATTTTAGATGCAATAATAACTATATGTATTAGGTGTTAATATATATTGTGATTTTGAATAAAATTATTTATTTTCTTCAAATTCACACACATTTTTTTTGTTAAATAAAAAAGCTGAATACGTTTTTATACCATTTTATTTCTAAAAATTTAAAATAAAATTATTTGATGAATGCCCAATCACCTCAAAAAAGAAGAGTTTCGGGCACCCAACCCTGACACTGAAAAACAAGGTATTTTAAATTTCTTGTTCTTTTCTCAAAAAAAAAAGATTTGTAATTATAATTTATTATCAGTTTTCACAAGGGATTCACTCGTTCACAAAAAAACTCCTCAACTCTGTAGGAATACGACGGTGCTGATCAAACGAATCATTCAATATGAAATCACAAACTTTTCTTAATTCAGTGGATATTTCACACAATTCACATGAATAAATTATGACTTTTTTCAACATAATAATATAAATTTTGTATAAACCACCTTTTTTGTTATGACGGAAATGCTTTAAGCGTTGGATTCCATTCCAAATATTTATTTACTTATAAATAAGCATCTTGGCAAAAATTAGTTTCATAAATTTTTTTTTTGACTGCTTGAATAAAAATGGGTTATCTCCTTATTTTGGCATTGCTTTTATCATCCAATTTTTATTGTACTGCTAATGCATATGCCAACAATCCGACAAACGACGATAACGCATTTCTTGATGAGATTCAAAGTAACAAATAATTATAAAGCTTTATTAATAAATAAAATAATTTTCAGAAATTATTAACAAAAATGCCAAGGAACCAATCAGGTAATCTTAGAGAGTTTCAAATTTAGTGGTACAAGTTATAATTTTGTTTTGCATCATTTTAAAAATGAAAATTTATTTTTCGAAAATTTTTGTCTTCAAAAGAAAGAATTTTCGAAAAAATTTTCTTTATAAAAAATGTTTTATGGGTGTACTTTTTGAAAATTTACACATGTCGCTTCTTCGAGGTGGCTTTTGGTTAAGCTTCTAAAAAATAATTGGCAAGAATATTTTGCTGATGAAATTTTTTTTATGGATTATTTTTGTTGAAAAGATTTATTTTTGAAGGTCATTTTTGGGTTTATTTGGATTTTTTTAAGGAATTTGGGCAAAATGCACAATTTCTTAAAAGTAAGCTAAACTAAAATTTTAGCTTTTTTTTTACAATTAAATTCGGAATCACTTTCCTTATGAGCAGTGTTCGGACTTGGGCGTTTTTCTCATACTCATACACTCATACCGACTATTTTTTCCCTCATACTTCATACTCATACTCGTAGTATGAGTATGAGTATGAGAATGAGGTCCGAACACTGCTTATGAGTAGGGTGGTCCAATTTTATGGAAATCCATATTTTTTTCTTGAACTGGCATGGGCGTGAAACGCACGAAAAACATGTTTTTTAGCTTGGTTTGAAGCTTCTAGGATGGACTTCTATATCCATATTTTTCCATATTTCACGATTTATGACCATATTTCCAGATTTGACCAGATTTTGGCATTATGTCCATATTTTGCCATTTTTGAAAAAGTTCATGAGAAAATGCAACAAAAACGAAAGATACACCCCTAAAATCAATTTAGAAATTCAAAAAAGTACATCACACAATTTAAAAAAAATGGGTTTTTTGGGAAAATTTATAAAAATCAAAAATAATCTTCAAAATTTGCTTAAAACTTATTAATTTTTATGTATCACTTTTAACAAAGGCTTGAATAAATCTGAAAAAATTTTTGAAATTTTACTCCCAATTTGGAAAATTAATGCCCATATTTTGGCAATTTTATGTCCATATTTCGCGGTTTATGTCCATATAAGTGGACATCCTACTTATGAGGGCACCTTTTTTAGTGTGTTGGTCGAGTGGTCAATGCAAAAGGGGTGTCAAACAGTGAAAACCATTAAAACGGAAATGCCAGCAGAAATGGACAAATTTGGACAAATTATTGAAAAAATTTGCGCAAAAAATGATGGGAAAGAAGAGAAAAAAGCAATTCAAGAATTGTTTCTTCTCGGCCACCAATTTTTAGCAAAATTTAAAATGGTCGAGGCCAAAGGTGAAACAAACACCAATGGACTCATAAACAAATTGGGCACCGAATTGAGCGCATTTGCCAAAGAAATGCCGGATGAAATGCAGACAAAAAGTGTCTTCATCAAACAATTCAAAGAAACAGTAGCAAAAAGCAATTTTACGATGCCAAGTCATGTGTTCGAGTTTCTCCTTACCATGATGGCATTTGTGAATAGCAATAACAATGCCAAAAATGATGAAAATGCCGAAGAATTATTGTTGCTTTACCTTAACAATTATTTGAAGCATCATGTGCATCAGTCGCGTCGCCATCGCCGTCAAATCGAAATGGATGAATTTTGTAAACAAAATATTGTTCTTATCTTAGTTCTTATTGGCATTATAACTAAGAATCCGTTTTTTATTGCAATGGCTCATTTTATTCTCCTTGTTAAGTATTTGATTGTGCTAAGTGGAGGAGGTTAAATGGCAACATGTTTATGGTGGTTTTCAGCAGACAATGCCTATTTTTAAAAATTAATAGGAAAATATGGTTTATACAAATTCAAAAAAAAAAGATATATCCAATGGACTTCTCCCTCTGTCGGTTATATAAAGAATTATTTAGAAAAAAAAAGATTGGCAGAACCAATTTACTGAAGGCACAGTACAGACCCGGGACTGAAATGCCACTTCCTTTAGGACTGAAGTGTTCATTTCCCAAAAAATTTTATTGAAAGAAAAATAGAAAACTCTTGAACATTTTTTGTGAGTTTTTCATTTTTTTAGGCTTATTAACTTCATTAATTCAAATATTTTCCATTTATTGTATTTTCGCACTTTACATTTTTTCATTATTTTTTATTTTTTTATTCGACAACTGGCTTTTTTTTGTGCATTTTTTTATGAATTTGCATATCAAATAGAGATCGGACCGGTCGACTTTTTTTCGGTTTTTTTCGACTTTTGTCGACTTTAACCGAAACCGACTGACCGACAAAAATTTGGGATCTCTCGACTTTTTAACCGAAACCGACCGACCGACCCTTTTGTCCAGTCTCTAGTTTCAAACCAATATTTTTTCTTCTATTATTTCTTCTGGATTAGCATGAACCAATCCTTTTTTTGCAGATCTGCAAAAAAGTGAGAACGGTTCTTTGCATTTTTGCAATTTGATGTGAAATTCGAAGAGATTAATTTTCCAAAAATGGATTAATTTATGCAAGTTCACTTGGAACACATGTGGTTGTGCATAATTTTTTCTAATCTTAAGCCCAATTTAGTTGGCCCGGGCAAACTTTAGCCTAATTTTACAGTATTTTAAAACACTATAAAATGTTGAAGCCGGTAGCAACTAAATTAGTTGACGTTAGGTTTTAATATAAAATAAAATTCCGGTCCCGAAGGTATCATTATCATCCCTAGTTTTTCATAATTTTTCAATAGATTTTCTTTTATTATGCTATAAATATTTTTTATCTTTTTTCTGATTAATGATTAGATTTTTTTTTGATTTTTGCTGAACCAATTTAGTTGGGCCGGGCAAAGTTTTAGCCTAATTTTACAGTATTTTAAAAGGAAATTTGGGCACTTTAAAATGTTGAAGTCAAAGCGACCAAGATCAATTGAAGAATAAATTCCAATCCTAAAGGTCTCATTGTCAAATATAGTTTTTCATTATTTTTCAATAGATTTTCTTTTATTCTGAATTTGCAATATTAGCAAAACGAAGCAAAGAAAATAGCAATGGCCAAAATTGCTGAGAATGCATTTTAAAAGTAACCAAACGTTGAAAACCATTTGGCTGTTCCAGGGGTCTCTCTGTTCGAAAACATTTTTGTGATAAGAATTTTTGAGGGTTAGGTAAATAAAAATGAATGAACCAAGGATAAATCATTTTATCACTTTCATTCGGAAAAAAGGTTAAAAATCATTTGAAGAAGGTCATTAAAACGGAAACGCATGTGACAATTTAAAAAGTAATAATTTTTGTCATAAATTGGTGACATTGAACTGCTGTGATTAGGAGCACAACCTACAGTAAAATTTTGCAAAATAGAGCAAAGATTAATAATTATTTTTGTGCTGATTAACCTACTTTTTCTTTTGAAATGGTTATTATAAAAACCAAAGTAACTAAAAAGATGAAGAAATTAAACATTAATTTTGGGGAAAAAAAGAAATGTTTTCCAACTTTACATATAAAGGTGTTTCTCTCATGAATAATTTTTTGTTTTAACACAATTTAAATACATTTTTCTTTTTTAAATTTATTTCAATTCCAAAATGCCCTCTTTCCCGATGCTTTTCCTCCCCCTCTTCATCGTCCTTTTACTCTCCCTTTTGCCCTGCTCTTTCGCCGCTTCTCTTGTGGTTGGTCCCGCTTACACCACCAAACAGACGTGCCTTTCCGAGTCGAATGCCACCGATTCGTTCAGTGCCAATCTGAACAAACCAATCACCGGGGGACAGTTCACTTTTTACGGCATCGGTGGACGAGGCGCATGCGGACTGGATATTGATAGGGTATGTACAGTAGTAGAGCCTTATTGTAGAATGATTTAACTAAGAAATTATGAGAAAAATATGTCATTTAATTTTTGTGTTTTAATTCTATTCCAAATTAAGCCCACCAAATCCGCCGCCGGCTCTGGTGCACTTTTCAACTCCAACGGCGCGTGGGTGCCCTCGTGTTTGCCGGACGCGCGCTATCTGCTCAACGACCTTGTGTGCATTAACAGATGTGTCAAAATTCTGTACAAAGGGAACACGTAATTAAATATATTTTTAAATTAATTAGTTTTTTATATATTTATATTATTTTCTTTTTTAAATATTAAATAAATCAATTTTGGCATTTTGTCAGATTGACTGTTCCCATCAACAACAAATGTTCCGAGTGCAAATTGGACCATGTCGACTTGTCCGAAGAGGCGTTCAATTGGTTGGAGCCGGGCGGCGGAACGGTTGGAGTGGCAAAAGGTGAAAAAATTTGAAAATTAAATTTGTTTTTTAATTTATTTTAAATTATTTTTTTCAGGTGCAACTATAACCTATGTGAAGTGCTAATGTAAATGCATTATAACTTCCTCAAAAAAAGAATTTGAGATGTGTGATTTTGAATAAATGATTTATTTTCTTCAAATTCGCAGACATATTTTTTGTTAAATAAAAATATTGAATAACCATTTTTTATACCATTTATGTTATTTTTTAAAATTTAAAATTATTTCATCAATTCCCAATTTGAATAAGTAATAGGTTTTTGTAATAAATTGGCACGAAAAACGGAATTATTACTTTTTTGTCTACGAATCCAATTATCGGTACGCAAAAAAATGATCAAAGGTCTACATTTACTTTTTTAACTATGATCCTCAGCAACATTGGGATCAAGCATTGTTTAAGAGATTTTTATTTGCAACAAAAAACTCAATAAAATTTCATTAAAAAGTGCTATTTACAAAATGGGAAAAAAGTCAAATTTTGTAATTGATTTAGGAACTTACAAGATCCCGCGTACCACATATTTTCGCAGACATATTTTTTGTTAAATAAAAATATTGAATAACCATTTTAATATCATTTATTTTAATTCTAAAAATTTAATATTTTTTTGAATGCCAAAATTGAATAGTTTTTGGAAAAAAAAAGCGGAAAGAAGATAATCACAAAAAGGATAATTACTTTAGTCTTCGAACCCAATTATCAGGAGCAAAAATGATCAAAATGGCTTACATTTATTTTATTTTTTCAACTACAGTCAGGTGCTAAAGTATTACACAAAAATTTATAGGATTTTCTAAAAAACGTTTGGGACAAAAACCTTTACTATGCCAATATTTAGGACATATTTATCAATTAAACAAGCAAAACGAGACTGATATTTTTTAAAATTTGTATAACTTATAGAGCAATTCAAGAGCCATCTTTGGATACCAAGATAATTGATTTCGTTGTTTCTGAGAAAAGTTATGACTCGATTTAGTCAAAAATGGTGCTAGGACGAAGTGACAAAAATATCAGTGTGCGCGAAGTGACAAAAATATCAGTGTGCGCGAAGTGACAAAAATATCAGTGTGGCGAAGTGACAAAAATATCAGTGTGGCGAAGTGACAAAAATATCAGTGTGCGCGAAGTGACAAAAATATCAGTGAGAGACTTTCAGAGGGATGGTCATTTCAGTACGGAAATTTATTTCAATAAATAAATTAATTATTCCAATTAATAATTAATTTTTTGTTAAGCATAAATATAATTTTAAATATATTATTTCTTATATTTGATTATAGAGAAATAAAATGCATACCCACATTTTACCCATTAATCATTTGCACTTTTATTCATATTCACAATTGTATGATAGACTAAGCTTTTTTCCAAGTCATTACTTGTGAATTGGCCAATTTATTCTCTATTATTTTTATAAAATTCTTTAAATATATTATTTTATTTTTATTCTTATAAAATTTTAGAATGAAGTTTTTACTTTTGATACTTTTTTTCAATCCTTTGCCTTATTAGCTTTGTATTTAATACAAAGTCAGAATTCGAGAAGTTTATAAAAAATGAAGAAGCGATGAAGCTGGTCCAAAATTATAAGGAAAAGCAAATCAAAACTATAAAAGAACTACATGTTGAATTAAAAAAAAGGAATCCAAAATTGGTTGAAATATTGCCGGTTAAAAAAAAAAGGGTAGCTACCAAGTCTTGGTTGAAAAAAAAATTAATATATTTTCAAATGAAATTGATTTATTTTGGTTAAAACATGATTAAAATAATTATATTTATTTATTGAAATAAATTTCCGTACTGAAATGACCATCCCTCTGAAAGTCTCTCACTGATATTTTTGTCACTTCGCCACACTGATATTTTTGTCACTTCGGCTCACCACGGTCAAAAATGCAGCAAAAATGGCGGATTTAAGAAACGCCCTAGCACCGATTTCAGGCTCACCATAAGTCGAGATGCAGAAATGCTGACCGGAAAAAAAGAAAGTTCTCGAAAAAAAAAATCACTTTGGGAAAAAAATACAAAGAATTAGGACAAATTTTGAAATTTTAAAAATCCAATTGCCAGCCGGGGCCCCGGCAAAATTTTTGACCGGGAACTGGGGACCCGGAACAAACAGGGATTTTTGCCCCGGTTGCCCCGTTACCGGGTCATCGTCGGTCCCGTTTCCGTTCCCGGGTTTTTCAAAATTCCTGGCTCTAGACTGTATGCATATATGTGCTCACAAGGGAACACTCCGAACTGTGAGACAAATCAGTTTAAAACCATTTTTATCGTGTAGAGCAGGGATGTCACGGAATTCCGATTTCCTGAATTTTTTTTTGAGCGTCGTTTGACATCCCTGGTGTAGAGCATGGTGGATTTACTACAGCCAATTTTCTGCTTTTTTGGCCCCGGCGCCAGAACTGACCAAAAAAGTAGGACAAAAGGTTGTAAGTTCTAAAAACGCCAAATATGACCATAAAATATGCCCTAAAAATCCCAAAAATATGTTCATAAAAACTCCAAAATATGACCTAAAATATGTCGAGAATTTTCAAAAATTTACCAAAACGATTTTTTCCGACTTTTTCCCTCGAAAATCGAAATTCCGTTGCCCCAAATTTTTTCGAATCGGAATTTCGATTCAATAACATCGGAAATCGGCTGCATCCCAGATGCACATATATGCAAATGGAAGCTGAAAGGATGGGTGGGGCCAAAGGAAGCCATCGAAGAAGCGCCGAACCCCCACTCACCCACATCGAGCAAAAAAAAAGCCAGTTTCGCTGAGGCTGTTACTTTTCCTTGCGTGAACCTTGACGTTACCAGACAATGTGTAAGAATCTGTCAAAACTTCAAAAAATTAGAAATTTTTTAGTAAAATCAGAAAAGCCAAGATTCTCCGGAAAACAAAAAACCGGAATATACCAAAAACACCTGAATTTCAAGGAAATCGGAATATTTCGGAAGCTCAGCGCTATAAAACCATTTCGTAAAAAATTTAATCCCCAACCCCAGAGGAATTTTCCGGAATCCAAAAGCCGGGTATTCCGAAAAACACTAGAACTTACAGAAAATGAAGTGGATTTAAATCTTGGACGCGACAATTGGCTCCAAAAAAAGCTGGCAAACAAAAAATATTTAATTATTTTATTTAGGTTTAATAGAGAATATGCACATCCCAGATCACCCTTTTAATTATCGGTTGCGATTTAAAGATTGTTAAATCTCACTTATTAAATTGCTAAATTCAAAATGGCCTTAAAACTCGTTTTTCCTGTTTTAATCATTTTTTTTCGCTGAAAAACCCCAAAATATACTATTTTCGATAATGTTTTTTTAATTGGTTTTAATTATTTTTAATTCACAAAATAAAATTAATTTAATTAACCAAAATTGGAAATTTAATTTTCTAGTCAAACTTTTAAAAAAATTACCCTTTTTTTTTGCAAATTCATTGCTTTTCAATGTTTTCATCAGTTGTTTGCGCGTTGTGCCACTATCCGAGCAATGTGCATTTAATAAGTCGTGCACAATCTTACAGTATTCAGCATAAAGTTTAGGCATAAGCTTAAGCTCGACTAGGTCTAGGCTTTTATGTTTTCATTTTTTTTAAACAAAAGCCAAATTGGCTTTCTGGGCCATTCAAAACTCGGAAATTTTTAACACTATTCGACACTCGGCCGGTAGCTTAAAAAACACATTTAATATCAAAAAAACTATGTGTTTATTGATGATGTAGTCAAAAATATTTTTTTTGGGCAAAAATTCCAAAACAAAATACCATGAAGCGGGGTTGTTCGTTTTTTGAAATCGGGAACAAAAAAAAGACATCAATCACTTGGGAGAATTTGAAACGGTCATTACTTAGCCAAAGGCGAAATTAAAGAATTTCGATTTTCCAAAAAAAAATAATAAAGCAAATTTAGGCAAGAAAAAATTATAATAAAATTGCTATTATGTTTAATTTTAAATTACTAATTTTTTCAAAATAAATTTTGTTTATTTCCCCGATTGAGCACTGTACATACAATAAATTCACAGATCGGTATTTGACAAAGATCACTGGGAAAAAAATTCCATAGCATCAAAAAGTTGTTCCTTTTTTTGCTGATTGATGCGCGACGTGAAAACATGTTGTTATTTTAGTAGCCAAAAAATATATATAGATTATGATAAAAAAAAATACTTATGATTTTTACTAGATTTTGCCCAAAGACTAATTTTGAGATTTTATCCAAGTTGATAAAGGCGAATAATAAGGTATTGGTTGTGTTTCCATGACTGCCGTATTTGTTTGGCAATTTGGCAAGATTTTGCAAAAAAATTTTGCTGTTATTTATTATTAGAAATAAATAAACGATAATTTTGGAATATCATTATATTGAAAATTAAGAATTGTTAATATTTTGTTAATCATTTCCGTGCCTATCCAATCATTATAAAATTGATTTTATTCAACAAATTAACATATGCTAATGGTCGCTAATTGTTGTTCTAACATGGTAATGCATTAATAAATATTTATTAATTGGAAATTAATCCAATTCATCCGCGGCTTTGGCTGATTGTTGGCGCAACGTCTTTAGCCAAAAATATTTCCTTGATCTTTTCAAATTGCATTCATTTAATTTGGAAGTTCCTTCAAATTTATAATTTTGGCAATTTTCTAACATTTTTACAAAAAAGACGTATGGTGTATTTTGTAAATCCGCCATTTTTATTGCTTTCCGAAAAGTTGCCAGAATTTTATCAGAATCAATAGTAGTGTCTTATATGTTTGGCTCGAATAGTTAGACAAATTCCACACGATTAATTTAATTTTTAAAACGTTTATCAATCAAATTTTTGCCCACAACTTTTTAAACGGTAATGATTTTTTTGAAATTTTCAAGCAAATAGACTCAATTCAGAGCTATTATACGATAAAGGTACTGTTTAATTAAATTCTTAAAGAAAATTTATGCGGAGTTTTAGTTAAAAAAAAAACAGTAAATGACAGATTTACGTAACCACCCTGCACCCAAAGTGATCAAATTTCAAATCGTAATTCTTTACGGGCTAACGATATAGTTACTTCGAAAATAAAAGGGCTCAATCCCTACACATTTGAACTGAGCTAACCTGCCGAATCTTTGCGTTCTTTGGATTCGTTTTTAGATTTTTGACGTTGGATTTTCGGTGAACACAGCCATTCGAGACACGAATTCTCAACACCGATCACACAAAGAAGCAGCACAAAAATAATAAATTCTTTCTTGAAAAAATTCATTTTTCATTTCTTTAATATAAAATTTTTTGAATTTAACGTTTTTATAGGCCATAAAAGGACGTAAATATTGGAATAATACATAAGCTAGCAAGTTTTTAAAATATCACATAATTTATTTTTGCCAAACAAGGGACCTACGTCATGAATAAATCGAAAATTATAAGCATAATTAACAAAATCGATGCCATTAATTAAATTTATAATTAAAAAATAATAATTTGTTGAAGCCGATTACTAGTAATTTCCGCCTGGTGCCTATGAGCTGACGGCGTACTCGAAAAAAGATGCCCGGAAGTGGTCTTACATTGACTCGCAAGAGGCCCCCAACTTTTGGCCGAGGGCTAAATCAGAGCTCACATTTGTACTTATTTGTAAGTACTGTACTTATTTGAGCTCAATAAACTTATTTTGTATTTGTTTTTGGGTCTCAAAAGAAAATTCCGATTTTTATTGCAATATTTGAAAGAAAATTATTTTTTGAATCGAATTTTATAAACAAAATCTTAACAAGATTCACTAAATATTCAAAATATTAGTACATGAAAATTTCGAAAATTTGCGTCAAATAAAAATTAAGGTGAAAAATCCCTAAATGTTTGTTGTTTTTTAATAAGATTTTAATAAGAATGCATAAAATAGGGCCCAAACTCAATAAAGACAAAAAGATAAGAATCTGTATATTAAAAGAAAAAAAAGATTTATTGGTTAAATTTTTTCGTTTCTCTATTTTATTAAAAACATTTCGACAATTTATTAAAAATTAAATTGTTTTCTTTATTCAATAATCACATATATCAAATGTTACAGAAGGGCCAGAAGATATTAACAGTATAAATTAGTAATGATTAGAGACCGCAAAAAAAGGCATCAAAAATTGTGAAAAAGGCACTATAATAGGCACCAAAAAAAAATTAAAAAAGGCATGAAAATAGGCATTTAAAATTTTTGAACGCACATTTTTTCCTGCCTTTTCAAAGCCCAAAAATTTTTGAAGCAATTTTTTAGTCAAAATCATAAAAAAACATTCTTTTCCCTATTCAAAGACAAGTGAAATAAACTTAGTATTTTAAAAATTAAGCAAATAAATTTTTTTGAAAATCAAAATTTTGGATAAAAAATAGAATTTTTAGGGGCAATTTTTTGAAAATTTTTTTCATTTTTTGGGGGGGGGGGGTATTTTACAAAATTTGAAAGGTCAATTTTTATGAGTCTATTTATATTTTTTTATGCATTTTTTCTTAAGAAACTTTTCAAATTTAGAAAAAATGCACCCAAAAAAACCAGAAAAGGCATAAAAACACGAAAATGCCAAAAAAGGCATTTAAGGCACGAAAATCCCGAAAAAGGCAAAAAAAGGCATTATAAAAGTCATCGTAGAAGCTTCAAACCAAGTGGAAATGCATTATTTGTGTTCGGCGCGCTCGGTTCGGCGCGTGTTTTTCGGCGCGATCAGTTCGGCGCCCGTTATAACATGCTGGGCGCCGAAAAACTCGCGCCGAACCGAGCGCGCCGAACTGAGCGCGCCGAACCGAGACCGACCGAAAAAAGAAGGACATTCATGAAAGGAACGCCGGATGATAATGTTAAACAATTTCTGGGCACTTTAGCATACAAAAAGAGGATGAGGCTGTTTAACGAAAAAAAACCTATTAAAAAAATATTATCCCAAAAAAGTGAGAGTACCTTTTTGAAAATTGCCGTTTGCGTAAATTTTCAAAAAATCCTATGACAAAATTTAGTGGCCATTGATTATACAGCAGACATAAGTCTACAAGGCGGCTTAACCAAAGGGCCATCCCCTTAACTCTTATGGGTTTTTATTTGTTGGGTTAATTCATTTTTGGCCCATTTACTCCATTTTTTGCTTATTCAAACCATAAATTATTTTAAAATCTTAACAAGATTCACTAAATATTCAAAATATTAGTACATGAAAATTTCGAAAATTTGCGTCAAATAAAAATTAATTTTGTCGGTTTACTTATTATTTTGATACTGACAAAAAATACGATGATTTTTCAATGAAAACATTCTTTTCTTTTGAAATAAACAAAAGGAAAATAGGAAATTTTATAACTGAATAATCATAAGAAATAAATAAAGTAATATTTATGAATTTGGAAGAAAATCGAAAAAGAGTTAAATTTTCATCTATTTTGCAACTCATCACCAAATTTCACTTTCCATCTCCTTATACACCATGTTGAAATTTTCAAAAATGTTGAAATTGTACCTTCACTTAATTTTGGATTTTTCTTTTTAATTTCCCAATATCGCTTTATTATATCCAATTTTTCTTTATCATTTATTGTTCTATTGCTTTTTATACCAAATTCTTTCTTCCATCTATTAATTACTCGTTCGCTGACTCCAATTTTCTTGCCAATTTTGGCATAATTTTGGCTCCATTCCTTTCTTGAGTATTTTCCTTTTTGCTTATATTCATCTTGCATTGCAATAAATTTATGTACTTTTTCAATTTTCTGTTGTTCAGTTTTTGATTTGTGGCATAATTTTTTATTTAGTCCAAATTCTTTAATCCATGCATAAATTTGTTTACGCGTTGTGCCCAATTTCTTCGCAATTATTATTTCAATTTTATTCCATTCTTTTGTTGAATGTTTTCTCCCTTTTTCTTTGATTTTCTGTTTTATTTTATAAAAAACATTCACAATTTTTCTTTTTTGTCTATCATTTGTATTTTGATCATTCATCAATTCATTTTTGTCAAATTGATCAAAATTTTTATTGTCCCATCCTTTTCCAAAAATTTCACCAAATGATTTTGCCATTTTTTTGTTTGTTGACTCAATTTTTGCCAATGAAACCAATGCGATGGGGAGAACAAAGATGCATATGAAAAATTTCATTTCAAAGTTTAGACAATGGCTTTATTATAATGAAAACAAATTGGGGCTGATTCTAATCTAAATTGTACAAATAAAAATATTATATAAAATGCAAAAATCAGTAATTTAAATAATCGCTATATAAAAATCCAATAAAATAAGAATTAAAGGGAAATCAATTAAAAGAAAAATGTTGTCATCTATGACATATAAAAATAAGAATTATTTAAATTATAAATATAAAATGAAAATGTATACAATTTCTTTAAATTGGTAAACTAATTGCTTAGAATATACTTATGAGCAGGATTATCTTTTAATTCGTGCTGCTTAAATGGATATGGAGTATTCCAAGATATAGATAAAATAAAAAGTACCGGCATAAAAAATGCAAATCGGAAAAAATTATTATTAGCAAGGCACCGATCCAAAATTCTAATATTTTTCATTTTTATTTTAATGATACGCGAAAAAATTCTGATCCATAAAATTTTTTGAAAAAGGAAAATGACATTTGCAGCGCAGCGTTTTAATGACCACCAAAAACTCTAATTTTCAATTTAACAAGGCCCTAATTTAAAGTTTTAAATATATGTATTTAACTTAATTACAAGGATAAAGATTTAATCGTTACTACAATTTATTGCCCAAGATTAAGTGTGTTTTGGAAAAAGGACATTTAATTGTCCAGAAAATTACTACAAATTTTTGGAAAATTAAAAATTTCTCAATTAAAATAATAAAAAAAATCAAAGAGCCAAAACAATATTTTCAAATTAAAACTTTAAATTTAGTTCATAAAAACTGATCGCCCCAATGTAAGATTTATATGGAGTAGAGCTGTATTGGTACTCGGCGCGGGTCAACAAATTACCATAAGATTTTCAAAATGTTCCCGGCGGCAACCTATCGGCCCCGCCGGACAACCCTCCAGCGAAACCAACCCCTGTTAGCAATGACGCCCAGTGTTGAAAATTTGTGAAAATACTATCGCCTGCAAGCTTGTTTAATTAGCTCGGCCAATGGAGGGCATTTTTAATAATTTGGTTGATTTGAAATGTAAATTATCCACAAAGTTCCCACAAACTATAAAGCAATTAATGAGAAATTGGAAAATTATGCTAATTTTAGAAGATAAAAGTTAAAAATCCCCAAATTCAGTGCTAGCAAACCCGAAAAAACATTAAAAACTTCATTGATACGCATATGTAAATGGAGAGAGCGATTTAAAAATTTTCCAAAAAAATTGTTATTAACGATATTAACTGAATTTGCAATAACCATTTTTTTTCTTCCCTTAATAATTTCTTTAAATTCATTTTATTACCTATTTATTATATTTTTATTTTTTAAATACAACTAATAATCCTTTTTAAGTATTAGTTTATTTTAGGGTTCAGCCACAACCCGTTCCCCGACATTCTTGTGCCCCAAGGGTCGGGGCTGCCCCCTAGTTACTTTTTTTAATAATCTGTAGTGATATTATCTGGTGTGGTGGTAAAAGTATTGTTTCTCTAAATCTTTTAACTTGGGTTCAAATCCCGTACGCCGCAGGAAATTTAAATTTTTTTGAAATTGTTTTTTCCAATATCATTTCAGCTAAATTCAAAAATTATGGAAAATAAATTGAATAATTAACAAAATACATTTTTGACAATTTTTTTCATAAATTTCATTTAATTTCCAAAATTTCCCGGCGTCGTCTACCGACAGCGCCGTACCTTTTTTAAAGATTTTTTCAAAACTTTTCCCAAACTTTTCTATATTGACCTGTGTTTGTAAAAATATGCTAAAATACACCCAGATTTTCAACTGGTGGCGCCTATCGGCGCCCATTCGTTTAAAGTTTCTGAAAATCTATCTCAAAACCCAGAAAATTTGACATTTTGGTGCAACATTTGCTACCAACCTAATCATTTTACAATTCTTTTTTTTGTTCTTGGAATAATTTTTTTTTCACAATGAGGTTTTGGACTCCTTATTTGTAAAGACAAAAATAATGGAGTCATCAAAAAAATTCTTCTAATTGTCGCCTTTTTTTAATACTCAGTTACGCCTGATTCCCGGAACCGGGCCGGGTTGTAAAACTTGGACCCGGACCCAACCCGGCATTTATGGACACGCTGATATCCGTACCCGATTTTAGCCAAAATATCCGGGCGCGTGCAATTAATTTTTACAACGTGTATATCAGACACTTGCGGAGCGACATTTGCGGACGAAAACCATATTTAAAAAGAAAAAATTAACAAAAAATTTTTTATCCAACGAAGAGTGGGCCTGATCAGTATAGTTTCTTCAAATTTAATACAAAAATGTGTGTTAAGGCCCAACCATAGACACAAAAAAAAAAAAAAAAAAACAAATTTAATTATGAAATTGGACTTGCTGAAGTCCCCAACAACAGTGAAATGTAACTTCAATTTAACGCTTATGGGCAGAGGAGAAATTCCCAATAGTCATAATCATTAGATATTAGTCGGAATTATTGAAAAAACCATATTGATAAGGCCCACCCTTCACTGAATTAAAAATTTTTCTTAATTTTTTCCTTTTAAAAATTCTTTTCGTCCGCAAATCCGTCCGCAAATGTCAACACACAAAAAATCGGTCGAAAATATATTAAAAAGGGGGGCTGGCTCGTTTGGGCCCCGACGTTTGGGCCCCGGGGTCGTTTGGGCCCCGACGTTTGGGCCCCGTGGTCGTTTGGCCCCAAGCCAAAAAAAAAGTAAAAATCACTCTGTTTTTTTGAAAACTTCACCATAAATTTTTTTGAAAATTTTCAACCCCTAGTTTTTGAACTTAAGCCTATTTTTTCCAAATCTTTGAACCCTTAGTTTTTTTAAAAAACTAGCCCCCTAGTTTTTTTAAAACTTTTTAGTTTTACCAATGTTTTGAAAAACTAGGGGGGTAGGTTTTCAAGAATTAGTTTTTTTGAAACATACCTAGTTTTTCAAAAAGAAACTAGGGTTAGTTTCAAAAAACAAACGGGCTAGGTTTCAAAAAAACAGGGGGTTAGATTTTCAAAAAAAAAAATTGCATAGGATTTCTCTTTTTTTGGCTTGGGGCCCAAACGACCCCGGGGCCCAAACGTCGGGGCCCAAACGCCCCCGACCCTAAAAAGAAACCAATTTATGGAAATTATAGCGAACAAAACGCCAATAGAGTAATAATCAAATCTGAAAATTATCACAATGAAGAAATTGAACAAATAAAGTCCCAAAAATTTAAAGAGACCAAAAAAGAAGAAATTGCCGACCAAAAAGATGAATTTAAGGAAAAAATAATTAGGCCCAAAAAAGAGGTTGAAAAATTAAAGGAAGAAGAATTGGAGCATAATTTTAATAACAAATATGTTGAGAAAAAAAGTTATAATTCTTTTGCTGGTGATGACGCCGAAAACTTTGAAACGGTAACAAAAGAATAGAAATATTTGATAGTCCGTTTCAAATTTGAAAAATTTGGAATATTTATTTAGAGACAAAAAAGAATATTAAGACGAGTACAAAATCCAACACTAATAGATGATGATGATGATGACAAATACCCAAAAATGGAATTGATCAGACAATTTGATAAAATAAGAAAAGAAAAATTGATGGATTTAAAAATGACAGGAAAATACGTTCTAAAATTGAAACGGAAATTGTGCAAAATTTGGGAACATTTCGGCGCAAAATTTATCGGTGGAAAAAAGAATTGAGTAAATAATCGTAATAAAAAATATTTACCAAAGTTTATATTTTTTTTAAAAATAATTCGAAGATTGAATAAAAATTTACAAATACTTTTGGGAATTGGCGCAAAATAAACGAAAACTTCCATTAAAATAATTGATTAATCGGTTCCAATTTGATCTTAATATTTTTGTCGTGTTTGAAGTCTAATTAGGATGGGACTCAAATGGAAATTACCAATTTTCCCATTTAATCCTTGACTGTCATTACTCCGTTTATTTAAGTGCTGTCCCTTCCCCCATCCATTTCCATTCTTCACTTGTATTCCATTTTGTGTTCTTTCCATTTAATTGATTGACCTCTGCATTTAATTGTATTTTATTCATTGCATAAATTGTTATACCTCGCCTATAGTATGGTGCCGGTGGTTGTGTTCGTCGCCATTGACGTGTTCATCTATCGCATCATCGAGCGGGCGTTCGTCTTCTTCCACGGCAATACCACCATTTTCCCACGCCCGAACATTTACAAGTTGAAGGTGGGCACCAACTGTTTGGCCAAAAATAGAGCGTAATTAATGATCGAATATGAACAAAGGGTCAGCCAACATGGTCCCCTTACGACATTCAATTTGCCAAAGGAGGCCAATTTGGCACGGTGTTGCGATTTTGCGCGCAAGACATTTGCGGCCCGACTTTTGCGGGTATGTCCAAAATTGGTTTCAAATTTATGTTGCTTTAATAACCAAATGCTTTAGAAAGGTTTGATAGAGGTTATATGAATTTTGTCCGAGAATTTCGTTCTTGGGGATTTTTGAAAGAAAAACCATAAATTACAAAAACGCCTCAATGAATTGTCTAAAGAGCCAAAAATGCTTTTTATTATTAATCCTTTTAGGGCATTTTGGATTAAGGCAATTCAATTTGAAACCGATTATAGAGATAGGCGCAAATGTCGGGACTGAAAATGTCGGGGCACCATTGAACAATTGTTTTTTCAATAATTTTGTGATTTTTTTCTCTTGCATGTGCATTGTCCCTTTGTAAACACACGCGTTTCGCTATTTATTTCGAAAAAATATCGAGGTTTTTTGGCTTTGGTTTCGTGTTTTAGTATCGGAAACGACTTTTTTTAATGCCAGAAGGATGCATGAAATTTAATATTTTTCTTAAGATTTGTTAAAATGTACCGTCCCGGGCGACACTTCGGGTGAGGCCGGACTAAAAATTTCCTAACTTTATTAAAATTTTAGCACAAAAAACACCAAAAATTTAATAATAAAGTTATTTGTTTTCTAATAAAAAATATTCAAACTTATTATAATAATTTCAATTGCATTACATATTTTTAAAAAATCCTAAAAAAATCATTGAAATCTTTTTCTTTTTTTTTTAATTATTAAATCCTTATCTAATACATATGATAAGGATGCAATTTTTAGAAAAATGGCCAACTCCTTATTGAATTGTCAAAAAAGCGCATAAATAGGGATTAAATTGTTTTTTTTTAAATTTTTATCCTACGATTAAAATGGGTTTTTTTCATATTAATTGCATTTTGTAAAACAGTTTAGAGATAAAGGCACTGAAAAACTCGAAAATTACAGCCTTATTTATGACCCAGCAATCTTACACACGGTCACCCAAAGCCAAATGATAAAATGTTTATTTATTTAAGAATGCGTTTTTGCTGTTTTCAATTTTTACTACCTGTTAAAGCTTTTTATGCCTTCCTTATCAGAGATGGAATGCGACCGCCGATCGCGGCAAATTTCATCCGCAATTTGCGACCCGCGCCGCGGGATTTGAAATTCGGGACCGCGATTCGCAATTTTTGACAAATTTGTTTTAAAAAAAAATTTTTTTGAAACGATTTGTAAAAAATTGCCAAAAGAAAAACGACAAATTTTATAATTCTTTACAAAATTGGGATAACAATTTGGGTCAGAGATTTCACTGAATTCTGTTTTTCCTTCTTTTTTTGGTATAGGAATTTCGCTTTCCGAGATTTTCGAAGCTATTTTGAGCAAAATTCCGAACCCAATTTGCAGATGTATGGAAAATAATGAATTTATGGAATTAGAATGTTTTTTTTTAAAATCCGCGAACCACCAAGCGCGATTCGTGGCCTTTTTTTCATCGATGCGCGACTGCGACAAATTTCATCCGCGATTTACGATCCACGACCGCGGGATTTTTTCGTCCGCGTCCCATCCCTGTTCCGTATACATACTTTTTTTTTGTTGCAATTTCCCTATTTATTATAGTGCTGATTTGCCATTTTACTGTCCTTTGGTGTCTCTATTCTAATAATTGCAGGATTTATCTTATTCAATTTTTTTCTTTTTTCAAATGAATTTTTTTTTCTCATCAAAATGCTCTGGATGAAACTGGACAACAAATTTTAACCAAAATAATAGAGGGCACTTTTGAAAGAGACGTATGTAATAGGAAAAGAATTTATTTAAAATTTTGGCTCAAATCTTTAGGTAGAGCCGTTTGTCGCAAGAGTTCCATTATCTGGCTTCTACGTGTTCCTTCAACACTTTGAGGGAAAATTGCCTTCAGGCAAAAAAAAAATAAAAAAAACAAAAAAAAAAATTAATAAAAAATGTTTTAGAGACGACAGTTGTTTGTGGACGAAGAGTTCGATGAAGCAACGGCTTGTCTTTCTGAACCCGACGCAAATGTGACTTGGCTTAGGCCATATCAAATTGTGGCATGGTCGCAGGCACCACAATTCATCAATATGCTTCCAAAAGCATCAGACATTGTGCAAGGCCAATTGGGGGACTGTTGGGCCATTGCTCCATTTTCTGCCCTGACCCAACACCATGAATTCTTTTATCGTGTCGTGCCGCCAGATCAGGGATTCACCCAAAATGAGAAATACGCAGGTAAATTTTGGGTTTTAAATTTTATTTTAAAAATTTCTTTTTCTCTCAGAGAAATTCATTAAATAGGATGTGATCTGATTATTTTATTTAATCATTTGAAATAGCTAAAACGGCAAATAATTGATTGGTCCATACCTATCAGCGATGCGCTGCCGATTTCAGATTTTTTTGGACAGGGAATCTCCGATTTCCCATAATTTTGTAGAAAAATCAGAATTATCCTTAAAAACAATAAAAGCGAATGTCTAGTACAATATTTAGGATATTTAGGATCCTCAAATTAGAAATTTTTAAATTGAATTCAAATAAAAGATTTTCAAGTTTTCAAATTTCACGCCTATCGGCCTTTAATAGAATTAATTGTTTTTCTTTTTCTTTCCGGTTTTCCGATATTTGTTGGATTTTTAAACACCAAATTAAACAAGATTGGTATTGCCCTTGTTTTTGATTTTTTCTATTACCTGCCAAATTAATAAAAAATTTCATTAAGTTTTCAAAAAGTTATGGCGAAAAAATGATAAGAAAGTCACAATCTTTTTTAAAAGAATTAAACTTTTTGAAACGTGTGTCAAGGGCTACCGGACAATACCAAGATTATTTAATTTGTTGCCGTTGAAAAAGTTATAACGATTTTGGGACGGAAAATTGTCGTTTGAAGTCTAATTAGAATGGGACTCAAATGACCAATTTTCCCATTTAATCCTTGACTGTCATTACTCCGTTTATTTAAGTGCTGTCCCTTCCCCCATCCATTTCCATTCTTCACTTGTATTCCATTTTGTGTTCTTTCCATTTAATTGATTGACCTCTGCATTTAATTGTATTTTATTCATTGCATAAATTGTTTTACAACGGTTGCATCGGATACAACAGTTAAGGGAACAGTACAAAATCACGCCGGCTGAAATCACGCCGAGACAAAATCACGCCGTCAGAAAATTAAAAAAAAAAAAATCCTTGTAAAAAAAAAATTCAACGTTTTTTAAGGAAATTTCCGAAAAAAGTTGAAAAATTTTAAAAAATTTCAAATAGTTCATGAAAAATTCCATTATTTCAAAAAATTTTTACGAGTTTTTTTGAAAATTCCTTAAATCTTTACGAGTTTTTGATTTTTACGAGTTTTTTTGAAATTCCTTAAATTTTTTAGAATTTTTCAAAAAAAAAAAAAACAGGCTTTGAACAATATTTTTTCTGAAATTCCCGCGGCGTGATTTTGTCTCGGCGTGATTTCGGCGGCGTGTCCCGGCGTGATTTTGGCCGGCGTTATTTCGGCGGCGTGATTTTGGGTGCACCCACAGTTAATTGGCACAGTCAGCAAAAGGCTCAAAGCAAAGAATCATCAAATTGTGTTGTCCCGAGAAGGGAAGCACAAATTTTTCAACAAATTGTGTTGCCCCAAGACGGGAGCACTAATCTTTTTTCAACAAGAAAATCCAATAGCACCCAGGCGGTGTGAGGAGCCGCGAGACGCGGTTAAATTC
This sequence comes from Heterodera filipjevi, assembly GCA_039877585.1. Lineage (NCBI taxonomy): Eukaryota > Metazoa > Nematoda > Chromadorea > Rhabditida > Heteroderidae > Heterodera > Heterodera filipjevi. The sequence goes on along the minus strand of JBDPZO010000006.1, from coordinate 3,059,681 downwards.
TGGGATTAAGGCACAATGTGAAAGCAAATAAAACCGCAAAAATGGTCCATCCTTGAACAATTGCCAATTTACGTGTGCTTTTGGGAGAAAGATTTGCCATTCTAAATGGCATGGCAATGCCAGAAAAAAGAACGGGACCACTCGGTTCGGCGCGCTCGGTTCGGCGCGTGTTTTTCGGCGCGATCAGTTCGGCGCCCGTTATAACATGCTGGGCGCCGAAATAAGCGCGCCGAAAAACTCGCGCCGAACCGAGCGCGCCGAACTGAGCGCGCCGAACCGAGACCGACCGAAAAAAGAAGGACATTCATGAAAGGAACGCCGGATGATAATGTTAAACCATTTCTGGGCACTTTAGCATACAAAAAGAGGATGAGGCTGTTTAACGAAAAAAAACCTATTAAAAAAATATTATCCCAAAAAAGTGAGAGTACCTTTTTGAAAATTGCCGTTTGCGTAAATTTTCAAAAAATCCTATGACAAAATTTAGTGGCCATTGATTGTACAGCAGACATAAGTCTACATGGCGGCTTAACCAAAGGGCCATCCCCTTAACTCTTATGGGTTTTTATTTGTTGGGTTAATTCATTTTTGGCCCATTTACTCCATTTTTTGCTTATTCAAACCATAAATTATTTTATTCGGACATCAACAGGAATACTATAAGAACAATTCTTTCTGTCTGTTTCTCTGTTCTTATTCCATTCTTTCTCAATTGTTCTTCACTGGCGAGTGACAAAATGACTAAAAATTGTTGAAAATGAGAAACAAAAATTATTACCAAACGCCGTCAGATTAAACGAATTCTGAGCACTCTCCCATCATTTCCCTCATCTTCCAATGCTTCTTTCTCCCATTCGGCCCATTTTTGTCCACTTTTGTCAATTGGACTTCGCTTGATCATCCACCAATAATCATCACCATATTTAATCCGTTCTTCTGTCAATTGTTCACGCGTCAGTGAATTGACGAATAATGGATAATCCAAACAAATAGTGAAACGTGAACGGATGAAAAAACTGACAGAAGTTTTGGCACTCAAAAAAGTCTACAAAAACGATAAAAATTGTATGAATTGGTCAGAAATTCTTTATGGAATTTGACCTTTTTAAGTGTGTTTATTGGCAATAGGCTACCAATTCTTAAAGTGAGCATTTTTGGTTGGCCATCTGCGCGTGGCGTGTGCAACCATTTGCACATCGCTTGGCCATCGGATGATTTTTTGCTGTCATCGAGTGGAAATTGGATAGAGTTGCCATAGTCTACAGTGATCATTCGAAGATTGGTACAGTCACTGATGAGAAAGGACGGTGAAATGTGACGACGTAAGTTTTGAAAAACAGATAGATTTCGAAAGTGAATTTTGATGATGGCGGACACATTCAGCAGAGGCCAAACGGAAGTGACCAAAGTGTTCCAATTCGACTCCGCAACAGTGATTAAACGCAAACAAACATTCGACGCCAAAAGAGGGCCAATGCATCGGAGAAAATCAATGCAGTCGGAAGTGATATAACTATATATAAAAAGAGATTGAGATAAACAAAAAAATATATTTGAATTCAACGAGACCCACCGAAAGTCAACATGTGCGAAGCCGACGATTGAATTGGGCAAAGGTTTCTGAGGAAATGGCAATTCTTTCTCTGTTCCATCGACATTCGTTTTGACAATATTCTCTGACCAAATTCTCAATTTGCCGAGTGCCCATTTTCTGCTTTTGAAATGTATGTCGACCAATGCGTCCAATCTGTCGGAGACCAATGCCAATTCCAATCCGACTTTTGCAGGTGCCAGCAAATGGAACATATCCAAATAAATGTCATCGCAAATGAAACTGAAAAAAACAGTCAAAAGAAAGGTTGAATTCCCCCTCTTTAATGTTAAGAAATGTCGGGATTTTCAGGGGTTGTAAATTTTGAGCTCATTAACATGAAAAAATTGTCAAAATTCTCGGGGGTCGGAGTCGCAACACTAGCCATTTGCTTTGGTAACGATGTTTGCATTTTCTCTTCCACCAAATTCAACTCACATTCGCTTCAAATTTCGGTCCGCTTCCTTTGGATGGTCCGACATTTTTGAATAGATGGTCAAAAGTTCGTTCCTTTGTTGTCAATAAATAGGGAGAGAAGTCGTAAGCACTAAAAACCGGCAAATATGCGTTTAAAATATGTGATCTATAAAATCACTAAAATGCATTAAAACCAGGGTTCGGAGGGTTCGGATCTGCCAAGATTGATTTCAAAGGACCAACATGTAATTTCAAAGGACATACGTGGACACAAAATTAGGGTGTATTTTGGTAGCAGATTTTGCACCAAAAAGACAAATTTTTGTGAGGTTTATTTTATAGATTTGAGAAACCTAAGCAATTGGGGGCCGATAGGTCTCATCGCAAAATTTTTTTTTGAAAATGAGGAATTTATTAACATATTTTGTCTCAAGTTCAATTTTGAGGCTTTATTAATTTTAGTGCTGGTGGGCTGGCGGTGCCGATAGGCGCCGCCTGGGAAATTTTGAAAATTTTGGTGTCATTTCTTAACTTAGTTCTTGAGTTAGCACTGTTTTAAAACACATAAACGCAGGGATTCTGGGATCTTAAGAGGGTTAAACTAAAAATTGTTGACTTCATATTCGTGATCAGTGCCCCAAATAAGCCCAGAAAATTTTTTTTTGAAAATATCTGGGTCAAAAAATTTTCATTAAATTTTTTCCATAAAATTCTTAGGGGTTATGTATGTTATAGCTGGAAAATATTGTTTTTTTTTAATTAAAATAGTAAATTACGTTTTTATAAATAGTTAATTTGAATGGTCACTCGCACGAAAACGGTCCTCGCACAAAAACGGACCCCCACCTTTAAAAGTTTTTGATTTACATTTTTAGTGAATTTGAAATGTGAAAATTTGTTACACTTAAACTTTTAGAAAGCCTTTTCAATTTTTCGTAATGGTCCTAGCGCCGAAATGACCCTGGCGCCGAAACTCCAGTGGCCCGATACCAATGGTTGACAAAGAAAAAAAGTTTTTCGCACGCGCATAAAATGGCGCCCACCTCCCAAAGTCGCATCCCTCTGCTGCTTGGCTTTTTGGATCCAAAACAACCCTAGGGTCAAAAGTAGGGCCCACATTCTCTCTTTTGTCTCTATTTTATCGCTTCGTTCTCTTCCCCTATCCCTTTTTACTCTTCTTCTCTAATTTTGTGTGTTCCAGCCTTATATCACACCTTTCCCCCCCTCCCTCTCCTCGCTTTCTTAATCAAACCAATTCAACGATTTATATATTTATTTACATATTCAACAGGCGCATAGGCTTTACACTGACATTTCACAATTATTATTATTTATTAGTGCTAGGAACCGGACCGGACTCCGGCCGGATTTTTCCGGATCCGGGTCCGGAATCCGGGTTTTTTGGGCCTCACCGGATTTTTCCGGATTCCGGATTTTTCCGGATTATCCGGAAAATCCCACCGGCAATTTTTTGAAAATCAAAATCCGGTTCCGGATCCGGCGTTTTCAAAACCGGATTTCCGGATTTTTCCTGATCCGGCTAACGATGGCAATTTGAAGAAAGATACTGAGATAAGAATTTTAGTGGGAAATTGCACCAAAATAAATTATTTTTTTGAAGTATTTATGGATTATTCGTGGCTTAGTTCTTTAGTTGGTTGACTCCTGTTCCAAAAAACAAAAAAATTTGATTTGGTTCGATACCACCAGAAAGCAATTCAATTCAAAACTTAATAATTTTTGTTTGCGAACCAAATCACATACTCTTGGTATTATTCGAAAGATCTTGTCAATAAGCCTTTTTCTAAACAAAATTTAAACAAATTGGTTCATCTGGGAAAAATTATTTACTCGAAATTTTGTATTCCAAATAACTTAAACCTTGACCAATTTTGGCGAAAATCTGTTAACTAATGGGCTATTAATTTTCAAAAATTTCCCCCGGTGGCGCCTATCGGCACCACCCTCCCATTCACGTAGATTTTTTTATCTTAAAGTTCCCTTAAAATGGGAACCGCCCGGTTCGCCGCGGACAGTTCGCCGCGTACGGTTGGCCGCGGGTTTTTCGCCGCCAGTTTTTTCGCCGCCGATTTTTTCGCCGCGAGAAGTTTCGCCGCGGCCAGTTCGACGCGCCCAGTTCGTCGCCCAGCATAAAACGATCTTTTCGCCGCCGTATCCAAATTTTTTTTTCTTAATTTTATGCATTTGAACTTAGTAACTACGGTAGCCCAAGGCAAAGAAACATCAACCTTAGTATTGGCACATAATTATGCACGCAATTCCATGCATAAACTACCAAAGGGCCAAAATTTTCCCTAAATTTAAATAAAAAATAAGTTTGATGGACCCTCGAAACAACCAGAAACTAAATACTTAGAGTAGTTTCAATAAGACATTATTTTATGGCGAATTTTAGGCATTTTCGACCAAAAAACGCTTGGCGCGGCGAAACGTCCAGCGGCGAAAAAGTCGGCGGCGAAAAAACCGGCGCGCGGCGAACTGTCCGCGGCGAACCGACCCGGACCCCTTAAAATTGGTTATTTTAAGTGCAAAGATTTTCACGATTTTCGAAGTTTTTTCAGGCGACGTCTATCAACATTAAAAATCTCCTAAATTGCCCAGCTTTTGGTCAAAATCTGTTACTAAAGCACACCCAGATTTAAAAAAATTTCCCGGCGGCGCCTATCGGCAGCGCCGTAACCCATTTGCTTTATTTATTAGATTTTTCTTAAAATCGATCACAAAAAAGTAGGCATTTTTTGCGCAAATTTTCTATCAAATTGGTCATTTTTGCTGATTTTTTGCTCTTCAAATAATTTTTTTTATGAATTAAGTGAATTTTTTAAAAATCCGGAACCGGATCCGGATTTTTGAAAACCGGACTCCGGAAAATTTTTCAAAAAAACGTAATCCGGAAAAATCCCACTGGTAAATTTTAAAAAATGAAAATCCGGTTCCGGATCCGGCGAAAAATTTTTGCAGTTTGAAAATACGGTTCCGGATCCGGGAAATCAAATTTTCCTAGCCCTAATTGGCACACATCTCATTTTTTAGGACGGTGTGTTTAAGCGTACTTTTGCTGTTTACGTCACCCAAAAAAAGAAAAAAAATTTTAAATTTTTTTTTGGTTTTAAAGCTATTTTAGAGGTTTTCAGGGTCGGGGAATGCGATTCTGGCAACTATTTTGCCCAGTTTCGAATCCCGAACCCTAATTCGAACATTTCAAAAATTTTGAATTTACATTAATGTGACTCATTTTTAGGGCTGGGATTTATATTTTTTAAAATATTTTTCTGCTGATATGCGTTGAAGAAAGGGGTTTAAAAGAAGCATTTCTGCGTTAAAATTTTTTGAATTGGTTGGACGTAAATATTCGTAATAAAAAAAATATTTTAGGGGTTTTTTAAAAAAAAATATTTATTTCAATATTTTGAGGTTTTGTCAATATTTTTTGCTGATTTTTTGCTCTTCAAATAATTTTTTTTTATGAATTAAGTGAAATTTTTTAAAAATCCGGAACCGGATCCGGATCCGGCTTTTTGAAAACCGGACTCCGGAAAATTTTTCAAAAAAACGTAATCCGGAAAAATCCCACCGGTAAATTTTTAAAAATGAAAATCCGGTTCCGGATCCGGCGAAAAATTTTTGCAGTTTGAAAATCCGGTTCCGGATCCGGGAAATCAAATTTTCCTAGCCCTATTATTTATTACTAGAGAACTGGATTTCTAACCATACAATCATTATTGTTTAAAACCACGATGCTTTTAGAAATCGGCGGCATTCCTGGTACGTATGAAATTTTCAAAAACTTTATTGTCATTAAACTAGAAGCTTAAAATAACCTAGAAATGCGTTTTTCAGCTTTTTGGCATGCGCTAAGTTAGTAAAAAAGAAATCAGCAATGCTACAAAATCAGTTCTCTATTTATTACACAAATAATGAATGTTCTATTTTTATTTGTTTTAGTTTATTCATTCTGCTCAACATTTTTTTCTGTATTATCATTCACCAAAAAATGTCTGATCATCCGAACGAAGCGAAGAAGGGGCTTCGAAAAATGTTAGTAATCAAAAGGATTCAGGAAAATATGTAGATGAAAAAATTTTTGTTTTTGTTTTCTGTGGCTTCGCCGGAACATTATTCCCATTACATATCAAAATTTTAAATGAAGTAATATAACAGAACAGTATACCAAATTAGGTGCAGGATACTATACCCCCCCCCCCCCGATTTTTTTGAAAAAAAACAACAATTTTTTATAGTGTTATAAAACGTTCCCGGTGGTTTTGGGGGCCGCTGTCATGATTCCGGCATCCATTTCGACTAAATCCGAACCTTTTTTAAGTACATTTACATCAACCAATTTGAGTCAATAAATGTGAAGTTTGAAAAAAAATTTAGTTTTCGACTTTTTGTTCCAATTCGGGGCAGGGACTCAAAATTGGTCGAAATGAATGTCGAATCGTGATCAACGACCCTGAAAACCTCTGGAAGGGTGTCTTTCACGACTTTAAGAGTTAAAAATTTTTTTTAAATGTGGGGGGGGGGGCGGGGACAAGCCCTAATATTTCCGAAACGCCTTCTGCCCGCCTCGACCACCAATTTATTGCATTAAAATCTTATGAGGTCGTTAATCGGGAATTTTCACTTGGGTTTTATTCATTTTTTATATTATTTTTTTGCCTTATTCCAGTGCCATTTGTAACGACATTTTGCTGCACGTGTTCGACCGTGTTGATCTCGCCGTGATTGGCCGCTCCTTCGCGTTGGTCTCCGCTCGCTTCAATTCGGTCGTCAACGCGAACTTTGCGAGCCGTCGCTGGGCACTTGGCGAGTGGGAAATTCGACGCAAAAGTGAAGGTACTGGCGCCGAACTTGTGGGCAAAGATGCGATTGGCAATGAAAAGCAGTTGCCAATGCCGGAAGTGCCACCGCCGGACTGTGTCATTGGCTTCAAAAAATTGACCATTCGGTAAGAGGGGGAAGGGAGGACTTGGAAAGGGTATTTGAAAAAGAACGGTAATAGTATTGAGGGTGGGTGCACCTCGTTCTCCCCCCCCCCCCGCCGTTTCCGCCCCCCCCCCCGAAAATTTCTTTTAAAAAACTTCTAAATCTTTAAAATCTTTCACTAATAGATTACTAGGTAGTTTTTTCAAGCAGGAAATTTCAGGAAAATCTAAAATTCTCGAAGAATTGAAGATTTTTTAATTTTTTTCAAAATTTTAGAAAATTTTTATGTTTTTCTTGAAATTTCATGCTTGAAAAAACTACCTAGTAATCTATTAGTGAAAAACTTTTAAGAATTAAAAGTTTTTCTTAAAAAAATTTTCCTCTGAAACCAACTCGAAAAAAAATTATTAACTTGTTTGAATTTGGGTTTAGGGTTCGTAATAGGTCGAATTGGGTGCCGGATTCATGTTAAAACATGTTTTTATGACATGAAAATTTTCGACATTTTATTTTTCGAAAAGGAGGTACTTACTAACTATTTGATTTGGCCCACTGAAATGGGAAATGTGATCAAAAAATGATGGCCCATGGAAAGTAAAAAAACACTGGCCCCTCAAAAAATACGTAAAAATTCTAAGCACATTTTACTAGGGGTAGACTGCGGCGCTGAGCATAATATGATATTACATGGGAATTCCGAACCCGTATTTGAACATGTTTCCAAAGTATATTTTTCCAATTTTTTTGCAATTTGCTTAGCGAAAATAAGAGTAAGGACAGATTTAGTCACCCATTCATGGGATAATAATCAGATATTCATGCTTAGCACCGCAAATTACCCCTGGACAGGGGTTGTTTGAGTTTTTGCGTATTTTTTTTTTTGTTGTGGGACCAGTCTTCTCTCCACCATTACCCAATAATTCAATTTTTATTAAAAAATTCTATAATTCATTTTGGTTTTGCATGCATATTGTGTTCGGGCGCCCAGATATCTAGCGCTCAGTTGGACTGGCGCCCACTTGGTGACGCCCAGTTGACCCCCAGCGGGAATGAAAAGCATCCCAAAGTGACAATTCATTACTGTTGTTTTTCAGCTTCGTCGATCAGAGTGTGCTCGCCTTTCTCCATCGCATTGCTCCTCGTCTGTTCGGCAACCAGCAGCAGTTTCTCTCGGTGGTGTTGGAAGTGAAGGCCAATGAACGCAACAGTTGGTCCATCGTCGCCAGCACGATTTGGCCTTTGCTGGCCCAAAATGTTTTCAATTTGACCATGAACGACGCTTATCACGCGCTTGCCAACTTGCGCAATATGGTCTCAAACTCTGTGCTCACCGACTGTGCGCGGCTCCAACATATTAATTCCAGCCTTATCTATCCTGGAGGTCGGTCTTTGGATACTGTTTGGCTTTAGGTCACTCTTTCTTTGCAAAATTTTTTCAAAAAAAAAAAAAAAAATCATTATGTGTTTCAAAATTCTGTAAACAGCTTTCCTGTGGTTTTCAGAATTCGCTGCTCACCAATATGGTATTCTTTTTGACTAAATCCGAACTCCTGACACGAACTCAAACAAAAAGTCGAAAATTGTAAAAAACTTAGTTTTTGTTTTTAAGGCTAAAAATATTAAAATATCAATTTTGATTTGTCATTTTGCTTTTTGATTGATTGTGAATTCCATGTATTTATTGTCATTTTAAGTTCAAATTAAACTTTTTGCAATTTTATACTTTCGAATTCGGATCTGGTGTTCGAAATTGGGCAAAATTAATATCATAATCGTGATACCCTACCCTGAAAACCCTAGGTAAGGTGTTTACAAGACTTTAAATCAATTAAAAAATTTTGAATAAAGCGGACTAGTATCGGCCTTTCTTTGTACGGCACTTGACGAAGCGGAACAGTTCGCCACCCCCCCCCCCCCCCACCCCCGGGTCAGTTCCTCATCCTGACTTCTTTATTTCTAAATATTTGTAAAAATTATAATATCAAAAATTCATTTATATTAGCAATTATTTTTGTTTTTTTTTTGAAAAAATTTTTCGGTAAATATTGCATAAATATTAATATTACCTTCAAAACGGGATAATTCGATGTAGCCTAAGTGATCTTTATTCGGCGTTATGTCTGTTTTTCTGGTTGGCTTTTGCTTTTCTGAAAACATTTCTAAAAAATCCACATAAATTTTGCATTTTTATTGCAAAATCTGTCGAGGAATAATTCACAATCAGCCGGAAAAAATTGAAAAAGCTCTGGCTTTTTTTTTGAAGCAAATACAGAAAACTTAGATTTTTTGAAAAATTTTCTAGTTTCAAAAAAAATCTTTAATTTTTATTTTTTTCGAGATTTTTTGATTAATCCCGTAATTTTCTTCAAAAAAGGGCTTAGGTTTTTTCTGAAAAAAAATTCGGTGTTTTAAAACAAGTTTATATGTATAGCTTTTTTAAATCCTTTTTTCTAAAAAATAGAGGTAACCGCCTTTTTTTAGCATGCAAACGCATGTTGTGGGGTTCAAAAATAATTGGAGCCAAAACAGGGACTCCGTAAATTTTTGTCTCCGACCCCCCCCCCCTGGACTTCTTTCGTATTGAGAAGGGTCGACCCCTCTCCCCGGCCCCTCCCCCCTAATATTTCATCTATAATTAGAGCATTATTTTATTGCATTTATTAAAGATCCGCCCAGCGACAGTTCCGGTGCGAACTCGGCCAATGCTTTCTACAAATGGCTGCTTACGCCCGATTCGTCTGGTAATCCGAAAACGGTGAATTATATGCCGCCTACTTTCCAATTCGGGCCAACTGTCTCACTGCTGAAAGAAGTCAGTCTTGGCAACAGAATCGAAATATTTAGCGTTAATTATATTAAGAGAAAAATCATAAAAAAAAGTCTAATAGTTTTTCAATTTTCCCTTAACACCCCCCGCTGCTAAAGATTTTCTCTTTTGTCTAAAAGGGTACACCCCAAAAAGTCAACCGCCGAAAAAAAATTGCTAAAAAAACTGTTAAATTAAAAAAAAAAAAACCCCCCCCCCCAATAAAATTTTAGAACTAGTTAAATTTTTATTGATTTTTTTGAAATATTTAAAATACTTTTCGGAAGTTTCCTTTAAAAAAAAAACTTTGGCTTTTTTCTACTAGGTTATTTTGGTGCTATGTCGAAGTGAAAAAAGTATCGATGTGGGCGAAGTGAAAAAAGTATCAATGTATAGGTTTTCGAGGAAGTCGGCATTTCTGTAAGGAGAAAATAATTAATTATATTTAATCATTTTAATTCGATTAATTAAATGTAATATTTATAATTTATATTTATATTATTATTATTCGTTAAAAACAATTCTTTAAAGAAATACATCCATAACTAAATTTAATCCATTTAAACAATCGCACAATTTATAAACGTATTTTTATTTTAATTCGATAAATCACTTTGAAGTAATATTTGAACCTAAACGATTGTGAGTGAAAATCGATGCCCAGAATTTTTTTTTGTCTGTAACAAAATTTGTATTGAAAATATAATTTTTTGATGCATCTATAGAAAAACATCTATAAAAAATATACTATTAGTTTTATAAAAAAATATAATTTAATTTTAATTAGTATCTTTAAATTAATTGATTAATAACAAGTTTATTTATTACAGTCTTTTTAAAATGATTAAATATAATCTCCGTACTGAGATGACCCCCTTCCTCGAAAACCTATACATCGGTACTTTTTTTCACTTCGCCCACATCGATACTTTTTTTCACTTCGGCTCACCACGGTTATTTTGAATATTTTCTGTGCTCTTTCTCCGGTGATGTCTACATTTTGAATAATTTATGTGTAATTTTGTTAAAATAAAAACAAAAATTTCAGCAATTTATCAATGCCACCACCCGTGCCTTCTTCTGCGTCGGTTTTATTTTTTGGGTTGGCATAGCCCCCTTCAGCTTGGTCAACGAGCGGACTGGTGAGCGCATGCGACTGTTCAAATCTAACGAGTTTCTGTGGGTGTTGGAGCGAGGGCCGACCGAGTGGGGGGAAAAGCGATGGGCCGAGTGGACAGCGGAGATGGGAAAAGTGCACGCGAAGGGCAACAAAGTGGTGGTGCGCATTGGGGACGAGGACGTGGACGAGTGAGCCCAAATATGCATTAAAAGATGGAACCGGTAAAGCCGACGATGGAAGTGCCGATGGGCAGGGCAAGTTCCCCCCCCCCCTCCCCCCATTCTCCCTCTATCATTTCTCATCCAAAAACTAAAATAGCAAAAATCTGGGTCTTTCAAAAATGAAAATATTTGGCCATTTATAAATGAAAAGTAAACTTTTTTTCTTGAAAATTACATAATTTTTGGCATACTAAACAAGGTATTATATTTGAGATCAATTTTCTGTTGCGCGCCAAAGTCATCGGATTAGTGTCATTATTTGTTGAAGGAATATTCGTCAAGAAATGAAGAATATTTTGAAAATTTGATCCCATTCATTCATTACCTTTTCTGATTTATTTGTTTGCTTTTGCTCTTTACCCAGTTTATTTTGTTACAATTCACCAGTGAATTGTTGATTTGATCATTCAATAAATGTTATTTATTCGAATATTCCTATTTTTGACCACTGATCTTCGTAGTTCGGAAAAAATTAATTGGGAAGCCAAATCACTTTACTGAAAGTAAAATATTGTTTCAATTTATAGCCACGAAGTTTTAGAAAATTCTCGATCAGGATTAGGGAATAGCACCCGGACCGGATTCCCTGATTAAAAACCCTCTTTTTCAGGACTGAACCTGTTTCCAAAAGTCAAAAAACGATTAAAAACAAATAAAGCTTCCTAAGCTTAAAAAAATAAAATAAATCTTCCTAAGCTTAAAAACCAAATTTAATCAAAAAATTTGAAAATAATGACTGAAAGAGTCAATTAACAGGGGTTCCACCTATGAAAATTTTCATAATTAACAGTTGGCTTGACAAAGAACCAGCATTTTGAAAAAAAAACATTCTATAAGCAAAAAACCAGAAAAAAAAATAATATTTTTTTTACTGTCCATGATAACTTGAATTTTTTCGTGCATTTGTGAACAGTTTTCTCAGCGATTCGGCATCACCATTAGTGAGGATTAATTTAGGAAAACAAAGTTTAGTTAAATTTCTTAATTAATCTTGGATGAGTAGTAAAATGTAAAAAAAGATGTGCCTTGAAATTTTTTTGTCGCTAATTTCAAAATATTTTTGCCAATGAACCCGACATTTTCTATATTCGTTAATTTTCTAATTAAATTACAGAAAACATATATAGGAATAATGTCATTGTTTTCCTAATTTTAATTTATAGTGCATCCAATTTCTTTTGCAAATTTATGTTTATTAACATTTCACCAAACTTGACTCATCCGATAAAAAAACCTTAAAATAGTAACCAATTATTTTGATTTCTATGCAGTAAAATAGCAAGAAAATTTTTATTTATTTATTTAAATTAATTATATACAAAAAAAATTCTAATATTATTAATTCATTCATAAGTGAAAAAATTTTTCAATTTCCCCCACGGTTATTCCATATTGTCCAGTTCAATTTTTGTTTCAATAAATTCTCTCAATTTTTCTCGAGTTAATCCATTTAAATATTTTTTGACCTAAATTTTTTTTAATTCAAAACATTGTCAATAAAAAAAAATTACTTTTACACTTAGAAAACGATTGTAATTATTTTTAGCATTTTTTTTATTCATCAAATTTTGTTTTGTTTTCATCCAAAAACTGTACATTTGATCAATTGACATTGAATAAAATATTATAAATTCCTGGAAAAATGAAATTTTTAGCATTCTGTTATGAATAAAATAGTGCATTTTTTATTTTAAAAACTTCCTATCACAAAGATTTCAATCTTGTTTCAATAATTACACTTTTTTAAAATTAATTTTAATTATTTATTACATGTAATTCGATCAATTTTGCAGTGCTCTGTCGATTAAAAAATTTAGTTGAATCATTTTTATTGACACTTTCAAGTCCAAGTTCTCTTCTCAATTTGCGATTTGCAGATATCCATTTCATTTTTTTCTTACGGAACTTCTGACTAACCGTTAATTTTTTTTTAACATTAATTGGTTTAAAAATATTTATAGAAAAAAAAAAACCTTAATTCAATTAGTTCATTGTTCAAAAATTCCGCCAACGACAAAAACATGCCAAGAAAACAAAGTCTTCTTGCAAGATCATGCTTAAATATTTTTTTATAATGCTGTTTAACATAAAAAATTAAAAAGCCTTCTAACAAAATCATTGCCTTATCAATTTTTCAAAAAAAATTTCATGAAAATTATTTACGCCTAATAAATAAACATGACAACATTATTCCTTCGCTCACGTTTGTTCCTGTGGCATTTTTAAAATGGTAATTTTTTTCTCGATCATCGACAATTTTTTCACAATTTTTAGCCAATTGGCCAATGAACCCAATTAAGGTTTCGCCAATTTCGTTATGTTTTTCTTTTAATTTAAAATTGATTTTTGTTGAAATGATATATAATTGCATGTCGAGTCCCATCTAAAAAATAAAAACCAAAAAAAAAAAAAACAGTTAAATCAATTTACTCTGATGAATGTCGGTGAATTGAGGACAAGACTCAAATCTGGTAGCATTTTCAACAATTCAATGGCATTTTCATGCATAATATTCAATTTTGTGTAATAAGGTGGCGTTTCGAAAATGACAATTTTTTAAAAATAAATTAAATGTAATTCACCAAAATATTCCAAAAAATTTTCTGGTTCTGGTATGTTAATGCGATGTTCAAATACAACCTCAAGAGTTGGACTTTCTGTAATTATATTTGGTTAATTTGGTTAATTAAAAAGAATTCTTTGCTCATAATTAGGGCTGCCAATTTTTGTGTAAGGACATATTTTTTTCCTGAATTCTACATGGTCTAATTATTATGAAAAACCTTTTTTTGCATTTGCTTAAAAAGTTAGGACTTTTATTTACATATTATTACATATTTCGGGATTTTATATTTTTTGGTACATCTTTTGCCATTTTTGGTAAATATTTTAAATTCTAGTGCCTTTTTAGCTATTTTTTTCAAAAAAGTATACCCCTAAGATTGGAGATTTCTCAAAAAATTTTCCACTTAAAATTTAAATTTTTGCGTAAAAATTTAATTCTCCAAAAATATTTGCTTACTTATATATATATATATGATTTTGAAATACTTAAATTTTGTCGCTTGCCTTGGTGATAGGAAAAAAGTCTCCCTTTCTATGTGATTAAATTTTCTACTGTAAAATTTTTGGGGAATAAATTTTTTTTTTACTGAATTTTCACTCTTAATTTTCAATAATTCTAGGAATTTGAATAAACTTGCACAACATTTTTCTACATATTCCGAGATTTTGGTATATATTATTTATATATATATATATTTGGCAATTTTATTTACATATGTATATACTTTGACTACTTTTTGTACAAATTTTTGGCAGCCCTACTCATAATCTTTAATTAATTTATAAATTATACAATCTCATATTATTCTTTATACTAAAATATAACGTTCAGTATTCGCCATTGGTTGGTCCCAAAATGACGACAATGCGCTTATCTGTTTAATCTCTATTTGTAAGAAATATAATAATTTAACAAAATATATACATACAATATATATCATATACGAATAAAAAATTCATAATTATTTACCTGGTTCTACTGCAATAACAAAATTATTTGGTATATTAATACGATGCTCATATGCATATGGTAAATTTATATTTTGGCGATTTGCTATAATTTTGTTGTTTGAAAAGAGTATAGCATTTTTCTTACCAGCATCTTGTTTAGGTGACTGTATTTGTGCATCATCGTTGATTTGAATACGGTACTCTAAGCGACTTTCTGCCGGAACAATTGCGGGAGGAAGATTTTCTTTGAAAAAACAATTGGGCAATCTTTAAAAATGAGTGTCCCTAATTTAACTTAGTTATTTTGGGTTGAAAATTGGTTGGGGATTTTCAAGTGTGCTGATGAGCACGAATCCGTACTTAAATATATTGTATGACATCATATAATCTATGACTTTATCAAATCTGCGATTTCTTATCAAATGATCTGTTTCAATGAAAACGTTGCGTGCCCAGTGCACAAATATTTAAACACCGATTAGATGCTGCCGTACCAAAAATAAGGTCAGATTCGTGCTCAGCAAGTGCCAATTTATTCTTAAGGATTGCCAACAATTGTATTTAATTAAAAGTTAATAGAATAAAGCATTTACTAATTTGGCTCCCTTTTGTTGTGTGACATCCGAGGAAAATGACTCCAATTGAGTGTATATAAAATAAAAGAATAGTAATTTTAATTATCATTTTAACATATTTTTATTTCAATTATGCATATATTGCGAATAAATACTTATTTATGTGATGAAAGAAAAAGAAGAAAACATAATTTGTAAAATCAATTAATATATATTAGGCGAAAAATAAACATGCAAAAAAATCATATAAAGTAAGGCATCAGGGATGTTGCTCATTTCGCATTTTGTCATATTTTATAGCAATAGTAATTGCTTTTTTGGTGTACTCTTTCTTTCTTAGAAAATTAATGAAGCAAAATATGATATGTGAATATTTTTAAATTTTTTTTTGAAAAAATCTCGCCTTTTTTGGACGTCATGTTCTCGCATTTTCTTTTTGTTTTCCTCAACAGCCCTTACAAATTCTTTCGAAAGGCAGAAATGGTAATTAAATTTTTTTTAAATTATATATAACCTATCACTAAATTGACAACCTTTTGTTGAATTTCAATTAAAACAACCAATTGTGTTGTTGGTGTTTTTCTCATAATTGCATCATTTTACTCTTTTTTTTTTTTGTTAATGATTTTATTTATCACTATTACTAATTACTTGAATTCAAGAATAGTACAAGACCGATTTTGAAGCCATATCGACAAATCAAATCAATGTGAATTTTATTATCAAAATTTTTTTTAGGAATACTTGAATCTTTTTTGAGAGAATTTTCGCATTTTAGCGTTTATTGAAGCTAAATCCTTTAAAAAAATTTCGTAACACCGATCTCGCTGATTTTGTCCCATTTTTTCCTGACTCTGTAAACAAACCCCGTGGCGACTGCTCGCTCACATTTTTACACAACTTTTTTCAGTTACTTTTTAAGAAAATTGTTTTAGCTTTTTCTTTCAAAATTTTTGTTTGCTTAAATCCTTTTCCCTAAGTCAAGCATTGATTTCAGCAGAAGATGTGCATATAAATATTGAGGGTGATGCGGACGACGAAGTAATTTATCATCTTTTAAGCCAAATCTTTAAAACCCCTATAATTTTGAGGAAAAAAAAAAACAGAATTATTTTTATTATAATTTACTATTCCGCAATTCATTTAAAAATTTCAATATAAAAAATTGTCATTTCAAAAATAGTTGGGGAACTTTTGGGTTCTTGATATAATGAAATTCGAAATGTGTGACAAAATAATAAGGTTAAAAACATAGTAGCCAGATGAAAATTGTGAAAAGCCTAAGTGGACTGGCCAAAAACCTCATTTGGGGTCAAAAAACTTAATTTTGCACCAAAAAGGCCTGTTTTTGTGAATTTTTTGAGAAAACATAGGCGAAAAGGGATCCGGTGGTGCCAATAGGCGCCGCTGGGAAAAAATTTTGAAAATTTGAGTCGGATTTGTTAACAGTTTTTGCCTCAAAATGATTCTGTTTTGAGGTTTTTGGCTTTTTGCTTCATTTTTTCTAAAAAAACTACAAAATACCTCAGCAAATCACAAAAAACCTCAAATGCTCATTTTGAAAATTTATCCTCATCGGCCTTTCAAAAAACCACAAAAGGAGGTTAAACCCACACATCTGACTATCTGTTTTAAAATTTATTTTATTCAAAATTAATACTCCCTAAGCTTGAGAGAGTGTGGCATATAATTTTTTGAAAAAAAAATTGTGATTAAATCAAAATTCTTTTTCTTAAAATACTTCTTTAAGTTTGTTTAAATAAGATTAAGAAATAGTATTTTGTAGAGAAAACATTATGCAAAATGAAAAAACTACCATAATATCTATATATTTTGGTTTTTTGTTTTGCTATTTTGAAGTTCCATTTTGTCTTTTTTCTAGTCATAAAAGCCATCAATTTAGGTAGTTTTTGCTAAAATAATAATATTTTATTTTTAGATAATCAAATGGATTTTGCAACAGGGCCAACCAAAAAATTCTGCCAAGTGTGTCGAAGCTGGATTGACTTATTTGAGGACAAAATTCAAGTGGAAAAATTAATGAGTATGATGCGCATTTAAAGTTATTTTTATTATTATTATATATAATATTTTTATACTGTTTTTTCACATAATTTAGTCAGTTTTTTGAGCAATTTTAATTATATATGTCAAAATAATGTTAATATAAATTTCGAATCAACAACTAAGCTGAAAACTTATGCTTTTACAAATGTTAATTCAAATTAATATTAATTTATAAACCATATTATTTTTAATTAATTAATTATTTTAATAAATCAAATTATTGCATTTTTTCCCAATATAAAAGTGCACAAGCGCTGCTTCGTTTGTGCAATTTGTGACTGTCCACTTGAACCGGGCAACTGTTCCCGTGACGACGGTATCATCTACTGTCAGTTCATGTGCAATGATCGTGTGCCAATTTGGTTTTGTTCTGCCCACATGATGTTGGGTTCAGGAGAGAAATGCCAACTTTTGAAAAACAAATATATGGAGAGCAACCAAGAAGCAGAACATCAACAAGAGCAGAACCAGCCAAAAATGTTATAATGAGTCATCATGAAAAGAGTCAATTTCGTCCCACCAAAAAATAGAAAAAAATTTAAAGTCATTTCTTAGTTTTAATTTCAAAAATTTGATTTTTTTTTTTCAAAATTCATCCTTAGAAAAACCATGGCATCGCTTGGATGGAGTTGACTCTTATACAATGACCATAAATCAAATCAATGGGTTTGGATTAAATTAAAAATTGATAATTTTGAATTGAAAAATGCATAAAATTTGCACAAAAGGAATATTATGCGACTAAAGACATTGATTAGTTTGCTGTTATTTTTTTTTTCATTTCAAAAAAATCAACAACTCATACGCTGAAAATCCAAAGGATAAATTTTGCCAACAAATAGAAATAGGTATTTTTGGTAAAACTTTATATGTATAATAAATGGAAATTAATTTCCCCAAAATCATCAAAAAAATTTAACCGATTCTTACCGAGATTGAATATTGTTTTCACTTGTGTGGCCCCCAATCCTCGAACAACGATACACCCCTGACTCCGACCCCCGACTGACAAGTCCATCTCCAAGTCGGTGTTTACAAATTAAACTAAAGTTTTAAAATTTATTCGAAGAAATGAAGCTTTTCGGGTGCTTTTCACAAGCCCAGTTTCTTTTTTCATTTTTTCAGAAAATAGCCTAAAGGCTCATGCTAAACTTTAGAATTCCTTTTATGAGCAGTTACGGTTCAAAAAATGGCATAAGTACAAGAATAATAAACAAAATTAATACAATGTCTAAAGGTTCAACCAAACTAAGATACAAATGAAAATAAAGATATTCCGTCGACACAATATCTTCATTAAAACTCTTCATAATTCCGATTTTATTTGTTTGATTTGGTTAGCCCCCCCCCCCCCCCCCCCCGCCCCCCCCCCCCCCGAGGGCTGTACGAAACTCAACAAAGGAGCCGAAAATCTGAAATGAAACTAAATATTTTTCAAAAATCAAACACGTAATTCGAAACGCAAAAAATTCGAAATTTTCGAAACGCAAAATGTAATTAAATTTTTTTTTTTTTGTCATTATATTAACGCATAAAAATGAGCTAAAAATTTATGGCACTAAATTTCCTTTTTTAAAAGCATAAAAAATTGCAAGCATAACCAATTAATAGCAGAGACTTCATCGAAAATTTTTGGAACTGGTTAAAATACGAATTGGGGCCAAAAAAAAGCATTACTAAAAACTCGGTCCCAAAACTTTAAATTTTGAATTCGTGGGTCTTGTTTGTAAACAGAGTGTAGCCCATTTTGAAGAAATGCTGAAGTACCAAAACGTTAGTTCTTAGAGGTCTATTTTTTTCGAAATTTCGGCATTTTACCCCAAATTCGAAACGGGAAATTCGAAACGCAAAAAACCGAAATTTTCGAAACGCGAAACGAAATTTCGCCCAGCCCTGCCCCCGACCCCAAAACTCCGAGTTTTCGCTTCTACGGCCACTTTGGGCACCAGAAATTTATCCAGCCAGTTTTTTGGGCGAAAAACCTCTTAATCAGTTTGCTTTTTAAGTCGTCCTTTTGATCCTCAAATTCAATTAAAATTATTCAGAAGCGGAAAAGGGTTATTTTTCAATGGAAATTTCAATTTAAAGAAAAATCCAAAAATTGAATACCATATAAAATTTTATTTCCCATAACATTTTTCAAAAATTTCACAATAATCCTTTGATAATCTTAAAAGATTTAATTAAAAACAATGAATACATCTGACAATGAATTTCCTCCTTAAAATTCAGATGATTTGTACCAATAATGAGGTCTGCGAAATTGGTTTCTAAAATCATTCGACCATCCATACTGTGGGATAGCTAAATATTTGTGGTTAATTTAATTATATTTTTGATGGATCTTACCTTTTTTATTGTGGCGGCGATTTTTTTTGTGATGGCGATGCCCTTTTTTGTGATAGCGCTGACCCTTTTTATGTTGACGGTGACCTTTTTTGTTATAGCGTCGGCCTTTTTTGTGACGGCGGCTACTTTTTTTATGATGGCCGGAAGGACTATACTTGTTAGAGTCCCTTTTATACGGTCGAACTTCGGGTAAAGAAGTTGATTGTAAAACTTCTGATGTTGCGGTTTCTTCAGTGGTCGGGGATGTTTCTTCTGACTTTCCGAGTTCTTCAGTGTTCGGCGATGAATCTTCTGACTTAGCGGGTGCTTCAGTGTTCGGTGATGTTTCTTCTGACTTTGCGGGTTCTTCAGTGTTCGGTGATGTTTCTTTTGATGTTGTGGGTTCTTCAGTGTTCGGCGATGAATCTTCTGACTTTGCGGGTTCTTCAGTGTTCGGTGATGTTTCTTTTGATGTTGTGGGTTCTTCAGTGTTCGGCGATGAATCTTCTGACTTTGCGGGTTCTTCAGTGTTCGGGGATGTTTCTTCTGATGTTGCATTAGTGTTCGGTGATGAATCTTCTGACTTTGCGGGTTCTTCAGTGTTCGGTGATGTTTCTTCTGATGTTGCGGGTTCTTCAGTGTTCGGCGATGAATCTTCTGACTTTGCGGGTTCTTCAGTGGTCGGCGATGTTTGTTCTGATGTTGCATCAGTGTTCGGTGATGAATCTTCTGACTTTGCGGGTTCTTCAGTGTTCGGTGATGTTTCTTCTGTTATTGCGGGTTCTTCAGTGTTCGGCGATGAATCTTCTGACTTAGCGGGTGCTTCAGTGTTCGGTGATGTTTCTTCTGATGTTGTGGGTTCTTCAGTGGTCGGGGATGTTTCTTCTGATGTTGTGGGTTCTTCAGTGTTCGGCGATGAATCTTCTGACTTTGCGGGTTCTTCAGTGTTCGGTGATGTTTCGTCTGATGTTGTGGGTTCTCCAGTGGTCAGTGATGTTTCTTCTGACTTTACGGGTTCTTCAGTGTTCGGTGATGTTTCTTCTGATGTTGCATTAGTGTTCGGTGATGAATCTTCTGACTTTGCGGGTTCTTCAGTGTTCGGTGATGTTTCTTCTGATGTTGCGGGTTCTTCAGTGTTCGGCGATGAATCTTCTGACTTTGCGGGTTCTTCAGTGTTCGGTGATGTTTCTTCTGATGTTGCATTAGTGTTCGGTGATGAATCTTCTGACTTTGCGGGTTCTTCAGTGTTCGGTGATGTTTCTTCTGTTATTGCGGGTTCTTCAGTGTTCGGCGATGAATCTTCTGACTTAGCGGGTGCTTCAGTGTTCGGTGATGTTTCTTCTGATGTTGTGGGTTCTTCAGTGGTCGGGGATGTTTCTTCTGATGTTGTGGGTTCTTCAGTGTTCGGCGATGAATCTTCTGACTTTGCGGGTTCTTCAGTGTTCGGTGATGTTTCGTCTGATGTTGTGGGTTCTCCAGTGGTCAGTGATGTTTCTTCTGACTTTACGGGTTCTTCAGTGTTCGGTGATGTTTCTTCTGATGTTGCATTAGTGTTCTGTGATGAATCTTCTGACTTTGCGGGTTCTTCAGTGTTCGGTGATGTTTCTTCTGATGTTGCGGGTTCTTCAGTGTTCGGCGATGAATCTTCTGACTTTGCGGGTTCTTCAGTGGTCGGCGATGTTTGTTCTGATGTTGCATCAGTGTTCGGTGATGAATCTTCTGACTTTGCGGGTTCTTCAGTGTTCGGTGATGTTTCTTCTGTTATTGCGGGTTCTTCAGTGTTCGGCGATGAATCTTCTGACTTAGCGGGTTCTTCAGTGTTCGGTGATGTTTCTTCTGATGTTGTGGGTTCTTCAGTGGTCGGGGATGTTTCTTCTGATGTTGTGGGTTCTTCAGTGTTCGGAGATGAATCTTCTGACTTTGCGGGTTCTTCAGTGTTCGGTGATGTTTCGTCTGATGTTGTGGGTTCTCCAGTGGTCAGTGATGTTTCTTCTGACTTTACGGGTTCTTCAGTGTTCGGTGATGTTTCTTCTGATGTTGCATTAGTGTTCGGTGATGAATCTTCTGACTTTGCGGGTTCTTCAGTGTTCGGTGATGTTTCTTCCGATGTTGCGGGTTCTTCAGTGTTCGGTGATGTTTCTTCTGATGTTGCGGGTTCTTCAGTGTTCGGTGATGTTTCTTCTGACTTTGCGGGTTCTTCAGTGTTCGGTGATGAATCTTCTGATGTTGCGGGTTCTTCAGTGTTCGGTGATGTTTCTTCTGATGTTGTGGGTTCTTCAGTGTTCGGAGATGTTTCTTCTGATGTTGCATTAGTGTTCGGTGATGAATCTTCTGACTTTGCGGGAGCTTCAGTGTTCGGTGATGAATCTTCTGACTTTGCGGGTTCTTCAGTGTTCGGTGATGAATCTTCTGACTTTGCGGGTTCTTCAGTGTTCGGGGATGTTTCTTCTGATGTTGCATCAGTGTTCGGTGATGTTTCTTCTGATGTTGCGGGTTCTTCAGTGTTCGGCGATGAATCTTCTGACTTTGCGGGTTCTTCAGTGTTCGGGGATGTTTCTTCTGATGTTGCATTAGTGTTCGGTGATGAATCTTCTGACTTTGCGGGTTCTTCAGTGTTCGGTGATGTTTCTTCTGACTTTGCGGGTTCTTCAGTGTTCGGTGATGTTTCTTCCGATGTTGCGGGTTCTTCAGTGTTCGGTGATGTTTCTTCTGATGTTGTGGGTTCTTTAGTGCTCGGCGATGAATCTTCTGACTTTGCGGGTTCTTCAGTGTTCGGTGATGAATCTTCTGATGTTGCGGGTTCTTCAGTGTTCGGTGATGTTTCTTCTGATGTTGTGGGTTCTTCAGTGTTCGGTGATGTTTCTTTTGATGTTGTGGGTTCTTCAGTGTTCGGCGATGAATCTTCTGACTTTGCGGGTTCTTCAGTGTTCGGTGATGTTTCTTCTGTTATTGCGGGTTCTTCAGTGTTCGGCGATGAATCTTCTGACTTAGCGGGTGCTTCAGTGTTCGGTGATGTTTCTTCTGATGTTGTGGGTTCTTCAGTGTTCGGCGATGAATCTTCTGACTTTGCGGGTTCTTCAGTGTTCGGTGATGTTTCGTCTGATGTTGTGGGTTCTCCAGTGTTCGGTGATGTTCTTCTGACTTTACGGGTTCTTCAGTGTTCGGTGATGTTTCTTCTGATGTTGCATTAGTGTTCGGTGATGAATCTTCTGACTTTGCGGGTCTTCAGTGTTCGGTGATGTTTCTTCTGATGTTGCGGGTTCTCAGTGTTCGGTGATGTTCTTCTGACTTGCGGGTTCTTCAGTGTTCGGTGATGTTTCTTCTGATGTTGTGGGTTCTTCAGTGTTCGGTGATGTTTCTTCTGATTTGCGGGTTCAGTGTTCGGCGATGAATCTTCTGACTTTGCGGGTTCTTCAGTGTTCGGTGATGTTTCTTCTGATGGTGCGGGTTCTTCAGTGTTCGGTGATGTTTCTTCTGATGTTGCGGGTTCTTCAGTGTTCGGAGATGTTTCTTCTGATGTTGCATTAGTGTTCGGTGATGAATCTTCTGACTTTGCGGGTTCTTCAGTGTTCGGTGATGTTTCTTCTGATGTTGCGGGTTCTTCAGTGTTCGGCGATGAATCTTCTGACTTTGCGGGTTCTTCAGTGTTCGGAGATGTTTCTTCTGATGTTGCATTAGTGTTCGGTGATGAATCTTCTGACTTTGCGGGTTCTTCAGTGTTCGGCGATGTTTCTTCTGATGTTGCATTAGTGTTCGGTGATGTTCTTCTGATGTTGCGGGTCTTCAGTGTTCGGTGATGATCTTCTGACTTTGCGGGTTCTTCAGTGTCGGTGATGTTTCTCTGATGTTGCGGGTTCTTCAGTGTTCGGCGATGAATCTTCTGACTTTGCGGGTTCTTCAGTGTTCGGTGATGTTTTTCTGATGTTGCATTAGTGTTCGGTGATGAATCTTCTGACTTTGGGGTTCTTCAGTGTTCGGTGATGTTTCTTCTGATTGCGGGTTCTTCAGTGTTCGGTGATGATCTTCTGACTTGCGGGTTCTTCAGTGTTCGGTGATGTTTCTTCTGATGTTGCTTCAGTGTTCGGTGATGTTCTTCTGACTTTGCGGGTTCTTCAGTGTTCGGAGATGTTTCTTCTGACTTTGCGGGAGCTTCAGTGTTCGGTGATGTTTCTTCTGACTTAGCGGGTGCTTCAGTGTTCGGTGATGTTTCTTTGATGTTGCGGGTTCTTCAGTGTTCGGTGATGTTTCTTCTGACTTTGCGGGTTTTCAGTGTTCGGTGATGTTTCTTCTGATGTGTGGGTTCTTCAGTGTTCGGTGATGTTTCTTTCTGCTGTTTGCATTAGTGTTCGGTGATGAATCTTCTGACTTTGCGGGAGCTTCAGTGTTCGGTGAGTTTCTTCTGATGTTGCATCAGTGTTCGGTGATGTTTCTTCTGACTTTGCGGGTTCTTCAGTGTTCGGTGATGTTTCTTCTGAGTTGCGGGTTCTTCAGTGTTCGGTGATGTTTCTTCTGATGTTGCGGGTTCTTCAGGTTAGGCGATGTTTCTTCTGATTGTTGCGGGTTCTTCAGTGTTCGCGTGATGTTTCTTCTGACTTTGCGGGTTCTTCAGTGTTCGGTGATGTTCCTTCTGATGTGCATCAGTGTTCGGTGATGTTTCTTCTGATGTGCGGGTTCTTCAGTGTTCGGTGATGTTTCTTCTGATGTTGTGGGTTCTTCAGTGTTCGGAGATGTTTCTTCTGATGTTGCATTAGTGTTCGGTGATGAATCTTCTGACTTTGCGGGTTCTTCAGTGTTCGGTGATGTTTCTTCTGATGTTGCATCAGTGTTCGGTGATGTTTCTTCTGATGTTGCGGGTTCTTCAGTGTTAGGCGATGTTTCTTCTGATGTTGCGGGTTCTTCAGTGTTCGGTGATGTTTCTTCTGACTTTGCGGGTTCTTCAGTGTTCGGTGATGTTTCTTCTGATGTTGCATCAGTGTTCGGTGATGTTTCTTCTGACTTAGCGGGTGCTTCAGTGTTCGGTGATGTTTCTTCTGACTTTGCGGGTTCTTCAGTGTTCGGTGATGTTTCTTCTGATGTTGCGGGTTCTTCAGTGTTCGGTGATGTTTCTTCTGATGTTGCGGGTTCTTCAGTGTTCGGCGATGTTTCTTCTGATGTTGCGGGTTCTTCAGTGTTCGGTGATGTTTCTTCTGACTTTGCGGGAGCTTCAGTGTTCGGTGATGTTTCTTCTGATGTTGCATCAGTGTTCGGTGATGTTTCTTCTGACTTAGCGGGTGCTTCAGTGTTCGGTGATGTTTCTTCTGACTTTGCGGGTTCTTTAGTGTTCGGTGATGTTTCTTCTGATGTTGCGGGTTCTTCAGTGTTCGGTGATGTTTCTTCTGATGCTGTGGGTTCGTCAGTGTTGGTTGGTGTGTGTTCTGATGTCGATGATTCTTTTTTACCTTTAAATATATTTTTATTTTGCTTTGTTTGTTTTGGTGTTAGATTGTTTTATAAAAACCGACACCTTATGCTACCTAACCCGAAACCGGACTAGGTTTTTCGAAAATCAAATACCTGAAACTTGACCTGGTAGGTGGCCGGGACCAACGGGGTTCAAAATAAGCACTGGTAAACAATCACAGGTCAAAACTACGATTTTTGTGTCCAAATAAGAGCTTTTTTCAAAACCTTCTTTTGGAGCTTAATCTTGCGTTTTATTCAGGGTTACCACATCAAAACTTTCGAGAACACTCATTTGGTTGGCAAAAATCATCATTTTGAAAAAAAGTATTCTAAGAGAAACGAAAATTCTCCAAAATTGACCAGTTTTTGGTCAAAGGGGTTAATCAATTCACACCCAGATTTTCAAAATTTCCCCTGCTGCGCCTATTGGCACCGCCGGTATACCTTTTGCTTGCAATTAGGGTTTCTGAAAATCTATCTCAAAGTCCACGAAATTTGTCATTTTTTGCCCAAATTTGCTATCAAATTGATTACATTTGCTGATTTTTTTGCTCATGGAAAATGTTTTCAAAATAATTGTTTTGGACTCCTAATTTGTAAAGACGAAAATAATGGAGTAATCAAAAAAAAATTAGTTTTTCTTCGAATTTCTTTCCTTTTCTTAATTTAATACCCAGTTGGACCCGATACCCGGAACCTGTTGAAAAATTAGGACCAGGACCAGAACTCGGCATTTATGGACCCGGCGATACCCAGACCCGATTTTAGTCGAAATACCCGGACCTGCGCACCTCTAGTTCTATCTATTAGCCATCCAAATTACGAAATTGATCAAGTTCTGGAAAGTTATGACTAAAAATGAATTAGTTTTTTCACTTTTTATGGCTACAACTTTACTACCCAATCAAATTTTTTTTAATTTGGAAGGCTAGTAGAGCTATCCAATAGCTATCGGGCCATACCAAGATTATTAGATTTGTTTGCTTTTAAGAAAAGTTATGACGCGTGGTGAATTTATGAAACGCCCATTGTCGCGGTTTTTATGAAACGACCTAGCACGCTTTGTTTTTACTTGTATCTGCGGATGTATTTTGACCAGTTATTCTCAGAATAAGCGTTCCATCTGGCAATCTCTCCTGCGTCACTGACACATTTTGTCCCGAAATAGTTATTGTGATTGATAGCGCATCTTTGGCAACAGTCACAGTCTGTCTTTTCGTTCGATAAATTGTTTCTTGAGCTTTTTCACCATTTTTAATGGGATCTCTCCCCCCAAATGGTGATGGAAACAGAGACGAGAAGCTCTTAAGAGATTAATTATTTTTTTATGGGTAATTTTCTTACTGGAAAGAGGTTGACTTCGCCAATTAGTAGTGTGATAAAAATTGGGAGGATTAGTTGTGACCACATTTCTTATTAGTTTGTTCAAATGCCATTTAATTGTGAGGAATAAAGCTTTTTGGACCTATTTTATATTATGAATTTCAACTCTTCCATCAATTTTAAATTTGCTTAGCTGTTTTCGTGAGTTGGTTGAAATTCATAAAATCGCACGTAGAAATTTTTTTTTTTTTGAACATTTGTTTCATATGAATATCAGTCTCCTCCTTTTGCTTGCGTACATCAACCTGGAAACCCTCAAATTTTAATTGATGCATCTATTTGTTTGTTTAAGAGACAAACTTAAAATAAGGAATTTTTGGGTTTAATAACAATCGATTTTTGAAATTCACATAAAATAGCAAAGGAAACTTAAAATAATGTTAAAATAGGTACGAAAATTTCAAAAAGTAAGTTTACCACTAAAGTAGGCATATTGATTGTCGAACCGGGTCAACTCGGCGCCACTCAACTCGGTGCCAACTTAAATCGGCGCCATGAGTGGAACCCTTTTCCCTACAATCATATTTGAAAAATCCATTAAAAAGTAAAAATAGAAGATTTATTCGTTTTAGATGGACTTTTCTGTAAGAACAACTTTATTTGAAATTATTTTTTGGGCAGCCCCAGTTAGGATCTTACTAAACACTCCCCAAAATGGTTGCTAAAAACTCCAAAAACTACTAAAAAAGCCTTAAGTAGTTAAAAATAATTGCTAAAAAGTTTATGAATATTTGGGCTTGGCGTTGAGTTGGATGGTGCCGAGTTGATGCGCCGAGTTGATGGGTGGCGCCGAGTCAACCCCTCGATTATTTTTAGGCTGATGCTTTGAAACCTAACCATAAAATGTGAAATTATTTCGGTTACGCTCCGTTGAAATTTCTGATTTTTTGGCTTTCCTTACCGAGTTTTTGTTCTCGACTGTTCACGATTTGTTTGCCCTCCTAAGAAAGGATTTATTGTCAATGAATTTGGTCCAGCTAATACAAAGTTACGTTCAAAAAAGTTCTTCGAAAAAAACGGGTTAAATTAAATTTCGAGCTTTTTTGAACATAACTTTTCTTATGACTTAATTATTTTTTCAGATTTCGAAGACGCATAGAGAAATTATGAGCTATCGATTGATAAAACTTCAAGAATGAATTGTTTTGGTTGACAAAAGAAAAGATTTCTTTGCAGTAAACTTTTTTGTAAATAAATACAAGACCGGCCCATGCCAATTTTCCAAGCTTTGAGCTTTTTTTCATCATAAAAATGGCAACGGATAATAATTTTTATTTTTAAACATTTTTATTGTCTTTAATTGTTTACAACCTTAAAAGAACATTTATTTTTGTTTTATCAAAATTTAATTCCATTCCCTACATTTTTACACTTTACATTTTTGTGAATTATTGTTGTGCCGTGCCGTTAGCTCAAATGCTTTTCTAGTTCTTCTTCTTTTGATCATTTTTTTAATTTTTTTTTTCATTTTGAAATATTTTATTACATATCGATTTCAAATATTTT
The DNA here is from genome assembly GCA_039877585.1 of Heterodera filipjevi. Classification (NCBI taxonomy): domain Eukaryota; kingdom Metazoa; phylum Nematoda; class Chromadorea; order Rhabditida; family Heteroderidae; genus Heterodera; species Heterodera filipjevi. The sequence goes on along the minus strand of JBDPZO010000006.1, from coordinate 3,031,759 downwards.
TTTCAATAAAAGTTCTTATTTTATTAATTTCTTCGACTTATTTTTTCAATTTTAAACAATAACATTTTATGGGCAAAAAGTTTCTAGTCCTCCAATAATTCTTATGCTCCTATTTTTTTTATTATTTGTTCAGCTGTTCACATTGTGCCAATTTTCCACGTTCATTGCTTTCAAATTCGAACTGAATAAACACAAAATATTAGATGATTCACTTTTCAACATTTGTTTGTCTTATAATATTCAACAAATTTTTTTATTATAATACAAAAATGGGTTTCGGGTCAACCACGCCCTGTCTAGACAAGTTTCTATCGGACAATACCCAGAATATTCAATTTGGTTGCGTTTGAGCAAATTTATGACGAGTTTTGTGTCAGGAAAAAAAAAAGCCATTTGACTAAAATTCTGCCCTATTTATAACTCGCCCGGGAAATGTTAAATTCAATTCTGTTACAGCCATTGTTTTAGGAATTTTGAAATTCCTTGAATTTTTGTTCACATTATTTATACTTTATATATCCTGTTCAATATTTGATTAGCATTGACAATTTGGTTCTGGTAACAGCACACAGACGCCTCAATCCTTTCACCGCAAATCATTGACTTTTTTAATGCCATGACAATGCCGCGGTCGGAATTTGCTTAGACACATTCTGATGCGTTTTTATTTACCTATTTTTTGTACTTAAAAGATAAAAAAAAATTCATTTTAATTATTTTATTGTACATTTGTAGCAGGGCTGGGCTTATTTCGGATTTCGGCTTTCGGATTTTTCGAGTTTTTGGGCCTTTTGGCTTTCGGGTTTTGGACAAACCCCGAAAGTTGGCCCCAAAGTTATAATTGAATATTTTTTTGATAAATTTTTTTCCAAAACGATTAGAAATTTGAGTTTTAGATATTTCATTTTAAAATTTTGCATATGAATAAAATTAAAAATTTTGGATTTCGGCTTTGGGACTTTCGGCATTTTTTGGGCCTTTCGGCTTTCGGGTTTTATTTTCCTTTGAAAACTTTCGGGTTTCGGATTTTATTTTTTGGTTTGGCCCAGCCCTGATGTGTAGCCTTTACAGATAATCTGATAGAACCTTAAGTTGGGCGCTTATTTTTAACTTTGAAAAATCTTAATTTGTTTGGTTTTTATGCATCTTAAGATTTTTAAAAATATTTATCATATTAAAAATTAATAAAATTTACAAAAAGGAAACTTTTTCAGGTTAAATAATTTATAACCTAAAAAACAACAAATGGGAAAATATGACCTAAAACAGTCTCAAAAGGAGGGTTATAAATTGGTTAGTATTTTTTCGGCCTATAAATTTTTATTGTCATTATTTACATCAAATTTTTTGAAAACCCCAAAAAAAAAAATGACAATTTTTAGCCAAAATTTTTTTAGTTTACCGAAAAATAAAGTTATACAATATAAACTATGGTCAAAATCTCTTCTCAAAAAACAAGTTCGTATGTTTCAGATTAAGGTAAGCTCAGAAATAAACGTGCTGGCGCTGCCACACCATGCGCGTTTCCTAAACTACTGAATTTTCGCTAAATTTAGTCATAACTTTTCTCACAAGCAACTAAATTTAAACATTCTTGGTATTGTAAGATAGCCCTTAAATTGCTCTATTAGCTTGCAAATTTCAAAAAAAAATTCATTAAGGCTTAAAAAATTAAAGCCAAACAAGTTGAAAAAATTGCCTTAACTCTTAAAAAAAAAATTAAAATTTTAGGCGAAAATTCACTAAAATTGGCAGTTTTAAAGAAACGCACCAGCACCGAAAAAATATGCGAAATCAAAAGAAAGCGCGGAAACAAACTATATAGCTAAAAAAAACTATGGTTAAAAATAAAATTTAATACATCAATTATATCAAAAAAAAATGCATTATAAAATTTAGGGGAATAACAATTTATTTATTGAACGATTATTAAAAAAAAAAGATTTACTTTTGCATTTTTTAAGAAATTTGCAAAAGGTGTCGCGGCTAAAACTTTTGCCCTGGGGCTATAAGGGTTATTAATTAATTAATGATCGGAGGAGATTACTCGTACAATTTAATGAAATTTGGCCAAGAAAAAAAAAGGAATTTGAAAACAAGAATTGTATAAATGAAGCAAGAAATGTTTTTGTTTTTTTACACCATAAGACTAACAATCACCAAATAATAAAGTAATTAATTAATTAATCATATGAAGGCATTTAAATAATTCAAAAGTGAACCTGTTTGAATTGACTTGATAACCCTCTGAGAATGATGAGATGATCAAAGCAAAATTACAAGGCCCCATAATTTGAGGTGGGAAATAAATTTTTATTAAAAATAATAATTTAATTTACAATATTATAAGTGATCAAATCTTATAATTTAATTTCATTTGACAATTTTTCATTTTAATTATGCATGAAATTATATTTTCGTTAAAAAAATATTGCAAAATAAAATGAAAATTTTATTCATTTTATTGTAAAAAGACATAAATTTCTTATACTTTTTTCATATCAAAGTTCCTTACATTATTAATGCTGACTTGATGCTTCTAATTCGAGTCGGAACCCCATTTAATTGAATTAATTTTTTAAATTCTCATAAGTTTTTAGGGTAGAAAAAATAAAGTTGGTTCGTCGAGACCCCAAAACGTATAAAACTAATGTGCATTATTTATTCAATTATGTGTAGCAAAAAGAAAGAAATTAGGTAGAACAATTTGCAAATTTGGGACAAATCGCAACAAATTGCACTTTTTTTGTATTGCTGCCTAATTGCCCACAAAAATTTGGTGCGCATCGCCCCGGGGGTTTGTGTTGAACGACAAAATGGGTTGAACAATTCTAATTACATGCTTATTAAATTATTATTTTGTTGCCTGAGGCAATTGAGTTAAAAATGAAAAAACAAATTGGAAAAGTCTGATTAAGCTTGTTTTGTTTTTTTCGGGTACAGGTCATTTGGGGGTTCACGTTTGGGCGCCAGCCTGCTTTCAGACACCATAAGCCAAAATTTTTGTAAGTTTTTGTTTATATCTTGCTCATATTATAAAACATCTGTTTTTTTTTGTAAGGCTAATAGCACTTTTGAAGATCTACCGAATGACATTTTAAGTTCCAAAATTTTTGTTACCAAAGAAAAAAAAGTTATGATGTCTCTAAGTCGGCTTCAACCTAGGCGGCAAAAGGCTAAAAATTTTGGGATTTCATGATTCTTAAAAATTCCATCAAAATCACCTTATTCTTTAATTAGTAAAAACATTTTTAAGTAGATCCTATTATTATTTTTTGACCTAACTTATCTTTCAAAAATATTAATGAGCCAAAATTGACCGAGTCAAAAAAAAAGTATATGGCACAAATACAATTATAACAAAATAGTATTCTGCTGATATGTTTTTTTATGGAGAAATTTTTTGTGGTACTGCTGGACCCATTCACATAAAAATTAATAGGAAATTTATTATTTGCCCTAATTTGTCAATAATAAAAAAGGTTCAAAAAATTTTTTGAAGAGAAGAAATTTGAGTACACCAAAAATTCTAATCGTTTTTTTTATTTTAATTTGAAAATATTTGCTTTTAACCTTTTTTTAATGCTTGACAAATAAATATTTAACATTTCGTTATTAATATGCAATCATTTTTTAATCTTTCCATTAGCATTTGACGTTAATGTTTTTTTCACTTTTACTTCTTTTAATTAGATTTTTCAAATTTTCAACCCAAAATTATTGCATTTTTCTTTTGAACTCTTTGAGCAAAATTAATTGCTTTTACACCAAAATGAGTGTGAAATGAGGTGCGCAACAACACTTTGCTGCTGTGCGAAAATTTGTTTGACTCTCCCGCCCAAAAATGGTCGCGTGGCCATAAAAATTATTTTGAAAAAAGCAAAAAAAAAAAAAACATTTACGGAGAGAGCGGGGCGGGCCGGCGGCAACCATAAAATTGGACGGATTGGAAAAATGAAACAAAAAAAGGTCGAAAATGAATGAAGAAGGGTTGGTGTTTCCCACATTAATGGGTAAAATTCGTCGGCCGGTTGGGTGTTGTTCATCATTCCGTTTGGGCATTTAAAATTTTGCAGGTTATTGCCCTAGGGGTTGCCTTTTAAATAAAAAAAAAAAATTTTTTTTCGCCCCCAGGGAGGTCGAGGCGAAACTATTAGAAATTGGGGGGGATTGGGACAAATTGCTGCTCAGTGTTTGGTTGTTCATTTTTGTTAACCATCATCCAGCCCAACCAAAAATTTATTTATTATTATTATAATTATTATGGCGCACAATTTTAATATAATTATTGTGGTCGTCGCTCCCTTAAGAATTTGTTATAAAAGGAACAAAATGTTATGGTTTTATTATAATAAATTACAATAAAAAATATTAAATAATAAATTGAATATTTAATAAATAGTTCGTACTCATTACCTAATCATAAAATATGAATTAAAAAAAATAATTCCGGGGTCAAACATTAAGACTTGTAAAAAAAAAATTCTTTCATAAGCATTCTATCATGCATTAAATGCCACATAAATTAATATATATAAATTTATACTATTTATTTTTTGTTATTTGATTAGTTTGGCTGAGTCGTCCCATTACCTTCAGTGTTGGGGTTTGGCCACAAAAATGACAGGGATTCATGGTCACTTTTCTAGAGATCCCTACAATTATTAAAGTTTACAAAATGTAAATAATGTTTTACAAAAAATTTGAAATTAAGCTATTTTTTTGCTTTTGGCCTAATTGGCACAATGGATTTCCAACCAAAAATCAAGGCCTACAAATTTGTGTGCTATACATCGCTGCTTTTTGCACTCATTGCTCTGCTGTCCCTGTGCATAACGCTGCCTATGATGAAAAACTATATAACAAATTTGAGACTGGAAATGTACAGAGAGATTGGCCATTGTCAAGTCAGTTTTATTTTAAAATTGAAAGAAAAAAATTTCCTAAATTTTTGAATTTTAATTTTAAGGCGCTTTTTTAATTTTCTATTATTCTTTTTTTTGGTTTTGATATTTTCAAAATGTGCTGGGCCGTTTCATAAAAACCACCACTATGGGCATTTCATAAATCCGCCAGGGCATTTTATCAAATCCGCCAGTGGGCGTTTCATAAAACCGCCAAATGCGCGTTTCATAAAAACCGTTATTCCGCCTACCCCGAGAAATTTCTTTTAACGATTTGATTAAATGATTAAGCCTAAAATTTAATTAAAAGAGTTTTAAGGCATTTTGCCTTAACATTCATTAAATTTTTTTATACAAAATTCTAATCATTTTTTTCACCAGGGCGCAGCCAATGATTTGAAGAATGAGTTGAAGCTGATCAGAAACAATGTTCACGAACTCGAGTCAGTACACGACACCGCATTCGGCACCCCCGGAAACCGAACCAAACGGCATATGTACGGCTACGGCACATGCACAGAGTGCTGCTCCGGCGGCGCGCCTGGGCCGGCTGGCAGACCGGGTTTGCCTGGAAAAGCGGGCAACCCGGGCACTCCTGGCGCACCAGGAAAGCCGGGCCGCTCATTGAACACGCCATGCGAATATGTAATGCATGTAAGTGAGTTAAATATTTACAAAAAAGTATTAAAATCATATTTTTTTGTAATATTTTGTATTTATTTAATTTTAAATAAATGTTATGCAAAAAGCTATTAATTAATATTTATTTCATTTGTTTCTAAATGAATAAATATATAATTATTAATTAAGCTGCCAGAGGTTGGCATAAAAATTGTCATTTATTTTTTAAATCATGTTAAATAATATATTAACATAATTAATGTTTAGAATCTATAATTCTATTCCACCTCCACTATTTAAAATTGTTTTCCACATTAATTTAGGCACCATGCCGCGAATGTCCAGGCGGCCCTCCAGGCGAACCGGGCCCAGCTGGTCAACCCGGTTTGCCTGGACAGGCGGGTTTGGACGGAAGACCAAGCGGAGAATCATTGCCCGGCTATCCTGGCCCACCCGGACAACCCGGCGCACCTGGGTATGACGGACCTCCTGGGCCACCGGGACTCGCTGGCCTGTCACCACTCGAAACCTCGGACGGCGCCTCGGGCTACGAGCCTGGACCACCAGGTATGTGTGAAAATCTTCAAATTTCCAGAAATTCTTAGTGAATTTTGGCATTAAACACGGACCAAACCTGGGCCCATCAATAGACCATTATTAAAAATGGGCCAGAACGTGGTGCCTGATCAGTGGAAACACTAATGGAAAAAACTTTGCGTCATATCCCGAGCCCAAAATTGGTCCAATATTTTTTTAGTCAAGCCGGGATTAGAACTATGATAGTGTAAAATTAATTGGGCTGATACCCCCTTTCAGAAAACTTATTTAAGGCGATGCCGGTGAGACTGGTGCACCGGGACAAGCAGGACTTCCCGGTGCAGCCGGTGCAGACGGTCACACTGGTCCACGCGGCCAACCCGGCACTAACGGACCGCCCGGTGAGCCTGGCAAACCGGGGCTGCCGGGCAGCCCCGGTGCCCAAGGACAGGGCCAAGCGGTGATTTGCCCAAAACAATGTGGACCAAACGGCACAGCAGTGTACGAGCATAAAAACGCGACCGCATCGGCGGCGCTGGACCATTATCGTAGAAGGGTGAAGATGCTGATGATGCAAAGAATGATGAAGAAGCGTATCGTTTGAAACGGAGAAGGAGCAAAATGGGGAGGAGGGGAGCATGAGGAGTTGAAAAGTGATCAGAACAAGTGCGTGTGTGTGTGTGTGGGTGGAAGAAAAAGTGATCAGGATTTGACGGCATAAATTTGGTGGCATGATCGCCAAAATTTATCAAACAAAATTTTCTTTGCCCAACTAAAACTGCCAGCCCCAAAATTTTATACTTAGCATAGTTAGTGGTAAAAAGCGTTTAGGTAATTTTTGCACTGTTCATTTTTTTTTTTTTAAATATTGATTCGTTTCAAAACCCATTTTGCATTGGAGTGCAGACAAATACCGATGTGGTAGTTAGACAAGACAAAATTTATGTACTTAAAAATGAAAAAAGAGAATTTGATGCAAAAAAGAATGTATTTTAATTAGCGAAATGTCGTAATTATTGTTTAGTTTATTTGTTTCCCTGTCCCTATATAATGTTCTCAACCAATTTCTTTCGCCCTGCCACCGGGGTTATTCTAAAAAACAATATCGAGAATTTGAATAAAACAAAAAATTATATTCAAAAATATAATTAAATTATTTAAATTTTTCTCAAAAAAAATCATTGTTGACACAAAAATGGAGAAATTTGTTAAGTCTACTTAAAAAAATTTTGTCATTTGTCCAATTTTACTCATCTTAATAAAATATTTTAGCTATTTTAATGCTAATCGCAAAGAATAATGGACTATCAGTTATGAATAGGGCCCGGATTTGTACGGTTTCCATATCTCGGGTTTTTGTCCATATTTTTTTAATTTTTTAAAAATTTCATGAAAAAAATGAAGGAAAAACAAAAAAATAGACACCTAAGAATGAACTTTCGAAAATTAAAAAAAATACACATAAAATGCAAAATTTTGGCAAATATTTTGTAAATCAAAAATATCCAAATATTACTTAAAATTTTTTTTAGATTCTTATTTAAATTAAAAAAATAATATTTTTTCCCTTTGCCTTAAAATAGTTAACTTAGCATGATGCTTTAAAAGTTTGAAAAAAATCTAAAAAAATTATGAGAAGTTTTAGCTTTAATTTGGGAAAATTTATGCCCATATTTTAGCATTTTTGTCCATATTTTATCCATTTGTGATTTTTTTGATCCTAAATTACTCAACAAAATTCTGATTTGCGAAATTTTAGAGAAAAATTCAAAACTTTTCGAAAAACTGCTATCGGATTTGACTTTTTTTAGGTTTATATAACCTTTGCAAATTTGAAAAAGCTTAGTGACTTTCTAAGACCAACAGAGGAAATTAGTTAAATCCAAAATCCAAAGGGCATTTTTAAAATTAAATCATATACAATAAGAAAAGCTTAGTTTATTTAAATGGGTTTTCCTCATATTTTCAAAAATTTTAAGGTTAGGGGGTCTGCTGGCCGACAGGCGCCGCAGGGAAAAATTTTCAAAATTTAGGTGTGATTTATTAACAGATAACTTTCAATTTTCCAAGCAGCCAATGCTAAATCCAAGGCACATCCCTAGCGTACAAGGACGGATCGGTACGAAAGCAATATGACAAATTTTGCATTTTGTCGGCACACACAAATGTTCAATTTCCCCGAAAAATTTTATCACATAAAACTCATGATAATTATGCCGAAAAATATGCATAATTATAATATATGAATGAGAAGTAAACAAATAAACAATGCCTAAGTGGTTCTTCAAGAAAAACTTTAAAAAAATCTAAAAAACTTTTTGTTTGCATCATACTTGTTGTTTAACACCACGAACACAGCTCCTTCTTCCCTTGCGATGTCCATCTTCATGCTTTTTTGCTAATCACTATCGTTACCATTATGTTTGTAATTGTGCCCTTGTTCTTCATGTTCATCTTCTTCTACTTCTTCTACTTCTTCTTCTACTTCTTCTTCACTACCGACAATGTGCCGTTGTTGCTCATCTCCTTCATTTCTCTTATCATCATCATCTGATCCTTTTCCTCTTCCTCCTCCATCATCATCTGATCCTTTTCCTCTTCCTCCTCCATCATCAGAATCATCATCTGATCCTTTTCTTCTTCCTCCTCCATCATCATCTGATCCTTTTCCTCTTCCTCCTCCATCATCATCTGATCCTTTTCCTCTTCCTCCTCCATCATCAGAATCATCATCTGATCCTTTTCCTCTTCCTCCTCCATCATCAGAATCATCATCTGATCCTGTTCCTCCTCCTCTTACACCACCATAACCACTACCACTAGCGCTTGGTTCGTTCGCGTCTCCATGGTCTGGTTGCCCATCTTTGTGTTGTTGTACAACATATTCGTCAAATCTCTCTCCTTCTCCATTCAAATCAATTGTTTCGCCGTTTTCTTCCGCTTCGAACCCGCTTATTGTTTTGGTGAAGTTCTCGCTGCACTGTTGCACCTCGGTCATGGTCATCGACTTGCTCAATGTGACCATGTTGTCCAAAAACGTTTTGCCTGGACCCTTAGCAAATTCCAAGCGGGCAAATACTTCAAGATATATGTTAACTGCTTCAGACACTGAAAAACAAAAAAATTTTATAAATATTATTTTAATTTCGCTATCGGTAGGGGCCGCAGTGGGTGCGCTGGTCAGGGATGTTGCGATTTTGCTTTTCGCATTGTCGCTTTTTTAGGGCATTTTAAATCTCAGAGAAAAGAAAAATAAATCAATTGTATTTTTTTTTTTGTTAATTAGTAAAAGGTCATTAAAAAACAATTAATCTCATAAAGCCTCAAAAATTGATATTTTTGTGGCAAAGTCTGTTACCAAAGCTTACTAAAATTTATGTTTTTCCCGACGGCGAAAAGTTTTAAACTTTTCCTTCTAAATTTTCTTTTCTCCCAATTTGCTCAACAATTATTTACTGTAAAATTATCTCACAAATTTTTTAATTTTATGCAATGCAAATTTTTCACGGAAACCCAGTGATTAGACCCCGTGAACCGTGATCATGGTCGAAAAAAAATCCGTATTTGCATGCATATTTCACATTTGTTACTTTGTATTTCAGAATGTTGATAAAAAGTTCATTGAAAATGCCATTTAATTGAAAAATAAACCCTTGAATTTTTAAATTTTTAAAAACTAAATGGAATGAGCTTTACGCCCGAAAAATCTTGAAAAAAAATTTAGATTTGCAATTGCTAAAAATTATGGTTGGGAAAAAAAATTTTTTTTTTACTAAATTTGCACTCCTATTTTTATTTTATTTTTTTTTTTTAAATTTATTTATTAGTGCATATTTTAGCATTTTTTCGCGCATATTTGGTGCATATAAATACGGTACCTAATGATTAAATGATTAGGTATGCATTTCAAGTTTAAATGCTTTTCACTATTCTTTAAAGTGCTCCACAAAAATATGAACTGACCAGCATGACAAATTCAAAACATACTATTGACATTAAAATACGGGTAAAGACAGTGTGACAGAATTTTATTAGAGAATAATTTGCATTTTCATAGAGACAATTACAAACATTTTGTTATCACAATTTGCTTTTTGAACATACAAAACCATATTACTCAGGGCTCCCAGATGTGAGGCTTTAGCCTCATTTTGTGGTTTTTCGAGAGGCCGATGATGCTAAATTTTCCAAATGAGGCTTTGAGGTTTTTTGTGGTCTTTTTGAGAATTTCTGAGGTTTTTTGTGGGTTTGTAGAAAAAAAGAGTAAAAATGCCAAAAAACTGGCAAAAACCTTAAAATAGAATAATTTTTGAGGCAAAAATCTGTTAACAAATCCGACTCAAATTTTCAAAATTTTCCCCTGCGGCGCCTATCGGCACCGCCGGCCCCCTTTTCGCTTATGTTTTCTTAATTTTTTTTCAAAAACTCGCAAAAACCGGGCTTTTTGGTGCAAAATCTGTTATCAAAACGCAACCAATTTTTAAAATTTTTCCCCGGTGGCGCGTATCGTCACCACCGGCCCACTTTTTGTGTTTTTTTGCTTATTGAATAAAATTTTTCAAAATGTGGTTTTTTTTTTTGCCAGCCAAATGAGGCTTTTGAAAATTTTCATTTGGGAGCCCTGATATTACTGGTGCTCTTCAGTAACAAAAAAACAGAGTAGTGCCACAATAAGTATACACTTTTTCGTTACACTTATAAGCCGGACAAATGTGAACGACATAATTGTTTTTTGCAAAAAAAAAAAAAAATGAAATGATTTTTTGCCATTATAACTTTTCTCAAAAGCCACTTAATTAATTAATCTTGGTACCTTTCAATAACTATTGAATTGCATTTTTTGTAGTTTGCTAAATTCCAAAAATATAAAACAGAGTATCGATTTATTATTAAAAAAAAATTTTCTGATAACCCAAACCCAAAAAATTTATGGGGCCTAAAAATTGGAATATTGCCTGCTTGAAGGTTGTAGTGGGACGAAGGGAAAGGAGTGCTGAACGCGTGTCTCGGGTGGGTTAAAAACTTGTAATTGGCGGGTCAAAATTCAAATCCAAAGATTGCCAAAAGTCTCGCACCGAAAAAAGGAAAAGAAGAAAGCCCACCTGGCATTTGTTCTTTACGAGAACTGGTTCTTCGTTTCTCGGCAAAAGGATTAATTTCGTTTTTGATTCTTCGACAAAAATGCCGATTATTTGTTGTTATATCTTTCAATTGTTCCTTTAAAATCTCTATGAAAGGTTTTTGTGCCTTTCCACTCCATTTGAAATTTAATTTTTTTGACTTCGACTTTAAGAAATCGTCAAACATTTTGCCTTGACTAAAAAAGGAAAAAAAATTTAATTTATGAAATTTTTGAATTAAAAATATTGCTGCCATTTTTGTGGTTGTCTGATCATTTGGACACCTTTCTAAGTTTTTGTTTATACCTTTTTTACTCTATAAAGTGTGTGTTTGGTTTTTGTAAGGCTAATTGTATTTTGAAGTACAATCGAATGACATTTAATATTAAAAAAAATGGTTGCCCAAGGTAAAAAAAAAAATGGCATCTGAAAATTGGCTGACGCCAAAACTCTGATGGTCGGCCCCATGGTGTTTTTTTTTCGGCGAGGATGAGGCCAACCCTAGGGACAGACAAAAATAAGCATTATTACAAATTCATTGACTTCAGCAGAGAAAGTAGCCAAATTTTGCAGATCTTTTACAAAATTACTGCAATAGAATCTTTCTTGTATCTGGCTGTGGACATTTTGGAATTTATTTTTCTCCTTACATGCCAGGATTGCAGATATTTCCATTCTAGTTTTGACCCGATTTTCAGTTTTCAAAAATTTAAACCAAGAAATTCTGATTTCTGTTCCCCCCTTTTTTTAAACCATCGTAAATCAGTTCTTGAAAATGTTAAATAAAATCAAAATCTTCTCTGTTTTATATCAGCTACCTTTTAGATTTTTTTAAACTTCTTTGGTGCTGTTTCAGTTTTTGTTTGGCTTCTGTATGTTCAATGCTGCTTTTGCATACATTCAAATTTTTTTTTTTCCTTTCCTCTTCTTGCGGGTCTAACTCGGAAGAATCTGAACCATCCCATCAATATAAATGGTTAAATGATTTTTAAACAATTAAATTTGTTGAAAAAAATTTAAAATCTAAAAAACGATTAAAAATAAAAATAAATGGAAGGAATTTTATTAATTTAAGAAAATTTTGTTGTGTCTAAATTTTGTTAAAGGTAATTAATTTTTTTTTAACCTCTACTAAATGAAATAGAGCCAATTTTTCCTTGTGAGTCTCCCCTTTTTTATATTCACGGTCTCCGTATTATGCACGTTTCCGATACGTCTTTTTTTTTTAAAGAAATATTCCTTTTTGGAGGGGTCGAATCTTTTAAATCAGAAATGTCTTTTTTGATTTTTGAGATCGGAACCCTGGTATTATGCTATAATTCAGAGTTGCCAGAAAAATCTTAACAAATGGGCGGCGGTGGTGCCAATAGGCGCCACCGGGAAAATTTTTGAACATATTGTTGAATTTTTCCCCAAAAATAGTCAATTTTGCTATTTTGTAAAATTTCAAAAACATTGAATCTCCGGCGGTGCCGACAGGCGCCGACGGAAAAATTTCTGAAAATATTAAGGAAACCGATTGAGAAAATTGTAAAAAAACTAAAATATTAAGCCGACATTTGCGCCGCGGACACTTGCGCTGCGATATTTGCGCCGCATTTTTTGTGAGGCAAACACTTGCGCCGCCCAGCAAAACCGACACTTGCGCCGCCCAAGAAAATTTATTTTTTCTTTTAAACAAATTATTAAATTTACGCGTCCAATCAGAGTTTACGCGTTCAAACAAAAGTTTACGCTTCCAATCAAATAAACTATTTTAAAAGGTGGGGTTTTTTTTTTTAAATCTAACCCTCTAGTTTTTTTGAAAACCCAACCCCTAGCCAAAAATTGCGGGATTTTTGAGAATTTTTTCAAAATTTTTGCAGTGTAATTTTTAATTTAGAGCAAAAGCCCTGACTCAGTAGCGCCAACCCTGTTCCGGTCTCTATTTTTTTAGCACCTATTTTTACCTATTTTGGCATTTTCAGACTATAGCATCTATTTTGGCCTGTTTCCAGAAATTTGATAGCAAAAATGCAATAAAATTTAAAAATGTTTCACTAAAAATCGACTTTTTTTAAACGAAGAAAAATTTTGAAATCTTTCAAAAAAAAAGTCTGAGCCTTAGCTATAATTATTACTTGATGAAGTATCACGCTTTCCTCTTCTCCCTGTTAAAAATGACCACACTTTATCTCTTTTTCTTACTCTTTCTTTTTTGCTTGTTTTTGGCTGTTCATGCGTTGTCACTTCTACCTTACTCTCCTCGACTTGTGTTTTTCTTTTAGCAACTTCTTCTAAAAATATAACGTACATTAGAAAAATTAATAAATTTTTTCAGCAAAAAATGCTTTGGATCTTGGAATAAGTTATTCTGCCAGTCCTGCTTATAAATGATAAAAAATTGATGACTTTGAAAATTTCAAATAACAAAAAAATATGATTTTCAAATGACTTAGTTAGCAATTTTTGGGCAGGGGGAAGTTTGGGCACCAGGAAGTTTGGGCACCAGAAAATTCAAGATAGGACATATAAAGAGTAGTACACTACTCGAGACTTAAAATTTCACGAGTCGAGACCGAGACTTAATTATAAAATTAAAAGCAAATATTTATTTTAATTTTTTTCATTAATTAAAATTTTTGGCAAATTTACAGTAATATATATTGTGGCATTTTTCGGATTGTTACGGCATATTTGAGCATGGAAATTATCTATTTTTTAATTTTACTGGCTTTTTACATTTAAAATTGGCTTTGTGGTGCCCAAACTTCCTGGTGCCTAAACTTCTGGTGCCCAAACTTCCTGGTGCCCAAACTTCATGTCGCCAATTTTTGATGTTTTAAAAAATGAGAGTTTTTCATGCCAAATGAGGGGGTTTTTTTTTTTGTGAATTTAGAGTGTCAAATGAGGATTTTTGAAGGCTCTGATGAGGATTTAAAAATTATGAGATGGCAGCTCTGGGTTAAAGCCAAGCAACAGTTCCCTTATTGTCCTTATTCTGGGGAACACAAGTAAAAAAAAATCCATGTTTTCAGATTGTTCTTAGGACAAAAATACAAAATGCCAAAATTTTTATAAATTGCAAAACCAAAAAAATAATAATTTTGCTCCCTTATTTGAAACTTCAAATTGCCAAAAATTCTTAGCCCCTCTTTGCTGCCTTTTATTTGTACCGTTATCCTTAATAATATTTCTGTATATTTTGTTACCGTACTTTCGTGTTTTTTTATGTTTTTATGTAGTGCTTCTTTGGTGATCGTAAGGAAGATTACACCTGTAAGAATTAGATAAATTAAGACAAATGAATAATTATGACACTTCAAATGAGATATGCTAATTGTAAGTCATTTTATAAATCCGCCATTTAGATTTTCTGATTTTTGGAATTGGATAGCCAATCAAGGGCTATAAGATGATGCCAATTTTGTTTAACTTATTTGCTTTTTTGAAATTTATAATGCGTTGTGTCGAAAAATCCAAACCCATAATGGGCGCCGCACGTTAAAATTTTTTTCCACAAGAAATCAAATTGAATATATTATTAGTATCATCATTCGATAGCTCTTGTCAAGTACTATAAAAATTTTTTGAAATTTTGCAGATTAATAAATAAAAAACGTATAGGTTTTCAAAGATACATTGATTATAAAGTTAGACTAACTTAGAAAAAAGTTATATAGCATGGCGCCTAGTTGTCCAGCGCTCAGTTGTACCCCACCGTTATATGGCGGGTAGGGCTCGATAGCCTCAATGGTAAAATCGGACAAAAACAAAAACCAATGATAGCTAAGCCTATCTAACCAAAAACCGTGAAAGAGGGGGGGGGGCGGGGGGTTAAAACAGGCACTAACAACCTTAGTAAAAACAAAAAAAAAAGAGTGGGATATTTTGGGTCTATTCCATACTGAACAGAATAAAAATGAGCCGTCGAATTTAGCCGCCCGAAACTTAGCCGAGACATAACTAAGCCGGCAAAAAAATTAAAAAAGCGCGGATTTATTTTTCAGAAAAAACTCTACGCAATTAAATTATTAAAAATTTCTTATTTTTAACAAATCTTAAAAAATTTTCATTTTTTAGATTTGAATTTTTCTGGAATATTCTTCAAAAAAAAGTCTTGGGGCTATCACTCCTTTTAGCTGGTCGGAATTTTAATGATAATTTTTTTGATAGTAATGAAGGATGGAATACCAAAAATTTTTCATAAAACCCGAGTTTTTTAAATTTTTTTTTTCCGGCTAAGTTCTGTCTCGGGTGTGTTTCGCCCGGGCACGGACAATTCAGAGTGGCCGATTCAGAGTGGCCGATTCAGAGTAGCCGATTCAGAGTGAGGCCGATTCAGAGTAGCCGCTTCAGAGTGAGGCCGATTCAGAGTAGCCGCTTCAGTGCGGGCTGATTCAGTGTGCCCCCAAAAAAGGACAATTCACTGTCAGAAAATTTGAATAAAAAATTGAATTAATTTTTCGAAAAACAAAGAAAAATCTCAAAATTTTTTCTGTGTTCGCTCTTCTGTCGCCAAAATAGAACAGAAAATCCCAAACAAAATATTTACGAATTTGATTTGGAAGTTTAGGCATATCTATGTGAACAAAAATTATATGCAAGAGTTTTAGGTCAAGATTCGCACATTTCATAAGTTTTTAGGTGCTAAAACGCTTAAATTTTCAAAATATTCCTATAAAATGACTCCTATACAAAAATATTTCGAAAAAATTTTTTGTGCTTCCTCATCGTTAGAAAAAAAGGTAGAAACATAAAATCCTGCCCTTATCATAATTTTTCATACAAGGGGTCGTCGGTTTAATAGGTACCCTCTGGCGATGAGAGTGAAAAAGCGAATTTTTTTTTTGTTTTTGTCACGTAAATTAAAATATCAAGCATTTCTTGACACTGAATTGTCCTTTTTTGGGGGCACACTGAATTGTCCCACTCTGAATCGGTCCACTCTGAATCGGTCACTCTGAATCGGTCCACTCTGAATTGGGTAACTCTGAATTGGCCCACTCTGAATCGGCCACTCTGAATTGTCGTGTACCGTGTTTCGCCGGCTAAGTTTCGAAGCGGGTCATTTTGGTGCGAGACGTGTTTAAGAGGTCATAACTTTTTTCTTAGTGAGCTAAATTTTACAAAATTGGTATCATTCGAAAGGTCTTTACGAACTCTATAAATGAGCGAAAAATCAAAAAAATTCACTAACTTACAAAAAATTTATGAATAAAAATTTACAAAAATTCAGACTTTTTTGCGTTTTTATGTTGTAACTTTTTTGCTTAATGCTTAATCGTTTAACAAATGCTTATTAATGTCTTCTAAACATATATACCTTTCGAATGATACCAATTTTTGAAATTTAGTTAACTAAGAAAAAAGTTATGACTAGGGCTGCCAAAAATATGGAAATAAAATCGCGAAATATGGCCATAAAATATGGATCAAAAATCGCAAAATATGGACATAAATATGGAAAAAAGCCAAAATATGGACAAATATGGACCAAAATATGGGCATAAAATTTTATCAAAATAGTGCAAGTTTTTCAAAAAAAATTTAGCGTTGTTTATAATTGCAAATGAGATATATTTCCAAATTTTGGGGTGAAAAACGCATTCGATATCAATTTTTTTGATCAGAAATATTGAAAAGATATTGAAAAAATTTAAGAAAAAACTCGAATTTTCTTTATTTTTGAGGGCATTTTTGATAATTTAAAAAAAAATTTTAGGGAGGTATTTTTCGTTTCTATTGCATTTTTTCATGAAATTTTCCCAAAATGTCAAAATATGGACATAAAATATGGGCAAAATGCCAAAATATGGACAAATATGGAAATATGGACATAAATCGCTAAATATGGAAAAATATTGAAAATATGGATTTAAAAACCCATCCTAGAAGCTTCAAACCAAGCTAAAAACATGTTTTACATGCGTTTCAGGCCGTTCCGAGTTCAGGAAAAAAATATGGATTTCCATATAATTGGCAGCCCTAGTTATGACCTCTTAAACACGTCTCGCACCAAAATGGCCGCACCCAAATGACCCCGACCGCTAAGTTTTGGTGTAACGTACTCCAAACGTTGGCCAAATATTTTTTCAAATTATTTAACTCACTTTTCAAGCAATCTAAGGACTTATCTATCGAACTAGATTCTGTCTCTATCAACAGATCATTTGTGCATTCCTCGATTTTTTTATCCACATCTTCGTCTTTATTTTCTAGAAAGTATTTCCTAAAAAAATAAATTTGTATTTTAATTTAAGATATTTTGGGAATGTCCACAACCCTAGATTACCGACGGTTTTTCCCCTTTGACCGAATGTAGGGGAAAATTATGCAATTTTTTTTTTTTGAAAAAATAAAGTCGTGAACTCTGCTCTCATGTTTCTTTGAGTCCTATTTCGTTTTCTTAAAAATTTTTTCCAACCCTAAAAGCTTATCTGAATTTTTCAGGTTATTTTTTGTGCTCTACTAAAAAAGTTACAGGCTCTTGAAAATATGTCGCTAAAATTTTGCAAGCTTCCATTTTGAAAATAAAATTGTTTTCACGTCATTATTTCGGCTTTTGATCATTTGCCGGGAAATTGTCATGGTCACGAAAAATGGGGTGTCCCCCTCTTCTTTTTTTTTTTTTGCAACCCACTGTAGCCTAGTTTATGATAAGAAGGAAGCTATTGGAGGTTAGTTCTTACGTGTATAAAGGTAGCTCGGGTAGCTCCTTTATATCCTCAAATTGAATTTCGAGTCCATGGAAATTCTAAAAAAAAAAAATTATTGTTTTATAAGCTGAATTATTTAAACTGATATATGTAAAACAGGGTGGGAGCAGTTTTCGTGCGCATGCGAATGACTTTTTTCTTTGTCAACCAAATCAAACATTCTTGGTATCCTTGAATGTCCTATAAGCATGCAATATTTCAAAAAATTTATCAACTCATCATTAGAGACCGGAAAAAAGGCACCAAAAATCGCCAAAAGGGCGCCTAAAAAAGGCAAAAAAAGTTGCAAAAAAGGCATGAAAAAGCACGAAAATCCCGAAAAAGGCATGAAAATAGGCACTTAAAATTTTTAAATGCACATTTTCCTGCCGTTTTAAAGCCAAAAAAAATTTTAAAGCAAATTTTTTAGTCAAAATCATATAAGTTAATTCTTTCATTTTTTTACCATTTTTCTTAGGGAATTTCTTAAAAATTCTGAAAAAAAGAACCCAAAAGTGCCAAAAAAGGCACCAAAATGGCAAAATGCCAAAAAAGGCATTTAAGGCACGAAAATCCCGAAAAAGGCAAACAAAGGCATTATAAAAGTCAACGTAGAAGCTTCAAACCAAGTGGAAAATGCGAAAATGCGTTCTTTATGCTTAATATAACGAAACACGTGCGCAGAAAAAAAAAGGCAAATGCCACAAAATCCGGTCCCTACTCATCATGGTAATGAATGTTGAAAAAAAGTTCGAAATTTGGTTAAGTCGAGGTTTTCGAACTTTTTAAACATTACGTTTTATTAGCTGGACCAAATTTTTTGAAAGATTGCACATGCTTACATCACTTGCCCATAGCCATCGAATGATACCAAGAATGTTTGATTTGGTTGACAAAGAAAAAAGTTATTTGCACACGCACGAAAACGGCACCGCATGAATAAAACATTTTAGAATTGTTTAAATTAAAAAAAAATAAAGAATTTGTGTCCAATTTTTGCCAAAAAGAATTGAAAGAATTTGCAAAGTTTTAAATTGTTTTTTTATTTAGGTAAATAAGAAAAATTTCAAAAATTTACTTTGTTTTTCTTGTGAAATTTTAATTTTACTTGTATAAACTAGGGTTGTATACGGCCGGTTTTAAAACCGGGAGCCCCGGTTTTCTTTTAGGCGGGTTTTGCGACCCCCGTTTTTCGGTTTTTGGGTGACACGCGGTTTTCAGGTAACCGAAGCCGGTTTGGCCTATGTTTAAAAAACCCCCAAATTTTAGCGGCCATTAATTTGCCCAGTTTTTTGCGCCTATGTCTAAATCCAGTACAATAAAAACTTGATAAATAATGCAAAACAGCGCTTTTTAGCAGGGATTTATGTGTTTAGTCCGATTGTTTATTTATTATTTTTTTCAATTAAAAGGGCAGGGGTCGGTGGTGCCGATAGGCGCCTGGGAAATTTTTGAAAATCTGAGTGTTTTGAGTAAAATATTGTTTGCAAAAAAGGCCCTATTTGTGGTTTTTAAATAAAATTTTCGAGAAAATCTAAGCGAATGGAGGGGGGGGGGGGGGGGTGTGGGTCCGGTGGTGCCGATAGGCGCTACCTGGAAAATTTTCTGAATATTTGGGTCTGATTTTCTTAAAAATTTAGTATAAAAATATTTAAATTTGAGTATTTTTGGGAAATGAAAAGAATCTAATAAAATGGGAAATAGTTTTGTCGGGAAAAAATAAAATGCATTTGTTTTGAGGCGGTATTGAACTTTGTCTCAACATCTTCCTTGAAAGTGACATCTTTAGGGGTGTATTTTTTCATTTTTAAACCAAAAACCGAAAAACTAGTCCCCCCGGTTTTCGGTTAAGCCGTTTTTCGGACCCCCGATTTTCGGCCCAAAAAAACTGGGTTTCGGTCATGGTTCGGTTAACCGACCGTGAACAACCCTAGTACAAACCAGCAGGGATGTCAAATGAGCCCAAAAAAATTTTACGGAAATCGGAATTCGAAAATCGGAATTCCGTGACATCCCTGGTACAAAACCAAAATCATTGCAATTATTTTTCATTTATTTTTATAAATTTTAATTATGATGACTAAGAGAAAAAAAAATTTACAATAACCTACCTTTAAAGGCTGTATAAAGTAATAATGAATTTCATCAGTGTTCAAGTATTGCTCAGCAACTTTTGCCAAATTGGGCAATAATGTGGAGAAGACCATCTTCAAATATTGGATGCGCGCCTCCCGGTCAAGCACAACGTCAAGGCGCATAAATGCCCTAATGGCCCTGATCTCATCTCTATTACTTTCCTTAATCTCTTCCATGTGCGCCTTTTGAATACCCGCCTTCTTGTTCTTCTTTTTATTACCCTCCTCCATGTTGGTGATTTCCTGCTTTTTTTCAAGATCATCCGCGTGTTTGGACAACGAATGTGCTTAATGAGCATAACAAATAATTTGCCGTGGGTGATAAATTTATTGAAATTCGATGAACATTACGGCAAATTTTTAGGCCCAAACCCGTTAGCAAATTCCCAAAAATTTTCCCCGGTGGCGCCTATCGCGGCACCACCAGACCCCTTTTCGCCTATGTTTACTCAAAATTTTTCTCAAAAAACTCACAAAAATCGGATTTTTGGTTTGTTTGAGTGTTTTTAACGTTATTTACGCTTATCAACCGGCGAAAAATTTTTCCGAATTTTTTGCCGGGTTTTGGAAAATTTTGCCGGGTTTTTGAACTTGCGTTCCGGGTTTTTGGGTTTTGGCGATGACATCCCTGATAAAGATGGGATGCTTCCTGTTATAAAAAAGTGAAATGGTCCCCTCTAAATGCAATTTATGAGTCCAATCATCTAAGATTCCTTGCTTTTATGCATGCAGAGTCGTTTCATAAAAACCGCCCTCATGAGCGTTTTATAAATCCGCTAATTTTATAAATTTTTCGACAAAAACTCTTCATAACTTTGCTCAAACGCAATCAAATGAAACAATCTTGGTAAGGTCCGATAGCTCTTGGTTAGCTCTTTTAGTCTACCAAAATTCAAATAATTTGATTCTTTTTATGATAATCAATATGAGTTTTTTGCACTTTTTATGGCTACAACTTTCTTAAGTCTCAATCAAATTTTTTGAAATTTGGTAGACTAATATAGCTAACTAATATCTACCGTAACACACCAAGATTGTTAAATTTGGTTGCGTTTGAGCAAAGTTAAAGTTATGAATATTTTTGTTAAATTGGCGGTTTTTATGAAACGACCTAGCACCGCTTTTATGGACCATAACTACTTCTTGGTTAATGAATCCTTACATACTGAGTATCTTTCGAAAGCCTGAAGTATAAGGAATGTTCGAGTACACGAATAATTCAAAAATCCCGTCAAAAAAAAAAATTTAAAGGAGAAAAACGGAAATTAAGCTGTGTTTTAATAATATTTTATTTTGTCGCCTTTCTATATGTTTGTTAAAGCTTCTACAAACTTTAATCTTTCGTATGATACATACGAAGAATATAGGGATTGGTTAATTAAGAAGAAAGTTATGGTCCATGAATTAACCCATGTTTTCGACCCCGACATTTGCGGCTCGGTCATTTGTGGCCCTATAAAAAGTTGAACATTTGAGGCCCAACATTGGGATGCGGGAAGGGAATTGGAAAATTAATGAAAAATGAAAGCCTTTTAGCAAAGCCAAAGATGACTAATTTATTTGAGGTTAGCCATAGTTTTTTTTTTTTGAGTTTTTTGGCCCCCGTAGCCGTAAATGTCCGATTTTTGCTGGCGCCTCAAAAGGTTGAATTGCAAGTGTTGTCCGAATAGGTTATTTTACCCACCCGGCGCCCTATTTTTTTTTTTGTTGCAGTTTTTAGTTAATTATTTCTTACTTTTTAAATTATTTTGGGCCCATTTATCTATATCCTCTTTATTTATCGATGCGATTTTTTCTTTCTCCCACTCCAACAGTGCCTCTTTCATCTGTTTATTTTTATTGCGAATGTGCCCGTTGAAAATTTTGTTTCCAAACGTAATCATTTTGTTATCTTTTTCCATTTCAATTATTTTGTCATAAAAGCTGAAAATAAAATAATTAAAAGTAAAAAACTATTTAAAAGAAAACAATGCAACTAAAAATGCATAAAAGGTAAATCTTTTATAGATCTATTCTGCATATTTTCATATTCATTTGTTTATTTTGAGAGAATTTTCTTTGCCCTTATTTGGTAAAGTATAGGGGTCGGCGGGGGTTCATTTAGGGGACCCCCCAGTTCGGCGCGGGCCCTTTCGGCGCCAACTGGCAATAAATTTTTTTTTTTTTCGTCCAAATAAACAAATTAAATGAAAGCGCTTGACGAGATCTATCAAGTCGGTAAATTTCAAGAAATTTTAAAAATATACAAAAAATTTATGGCCAAAAAAAGCTCAAAAAATTGAATTTGGCTTGCCAGTTCGGCACAACATGTCTGAACTCTTTTATGCATGAATGAATTTTTTTTGATTTTTGGCAAATTATTGTAGCACATAAAGAGCTTTCTGATGATAGTTATTATGTTTAAATTGGCAGACTCAGAAAAAATTAGGACTTTCTAAGTTTTTCATTGTGAAACAAATTTCACAAGTTCGGTATCATTCGAAAGCTTTAAGGGTTTAGAAGGTATGAATAAGGTATTCATTCCTAAGCGATTCACCAATTCTTAAAAAAGCTAAAACTTGAAGAACGCAAAAAAGTCAGAATTTTTGGTATATTTTATTTTAAATTTTTTTTGTAGATCGGCTATTCTTAATGATTTTTTGAGGTCTAATAGAGCTTCTGAAGAGCCTCCGAGAGCCTTAAAAAAAACCTTGAAATTCATTTGGGGGTAAAAAATCATCATTTTGAAAAAAAATCAAGTGCGAAAAGTAATAAAAACTCTGCACGATAATTTTATGCTTTTATTTATTTTCGGCATGCATTTTTGATTTTTAAAAAATTCAAAGGGATGGGGCTGGCGTTGTCGATAGGCGCCGCCGAGGAAATTTTTGAAAAATTTTTTTTTTTTTTTGTAATAGATTTGCACAAAAGATCATCATGTTTGAGAATTTTTTAATTTCCAAAAACCACAAAAATCCTCATTTGAAAATTTGAATCTGTTTGGAAACGGGTTGTAATTGCAAATCAGGATTTTAGCAAAAAAAAAAATATTTAAAATTTCAAGAAATTTTTTGGATATTATGCCAAAGTTTCTTAATTTTTCAAAATTATCTACTTAAAAAAGACCTAAAAATCCTCAAATTTTTTCAAAAGACCACAAAAATCCGCAAATCCTCATTTTAAAAAACATCCTCCCTCTTTTACCCCATCAAAAACCCCAAAATGAGGCTAAATCCTCAGAATCGCAGCCCTGTTTACAAGTTCCTTTTCTTATGTCACCTCATCGGTATCCAGGGTGGCGATCTCAGTACATCAAAAAGGAGGCAAAAAGGGGCTTTTTTTAAAAATGCGTATAAATAGGAAAAATTGTTAAAAGGGCTTTATTCAGAATATTTTTCGCCAGTTTTCACTTTGTTGAGCAATTCGGGATCGGAGATAAAGAGCTTGTAAGCCTGGATTGAGCTTAGTCGACACAAGTGAGTTAAGAACAGGGCTCCCAAATGAAAATTTTGAAAATCTTCATTTGAAGTCAAAACTCATCATTTTTAAAAAATTCTTCTAAAAGCAAGAAACCCCAGTAAAAACACCACTTTTTTAATATCACAGTGGCGGGAGCCGGTGGTGCCGATAGGCGCCACCGGGGAAAATTTTAAAAATCTTTGTGTATTTTGGTAAGAGATTTTGTACAAAAAGCCAGATTTTTTGGGTTTTTTAAGAAATATTTTGAGAAAATCATAAGTAAAAAGGAGTCCGGTGGTGCCGGTAGGCGCCACCGGGGAAAATTTTGGCAATTATGGTCAGATTTGTTAATGGATTTAAGCCTAAAAATGTTTTTCAATTCCTTATAAAATTCTGAAAAACTCAAAAAGGAGGCAAAACTCAAAAAGGAGGCAAAAAGGAGGCGGCCAGGTCAAAAAGGAGGAAAATGCCTCCTAAAGGAGGTATTATCGCCACCCTGTCGGTATCGGTACTTTGAAATAAAGCCTAGACGATGGGAGCCCTGCTGGCTTAGAAGCTTTGAATTAGAATTTGCTTAACTATTGACTAATTCACAAAAAAAAAGATAAAACATTTGTAAAAATCCTTGAAAAAAAAGAAAAAGTAAAAATTGGTATCACAAAGACTTGCTTGTTTTCGAAGCTTCAAACCAAGTAAGTTTTTTTTTTCGTGCTTACTGAGTTTTTGAGAAAAAAAAAATGTACTACAAACTTTTTTTCTTTTCTTTTTTTTTTGGTTATTTCTTATGAAAAATTTCTCAAGATTGCTTTGTCATTCGATCTATTGCCAATTTACCGTTTAATTCGATTCTTTAATTGTTCTATTTTGTTATACTCCCTTTCCTTTGTTGCCACCACTGATCGAAAAGGTTCCAGATTTGTTTCTTTCTATCTTTAGCTACTTGTTTTTGACTTTCTATGTGTTCTTTTTCTTCGACCTTTTTAGCCTTTTCTTTCTGCTTTATTGCCCTTTGTTTCTCCTTCTCTTTATTGTCCTTTGTTTTGTCCTTGGGTTTTTTGTCCTTTGTTTTGGCTTCTTTTCCTTCCTGTCCTTTGCCATTTGATTTCTTTTTGTCCGGTGCTGTCTTTGATCGCTGCTCTCTACTTAGTTGTATTTGCTGCTTTACTTTCTCATTTGCAGCTTTTTCGGCTGCATTTTCCTCCGCTTCTTTCTTTGTCAAGCGATCTTTGGCGTTTTCTAATTGGGCCAATTTACTGTCCGACAATTTCTATTAAAAAAAAATATATATATATATAAAATTAATATATTTTAATTTTATATATTAATATTTTTATTCTCGGATCAAAATAAAAAGTATTTCTAAGACATTTTTAGTATAGAGAATATAGGTTTTCCATACTCTATTCCATTTTCGTAATGAACACTCTTTCTGGTGCTAGGTCGTTTCCTAAATTCCGCCATTGTGCAGATTTTTCGACAAAACACTTCATAACCTTGCTCAAACGCAACCAAATTGCATAATCTTGGTATTGTCCGGTAGCTATTGGTTAATTCTATAAGCCAGCCAAATTTCAAAAAATTTAAATGTTTTTATGAATAAAAATAAGTTTTTTGCACTTTTTATGGATACAACTTTCTTAAATTTCTATTAAACTTTTTGAAATTTGAAGCTAATATGTATAGCTAACCAATAACTATCGGACCACACCAAGAATGTACAATTTGGTTTAGTTTGAGCAAAGTTATAAAGCGTTTTTCTCGAAAAATCTGTAAAAATGCTGAATTTAGGATACGCTTATTTGGCGGTTTTTAGGAAACGACTCAGCAGCCGCTTTCTTACGGGACGGGTCACCTTAGCGCAGCCACTTTGGCGCAGACACCTTGGCGCGGCCATCTTGGCGCAAAGCTTTTTTGGAGTTTCGCAGACCATAACTTTTTTTTGGTTAATCAATTCCTACAATTTTGGTATCATTCGAAAACTTAAAGAAGCTTAAACTATCAATTTCGAAATTATGGAAAGCCAAAAAGATAAAATATTAATAAAAAAACAACTTAATTTTTGTTTTTCTCCATTAACTTTTTTTTTCTGACATAAATTTTGTGAATTTTTCAGATACATTCATGAGATTTTAAGCTTTTGAATGATACCAAGATTTGTAGGAATTGATTAACCAAGAAGAAAGTTATGGTCCATGAAACACTAAAATGGCTTTGCACCAAGGTGGACGCGCCAAAATGGCTCTGCGCCAAGATGGTTGAGCCCCTTTCTTCAAAATATCTAAGTAAAAAACAAAACAAAAGAAAATATATATTTATATATATATATATATATATATATATATATATATATATATATATCATAGCCCTATTTATTTCACTTTCGCAATTTGAAGTGCATGCACAATATAGATGACCATTTTGAGTAGTTCCTTCTTTTTCTTCAATTGTAAAGGAGTTTTTGCCATTGCCATCTCAAGCGCTAAGCGACCATGTTCTTCATACATCTTAAAAAAGAAAAAGAAAAATATTTTTTTAAAACTAATTTTTGAAAATTAAAAACAAAAAGCAGATTAATTTTAATAAGTTTTAAAAAGCTGAGCAAAAACATAAAAATAAATTTTCATATCCTTTTTATACTTAATCTCTTAAAAAATTAACAGGGTTCGGCTTGCATAGACATAGACTAAATAACTAATGTTCGGCACCGTAAAAATTTATCTCTGTAAACTCGACTTATGTGATCCCGAAACCTTCGGTATTTTAATGAACCGTTTTCATCATACTTATAAAATTTCGAAAATTCTTATGGTAGGGGTCCGGCTGTGCCGATAGGCGCTGCCGGGAAATTTTTTGAAAATAGGAGGAATTTATTAACACATCTTATCTATAAAATGGCGATTTTGAAGAATTTCTTGCGAAAAAATAAATTATTTTGGACAGAATACCAGATTTTAAAATTCCCAATGAAATAAACATTTTTTTACATTGGACGATTTGCCGGCGGTGCCAATAGACACCGCCGGTGAAAATTTTGCAAGTAGAGTGTATTTTAATAATAAATTAGGCACAAAAAGTGATATTTTATAGGATTTTTTAAAATTATTTCAAAAGTTAGGGCCCAGCAATGGGAAAATTTAACCCCGTTTGTCCCGGTCCAATTGACCGGGACCGGGAGGCCCCGGCAAAACGGGGATTTTTATAACGGGTTCCCCGTTCCCGGGTCATCGTCGATCCCCGTTCCCGTTCCCGGCCCCGGTCAATTGGACCGGTGAAAACGGCTGGGGGGACGGGGCTAAATTTTCCCATTGATGCGCCTGATTTTTGAAAAAAGTCCTCAAAAAAGTCTTTTTTGTGCCTAATTTGTTACCAAAATACATTTTCGAAAAATTTTGAAAGTTGATGAAAGCTATTCATTAAAATATCGAGGGTCTTAAACTTAATTTCGGGATCAAATAAGTCGAGATGCAGAAAATGCTTACCGGAAAAAAGAAAAGATTGGATTTTGGATGAAATTTAATTTGTGCATTTGGTTTTTTGGCGCAATGTTTTGTTTTTCATATTTATGTGGGAGATATTTTGATTGTGAAGGCAAACATGGACAAAATTGCGATGGGACCGTCAATTGATGACGATGAAAACGAATTTTTTGAGAATAATGAAGAGTCTGATTAAATTATTTGATTTTTACCGCTTTTTTGATTTAAAAGAACAAATTTTGAATTTTTTTTTGGAGTTCAAGAGTCAAACGTTATAAAAAGCGGGTACCCGGATACCCGCCCGCACATCCTCGAAACCCGCATGCGAGTACGGGTTTACCCGTCCGCCCTAAATTAAAAAACCCGTTACCCGCATAGAGCACTACCCGCATACGGGTATTGCACCCTACATAAAACCACCACCTTAAGCGTTTCAAAAATCCTTATAAATTTTCCGAGAAAAACTTGCAATATCTTTTTTCCCAAAAGCAACCAAATTTAACAATCTTGAAATTTTGATATAGCCCGTATGGTCCGACACCTATTGATTAACTTCATTAGCATTCCAAAATTAAAACATTTGACTGAGTTATAAGGAAGTTGTAGCCATAAATATCCATTTTTGTTGTCATAACTTTTTTAAAATTTAATCATTTCTTAAAAAGTTTTTGTCAGAAAATCCTGTAAAATGGCGGAATTTTAAAAACAACCCAAGGTGGCGCTTTTTGAAACGACCTAGCACCGAGTTATGCCCATAAACTGCACCTCCTTTATGATGGTGTTAGTTGGTACATTTTCTGCTGGCACCAGCCCTGAGTTAGCCCTTCTTAGGCTTTTCCTAAAGACGCTCTGTTTTTGGGTTTTTTCCGGATCATCATCTTCCTTTTGCGTAGTAAATATGCGCGCCAAGTATCTGCCGGATCTGGATAGCAATGACTTTTTTTTCTGCAGTTTTCCACTTTCATCATTTTCCTTTGGCTGAATGTGTTTCGCCACTTCTCTGGCGGATTTGGATTTCACCAATCTGCTTCCAAGATTCTCTGACTGTTTTTGGCTTCTGCTGCCAAAACCACGACGCCAACGACGACCGTGCGGTACAGATTCAAAAATGGCATTGTCCCAAATGCTTGGCCATGTGTTTGATGGTGACGACAACGGAAAGCCAACTTTGTTGAAGAAGGGGACAATGTTTAAACTGTTTGACATTATAATAAATGATCTAATTATGGCTGGATTCATTTGGTGAATTTTTTTTTAACCATTATTAGATTAGTCCCCGTGAAGTGCTCTCTCCCGTGACAGTGAAATAATCTAGTGACTTATGTCCGTGGTCTTAATGACAAAAACATGGGATGCGACTACACGGATTGGTTACCCTGATAATTTTTTTTTCAATGGCAAGATAATTTTTTAAATAGCTAAAAGCTCAACGCGCAACCATGGCCGCTCAATATATTCCTATTTTACCCTTTTCTGCATATTTGGCGCACATTAGGGATTTTCATGCATTTTTATGAGCATATGCGAGTTTTTATGCTTATAAAAGTGGTCTTTAATTATTATTATTATTATTATGGTCGAAAAACGAAGAAGTTTAAAAGAATTTCATGTAGCGAAGCCGGACTTATGCGCATAATTTTTCGGTGTCCGAAAAACCTTCGACCAAATAAATTTAATTAATCCCTATAAAAATTTCTTTCCTTCCTTAATATTTAATTTTTTTAACTAAGGAGTTTTTTTAATCCGACATGGGAATTTAAAAAAAAAAAAACAAATTTTATTTTATTAATATTTGGGCTTGGCGCCGAGTTGTGTTCGTGCCGAGTTCATTTGGCGCCGAGTTGATGGCGCCCAGTTAGTGGCGCCGAGTTGATACGGTTCGCTTTTTTTGACCCCAAAGTCTTTTTTTTGGACAGGATGTTCTCTTTTTTTTTTGAGATCAGAGCCCTATGATTTTTAAACATTGGCATAGGCTTTCTGATCACAGTTTATAAATGAATTAATCTAGTTGGAAGCAGTGTTCGGACCTCATACTCATACTACGAGTTTTTGTCTTACCATCAGTTGGACGCAAAGCCGGAGAGGAACAAGTTGACGGCACAGGCATAGCTATGGCCAAAAACGCAGACATTAGGAGCAATAAATGAAATTTATGTTTTATGATCATTTCGTTTCCTAAAGAAAATTGGAAAATATAATCTTAAATTCATAATTACATTATTATTTTAATAGAATATATTAAAAAAAGAAAAAAATTATATCTTATGTTATAATATTTTGAAGAAATGAAATAACTAAAATAAAATATACACATAATGCGAATATCCCCTAATGCCCCTTCTATCAATTGAGAGTGCTTTTCCTCCAATGACAATGGCAATCGCATATGGAATATATATATTATTAATGGTATTCATTTTGAAAAAAAGAAATGAATACCATTCATTATATGCCTATATTTTAGGTGAAATATACATTATATTCCTAAAACATAAAAATTTCCTATTAAAAAGTAATATGTATTTGCACTTTGTATATAAAAATTTCCTTTTAGATAAATCTATGCCTACATATAATAATGTAAATGCTTATATAAAATACGAATACATATATTCCTCCTGCTTCTATCTGCTGTTGTAGTCCTCCCCAATGACAATGATTGAAATGCGTCAGTCATTTCTATTGCCCAACATTATCAGGGGTTGTCATGAAAATTGGTGCTGGCGCCTTTCTTAAAAACTGCCACCCATTCTTTTTCGTGTTTCTTAAAAGTGCCAATTTCATTGAATTTTTGAATAAATTTATTCATAACTTTTCTCAGAAGCAACCAAATTTCATTAAGTTTTAAAAAATTGGGGCAAACAAATTGAAAAAATTGCCATAACTCTTTGGAAATTTAATGTAATCCTTTGAAATTTGGATGGCTATAAAGCAGGGTTCCCATTCGTACTTTATTTCAGAGTACGTACTTTATTTTCGGCTTTCATGCTTTGAAAATTTGAAGGCGTACTTTATTCCAAAGATGTACTTTGAAAACGGCTTTTTGCCCAAAAATGTAAAAAATGTGCATTTTTATGCCAAAATCCATTTGCAGGTCAGAGCCAAATTTTAAAAATTTTCCCGGCGGCGCCTATCGGCACCGCCTCCGCCGCCCCCCCCCCCCCGCTTGGTGAAAAAATCAATAA
Source organism: Heterodera filipjevi (assembly GCA_039877585.1). Lineage (NCBI taxonomy): Eukaryota > Metazoa > Nematoda > Chromadorea > Rhabditida > Heteroderidae > Heterodera > Heterodera filipjevi. The sequence goes on along the minus strand of JBDPZO010000006.1, from coordinate 3,001,666 downwards.
AATTAACGAGTTTTTAGTGCAAATGATAAAATTTTGGGTGTACTTTGAATTCACAAATTTTCCCCTTTATGTACTTTGAAATCGCGTTGGCTGTACTTTGAAATAGATCTCGGCAGATGGGAACCCTGCTATAAAGCCTAGCAATTGCTATAGTATGATTTCATGTTGGCTCTGAGAAAAGTTATGAAAAGATTTACTCGAAAATTCAGTAAATTTGGCAGTTTTTAAGAAACGCGCCAGCACTTGAAAAATTTCGAAATCAGAATATCCAGTTCTAAAAAGCTTGCTTTTCTGGCCAAAGTTCATTTCATGGGAAAAGTGTAAATTTTTGGCTGTGTGTCTAAAAGAATTCTTATTTAATTCTTCAAAAGGTGCCCCAACATTTGCGCCCGCACATTTGCGCCAAAAGTCAATGTCTGCTTTAGTGGCCTATCGGCACCACCGTACCCCAATTGGTTAGGTTTTCTCAAAATCTATCAAATAAATCCACAAAATTTGGTTTTGGTGCAAATTCTGTTGCCAAATAAAATACACTCCAATGTGTCCTTTGAATCAAAAAAATGTACCACCTATGTCCTTTGAAATCACCTTATTCGTCCTTTAAAATCAAACTCGACAGGTCCCAAACAGGGTAGCCGCGGGTCGCGAAAAAACTCGGGTCGGGTTTCGGGTCGGGTCGGCCAAAAAAGGTTCGGGTCGGGTTTCGGATTACGAGTCGGGGAAAAGGTCGGGTTTTGGGTTTCAGGTCAAAAAATTTTAATTGAAACAAATAAGCAACAAAAAATTTAGTCGAAAATTCAGTGAAAATGGTGGATTTACGAAACGCCCATGGGTGGCGATTTTTACGAAATGCACCAGCACGGATGCAAACTAGCTATTTTTCTAAATTTTTGGTGGATTGTTTTCGCGATAAACTTGGTGTTTTTTTCGTTTTTGTGGTACAATATGAATCGGGAAAATAGTACAAATCCGGGCATGTACGAATTGTCCCAGTAGGAATCGTCAAATTTGCGTTGAATGGTACGCCTTGTACAGTCTTCGAGGAGGTGCGTATGGATGACTAACAAATTCGCCAAAATTCGTTTTCAATTTGCGGTCGGACATTTGCGGCCAATTTCTTAAGGGTTATTTTGGGACACTTGCGGTTCAAATTATATGAAATTTTGCGGCCCAAGCCAAATTGTGCATTTGCGGCCCGATAAATGCGGTTGGATTTTTGCGACGAACGGAACATCAATTTTTTGTAGAATTAAATATTACAAATTTTACTAAATTTTAATCCGTTTTTTCATTTTTGCACAAAAAAAAAATGATTTATTTATTAAATTTCGCGACAAAGAATATCTGAATTTTTATTATTTTTTTTTCACGACAACAGATATTGATTTATTCACAAATAAATAAAGACACAAAATTGGGGTCACTTGGAAAAGGCAGTACAATAAATGGAAGACAAAATGAATAGAGGAAAAAGGCAAGGGAAGGGAAAAACAGTCAGATATTTATGGGCGGCAAATTGGCGGGAAACATCTTCATTCAAATTATTCCCTTCAATGCACCACAGAAGTGATCAGAAGTTTTATTAAAATTGAAAATGAATGAGATGATTGGGGATTGGGTAATGATATGCGGGCCGCAAATAAGCTTTATGAAATTGGCCGCAAATATGCGAAAATAACCCTTAAGAAACTGTCCGCAAATTTCCGAGCCACAAATGTCCGATTTTTAGCAAACCGCAAATGTCCGGAGTCCGGACCGCAAATGTCATATAAAACGGCCACGCTAAACTGACCCTTTTCGTATATATATATTTTTTAACAATTAATGTTAAGAAATGCAAAAAATATCCGGCCATCTTGACGCAGAGCCATTTTGGCGCGGCCACCTTGGCGCAAAGCCTTTTTAGTGTTTCATGGATCATAACTAGAGACCGACTAAAAAGGCACCAAAAATCCCGAAAAAGGCACTATAATAGGCACCAAAAAAATTTAAAAAAGGCATTAAAATGCACGAAAATCCCGAAAAAGGCATGAAAAAAGGCATTTAAAAATTTTAAAGCAAATTTTTTCATATAGAAAACTCTTTTTTTCCCATCACAGAACATAAGCGAAATAAATATAAAGATTTTTAAAAATTAAAAAAATGAGAAGATTTTTTTTTGAGAATAAAAATTATAGATAAAAAAATTAAATTTATTGGGCAAATTTCTGGAAACTTTTCCATTCTCAGGGGTGTACTTTTTCAAAATTTAAAAAGTCAATTTTTAGGGGTTTACTTTTCATTTTTATGGCATTTTTTTAGGGAATTTCTCAAAAATTTAGAAAAAAATGCACCCAAAAACGCCAAAAAAGGCATGAAAACTCGAAAATGCCAAAAAAGGCATTTAAGGCACGAAAATCCCGAAAAAGGCAAAAAAAGGCATTATAAAAGTCATCGTAGAAGCTTCAAACCAAGTGGAAAATGTGTTATTTTATCGAAACTAGTGCGCAAAAAAAAAAGGCATATGCCTCAAAAGTCGGTCTCTAATCATAACTTTCTTCTTGGTAATCAAACTTGGCATTATTCGAAAGCTTAAAGTGTATGAAGCTTAACTAAACGATTTTGAACAAATAAAAAGCCGATAAAAGAAAACTTGATAAAAAACAACTTAATTTTTGTTTTTCTCCATTAACTTTTTTTTTACATAAATTTTGTGAATTTTTCAGGTACTAATACATTCTCTAGATCTTAAGCTTTTGAGATACCAAGATTGTAGGAATTGATTCACCGGGAAGAAAGTTCTGGTCCATAAACTCCAAAAAAGCTTTGCGCCAAAATGGCTTTGCGCCAAAATGGCTTTGCGCCAAGATGGCTGCGCCAAGATGGCCGCGCCAAGATGGCCGCGCCAAGATGGCCGCGCCAAGATGGCCGCGCCAAAATGGCTTTGCGCCAAGATGGCCGCGCCAAGATGGCCGCGCCAAGGTCTCTGCGCCAAGGTGACCCGGTCCGAAAAATATCTTATGTGTTTCTCATCAAAAAGCGAAGCTGCCATCAAATTTTTATTTAGATAACAAAACAATCATCTATCCATTTGTTGATAAAAAAAAAAACAATAAAACGTCCGAACACAAATTGGCAACACTGGCCATGGAAAAAATGCCCAAAAAAGGAAGAGGTAAAGCAAGGCATCGATGTTGATAATACCATAATCATCATCAACTGTATCACTCTCCTTCACCATCCCCACCATCGTCATCATTGCCACCACCATCTGCTGGATCGCCGCTTCCGTTCGCATCTAATGCGTTCACTCGCTGGTGTCTCCTCCGAGGCCCGCTCCGTGGCTTCGAAGCCGCGCACCCATGCCAAATCTTGCGCCCACATGCGCACCTCCTCCGCGGTCATCAACTTGCTCATTTCGATCAAGTTGCGCACAAAATCTTGGCCCGCCCCGCTGGCAAACTTCTCGTATGCTTCCTGCTGATGATACTCATTCAATATTCCTGATGCTAGGAAAAGATTAGCAAAAAAAAAAAAAAAAAAATGTGAGAAAATTGGCCAATACCAAAGATGGCAATACCACTTTCCGTTTTCTGTTTATGATCTTTTTTTTTGGACCAAAATTGTGTTTTTTCACAAATTTCTAAATTCGGTGGCCAAAGTTCGGTGTTTCAAACCTGTTCAGCAACAAAATGTTTTTTTTTCGAAAAAAAAATCAAATTAAGTAAAAAAAAAATATCATAATATGACTAGGAATTATGTCCTCATAATAAACTATAAAGTTTCCTTAAAAAGGGTAAAATTAACGAAAAAAAAATTCCTTTATTCAAATTTAATTTTTAAGATCTGGATAAGAAAATAATCCGCCCTGAAAATTAAGGATTACAATGATCTCTGAGTTTTTTGGCCATAATTTTTTTGTACCGTGTTGAATTTTTTTTTTAGCATTGCAGGCTAAAAGGGCATTTTTTTTTATTTTTTTTTAATCTTTTTTATTAATTAATAAAGAAAACAAATTAAGGCCCAGGCCACGAAACGTATGGCGACGAACAAATAAGGGAGGCCGGGTGGGGGGGTCCCGCTTTCATTATTTTGTTAAAGCAGAAAAGACTACTCCCTTTTTGCAAATTTTACTCAGATAAAAATTTCGCCAGAAAAATCAAAAATAGACTCCTAAGGAACGGCATTTAAAATTTTTAAAAATTACACCCCTAAACCTCGAAATTTTTTGTAAAAAATCACCACCTAAGGTTGCAAATTTCTTTGCCAAATATGAATCAGTTAGAAAGATTTCAAAAATTTTTTATTGAATGGGTTTTACACCGCAAAATCTTGAAAAAATGACCCGACTTGTAACTAAAACAGCGAAAAATTAATTTCTCATTCATCAAAATATTTAACAAAAAATTTTTAATACTGCCTTTTCCCAATTTTTTGTACCTTTTTTGCCATTTTGGTGCCGTTTTCATGCCTTTTTTGGAATTTTTTGTGCCCTTTTTAGGCACCTTTTTGACGATTTTTTATGCCTAAAAGTACCAGCCCTAATAATGACCATTTAACAAAATTCGAATTCTTTTTCTAAAAGTACTACAAAATGATGTTTGGTATGGTTTACAAGTGAACCTCGCGAACTGTAAATCGGAAAATGCATATGTGTGATATACCATTGGATAGAGCAGGGTCGATTTGTATTGTGAAATTTAAATTTTACGGGCCGATAGCAACAAATCAAAAAGTTATGAGACCTTAAAACTCAAAATTTTGCTGACGGAGACTGCAGTGGGACAAAGAGAAAAGGTTGGTGAACGCATGCCCGGGTTGGTTAAAAACATATATTTGGGGGTCGAGGTTCAAATCCGCCCGCCTGTAAATATTATTTAATAATGTTTACGGTCGGGCGGATTTGAATCTCGACCCCCAAATACATGTTTTAACCAACCCGGGCATGCGTTCACCAACCTTTTCTCTTTGTCCCACTGCAGTCTCAGGCAGCAAAATTCTGAGTTTTAAGGTCTCATAACTTTTTGATTTGTTGCTATCGGCCCGTAAAATTTAAAATTTCACAATACAAATCGACCCTGCTCTATCCAATGGCATATCCACATATGCATTTTCCGATTTACAGTTCGCGAGGTTCCCTTGTTAGCAAGCCTTAATTGTTTTTGGTTGGTTAAAAGGTGTTGCGACTTTTACGGCTCAGACATTTGCGGCCTCAGCAGAGATCAAAGATTTGCGGCCCGACTATTGCGGCCAGACATTAGCGGCCCAGACATTTGCGGCCCAAATTCATGTGAAATTTTGGGGCCCAAGCCAAAATGGGACATTTGCGGCAAAAATGTTAAGAGTATTTCCAGACATTTTCGGCCTAAATTTATGAGAAATTTTGCGGCCCAAGCCAAAATCGGACATTTGCGGCCCGAATTTTTGCGGCCCATTATTATTACTCAATTATTTTTAGTCAAATTTTGCACCTTTCGAATATATTTTCATTCAAAATGCCAAACACGTTATCATTAAACTAAATTATTGTTTAACTATTTTTCATTCGGTTTCACAAATAAATTTGTTTATTTATTTTGTTAAAATGTCTTCTATATTGTCCAAAATTTTTTACCTTCAATATTGGGGTTGTCATCACCATTTTTGGCTTTCGCTTTATCCGTAACATCCTTCAGTTTTTTCATCAAAAATTTGTTGTCTTTGAATGTCTTTGAAGTCATAATTTCCTTGTAAAAGTCCACAAAGGTTAACATTCGGTCCTTCGAACCTATTCCCCGTAACGATTTGGTCAAGCGGAATAAATATTCGCGTACACTAAAATTGAAACCAAAATTTTTGGGCTGCCAAATTCAGGCAGAAATAATGGGTCCATCAACGTTTGGGGCGCTAGCCATCTTTAAGATACCATAGTTCCGAGTTTTCAGATCACCATGAAGGAATGATCTGATCAAGTTGGTTTACTTATCTTTTTTAATCAGTATCAAAAGTTAACTCTAGATAAGAAAAGTATTAAGCTTTCTTGATCTTCTGAAACTAATATAATAATCAAAAAACATTTTCATGCATTACTTTTGCACCGTCAAAATGGGGGTCGATTGGAGCATGACCGCTTTTCTCGAGGACAAAAAGAGTTTTCGGGGCGGTTTTTGGGTATTTATAGTACACTAATTGATGTTCCTTTTGGCGTAAATTAGACCTTTTTCCTACCATTCATTTTTGAGAAAGTCCAATTTTTCGAAAAAAAATTTTTTGATGCAATACTTTTGCACCTGACTGTATATTGCGTTCAAAACTGACTATTTCCGGGAAAATTTGTTGAAAATTTTCAAAAGCTTTTTACCTCTTCGACTTTTTCAGACTTTTCTTGAACAATTGCACGTCATTTTGGGCTTCTTTATATTTTTTTTCACTTTCCACTAGCTGTTCCATGTCTTCACATGGCGCAATCACCTCCTCCTCTTCCTCCCCATCTTCTTCTTCTTCCTCATGAATTTCCCCATCTTTGTCATCATTAGAACGATGGGATCGGCGTTTCTTCGGTTTATCTCCTGCAACACATTTTCGGCAATGTGCTTTGTTGTAATGATCTGTCGTTTCGGCTAATATTTTTTTCTTTTCTTCCATATTTTCTAAAAAGAACAAAAAAGAACCCTTTATAGGTGGTATATTTCAGGGGTGTTTGATGTCTTTAAAGAAATGTCCTTTTTTGGAGGGGTCGAATCTTTTGAAATCAAAAATGTCCTTTTTTCAGCCTACTGCTCATATTTTGTCCGTTTTTCTTACTGTGAGATAAAAAGAAGAAAATAATACTTTTTTACAGTTTTTGAAGTAATTTATTACTATTTTGTTCAAAAATTTTTTCCGGCGGCGCCTGTCGGCACCGCCGGACACTCAATCCTTTTGAATTTTTTTTCAAAAAGGGACTTAAAACTGAGCTTTTTGGTGAAAATTTGTTAAGAGATCAGCTATAAATTTTCAAATTTTCCCCCGGTGGCGCCTATCGGCACCGCCGACCCTTTCTTTTTCAAATTGTATTAGTGTCTCATTTCAAAGCCCAGCAGCTAAAAACACTGCTCCGAAATCTACGATTTGCTTATTTCCAGTCCCAAATTGCTCGAAATGATAATTGGTAATTAAAAATAGAATATTTAATATTCATTTGCTTAAATAAATGGTTTTACAATAGCTGCGCAATCATTTTTAAGAAAGTTCTTATTTTGACCCCAAAAAAATTTTTTTTTGGGTGTTCTTTTTTTGAAAATTTTCATCTAACACCCCTGGTATATTTACATAAAAATATATGTAGTAGGTACAGGTTTTTAAAGATGGAATTTCTGTTTTGCATATAATCTTCATTTTTTTAAGAAAATTGCATAAATTTAAATTTTCTTGTCATGAATAGGAATTTTTTTTTGAAATCAGCACGGCGTCCCTTACAAAAATCTACCCCACAGCAGCTGGGCGGATTATTTTTAACCCGCACTAAAAGAATTGGGTAACGGGTTGATTTACCCGCAGCTGCGGGTTTTTTGTTTCTTACTACCCAAATAAATAACCACTGCTTAATTTTTATCCAAAATTTAGTTTTTTTTTTTTTTTTTAATATTTTTTCATTTTTTATAATTTTCCAATCCAAAAATTTATTGCGCTTGTCTTGCGTGACAAAGAAAAATCTGCTTCTTTATGTGATTTTGACTAAAAAAAATCCGATGTTTTCTGTCAATTTTAGGCTGTTTGTGTCTTATGGATAGAGGAGGAGACCGGAAAAAAGGCATGAATATATTGGAAAATGGTGCTAGGTCATTTCGTAAATTCCGCCACTATGGGCGTTTCGTCCGCCATGTTTTATAGATTTTTCGAAGATAATTGGTCATAACTTTGCTCAAAATTTACCAAATTGACACTCTTGATGTCGTACAATGATAACTCTTGATTGGATATATTGTCTTCCAGATTTCAAAAAATGATTATGTTTTAAGAAAAACATGGCCAAAAAACATTTATTTTTCACTTTACATTTCCGATTTTTGATGAACTTAATCAAATTTTGTGAAATTTGGATGGCTAGTAAAGCCAATCAAAAACTATCGGACGATACTAACTTTTGTTAAATTTGGTTCTCTTTGAGCAAAGTTGTGAGCAATTATGTTCGGAAAATCAGTAAAAAATGGCGGATTTACGAAACGACCCAGCACGTTGGAAAATTATTAAATAATTTTTGAGAATCAAAACTCATTCTCGACCAATTTAAATAATCTTGGTATCATCCGAAAGATTTTAACTGGCTCTATTAACCTATCAAATTTCAGAAAATTTCGTTAAGTTTTAATAAAGTTGTGGACGTCAAAGTGAAAAATTATTTTTTTGTCCATGTTTTTCTTAAACCTTAATAAAAAAATTTTTGAAGTTTGGAAGGCAAATAGAGCTAACCAATAGCTATCGGACGATACCAAGATTTTTTAATTTGGTTGCGTTTGAGCAAAGTTGTGATGAATTATTTATTATGCTCGGAAAATCTATAAGAAATGGCGGATTTACGAAACAACCTAGCACCCAATTTATTTTGTCTAAAATTACGAATGCATTCCGACAAAACCAAATTTATATGGCGGGCTATTTTTTTTTTTTAATTTTTGCTAATTATATAATAATATTGATTATTTGCAGTAAATTTCTGTGCACATTTTCCTACCTTTGATGTTTTTTTTTTCTTCTTTAATATTTTCTTTATCATGAACTGCACCCAGAAACATACGAAGAAACAGTGCACCTGTAAAAAGATGCAGCTTGAGTGTATAAAAAGGTGGTGCACCCCAAAATCTCGCCGCCGAAATCTCGCCGAGACACTCGCGGTTGAAAGTTTGAAAATTTTTCAACAAAAAAAAATATTTCTGAAAAACCTAACCACCCCTATTTTTCTGAAAAATCTAACCCCCTAGTTTTTCGAAGTCTTCAGCATAAATTTCTTACAAGAAAACTAACCCTAACTTTTTTTTTAAACTAACCTTAGTTTTTTTTTCAAAAGCCAAGTCTAGTTTTTTTTTGAAAACACAAAGAAATTTCTATTTTTTTTCAAAAAACTAGGTGGTAAGGTTTTCAAGAAAAAAGGGTAAAGCTAGGGGTAGATTTTTCAACAAAAAATGTAGGTATGTTTTCAGAAAAAACAAGGGGGTTAGGTTTTTAAAAAAACTCAAGAATTTTTCACTTATTTTCGGAATTTCCTTAAAAAACTGAAATTTTTCTGCTTGACTTTTTTTTTATTTGGAAATTTTTCCGGCGAAATTTTGTCTCGGCGAGATTTCGGCGGAGTGATTTCGTCCTATCTCCAAAAAGGTTGTCCCCTTACCGCCCGCCCCCCATTATTCAAAAAAAAAAATTATTGTTTTTAAAAAGTCGTGTAAAACACCTTTTCTTGCGGTTTCGGGGTCGCTGAGCACGAATCAGACATCCATTTCGACCAATTTCGAATCATATTTAGTGCATATGCAGGGTTTGGGGCAATGAACTTCCAAGAATTGTGAACTTTTGTTCGAATTCGGGTCGGGGGTTCGGAATGGATATCAGATTCGTGATCAGTCCCGAAAAGAGGAAAGGCGTTCACAACGACTTTGTTTAAGTATTTATTTCTTCTTTTTTTGAATAAAATTTTTTTAATCTTGTAATTGATTTAAAAAGGATAGATATATTATGTGATTTTTTCGGGCCACTACGATTCGTCCGGACGACGATTCATCACGACGATTCGTCCGGAAGACGATTCGTCCGCCCAAATAAAAAAGGGTACACCCCAAAATATCGCCGAGACAAAATATCGCCACGAAATTTAAAAAAATCAAACAGAAATTTTGAAGAAAAAAATCAAAAAAATTAATTAAATGGAAAAAAACAATTTTATCGCTGCCGGAATCTCGACGAGACAAAATATCGCGCCTGAAAATCAAAACAAACGCTCAGCTAAAATCCATTTTTTCGCTTCCTAGTCGCTTTTCGACTAGGATTAGCCTCTCTATCTAACTGAGAAATGAATGGAATGGCCAAAACAGAATGGGAATATTACTGATGTTGTTGCGAGATGAATTAAATTTGTTGACCCGTTAATTATTTTGTAATGTCGTAAAACTGTTAATCGAATTTCATTTGATTTTAATTTCTAAGAATTTTTTTCTTTAAGAATCTCCAAGACTAAAAATTTATAATTTCTGCGGCGATATTTCGGCGGCGATATTTTGTCTCGGCGATATTTCGGCCGGCGATATTTCGGCCGCGATATTTCGGCGGCGATATTTTGTCCCGTCCCCATAAAAAATGCCAAAAAGTTTTGTCAATTTTTTGGATGGGCGGACGAATCGTACGAATCGTCGTCCGGACGAATCGTAGTTTTCTTGCTGGGCGGACGAATAGTCGCTTTTTGCTGGGCGGACGAATCGTCGTCCGGACGAATCGTCATGGCGCCGATTTTTTTTTATATTTGGCAAAATTTTCCTGCCTATTTTTTGCCATTTTTCCCAATTTTTTTCGGGGTTTTTTATGAATTTTTTAGTAGTTTTTGAGTTTTTTTTATGAATAATAATACCATATATGGAATTTTTTGTTTCTTATTTCTTTTCTTTTTTTTTACATTTTTTGTCCCAATTTACCTTTGATGCACTCAATGGCCTGTGTTCGCTGCTGCAAACCCATGGCACTCAACAGTTGACCACCGCATTTGTCAATGCGTTCGTCCAACTCTTTTTCATGCGTTTTCACGTTCCTGTAAGACAGCGTGATGGGTGGGTGGGGGGCAAGCGTATTATATATAGCTTCCCTAACAGGGATGCCGCCGATTTCCGATGTTTTTTTTGGAATCGGAATTCCGATTCCCGATATTTGGGGAAAAATCAGAAAATTTTTTCAAAATTGGAACCATCAATTCCGATTTTCGATCGGAATTCCGATGATTTTTGGACCGGAATTCCGATTTTCAGAAAAAAATTTTGGGCATCGGAATTCCGATTTTATGAAATCTGAGGTCGGTGGCATCCCTGATACACACCAGGGCTGCAGCCGATTTCCGATGTTTTTGGCATCGGAATTCCGATTTTTGAAATCAGCGATCGGCTGTACCTTGATTCATACCGTATTTCCTCAAATAGAGCCTCCAGGCGTTCTGTTGTTCAACCCCATAAAAAGTGGCGCTATAACCAAGAGGGGGGTTCTAATCAAAGGGGGGGGGGGTCTAATCGAGGGAATACGGTACATAATGCTAGAGGCATAAATTTATTGACATATTTAAATTGTGTGAAACATGACCATGAAAATGGCTCAGAAAATGCTTATGGATTAATAGTGTTTAAAAAATGAATTATTGATTATATTTTTTGTTCAAAAAACAAATTGAATTTGTAGGAAAATTTCACATCTAACTGAATTTTAATATGCCCAAATTGGGTAAATATTGTCGAAATGGACGAAATTTTCATCCATTTTTTTTACCTCGCCTCGTAGGGGTTGAGAATTTTGTTAATTGCATGCCGCAGATGAGCGAAAATCTCCCTTTTTGGTTTTTCTTTAATATCGTCAAAATCCTTCTCGTACGTAGACGCAACTTCAGTGTTAAATGAAATTTGCAACCCATGGAAAGCCTGATGACATAAGCATAAATGTTCAAAAGAAAATGAAATTAAAATAAAGTAAAATTAGGATGTGTTTACATATTTTATAGAACGTGAATTTCATTAGATTCAATTTGCCACTTTTTTTTTCGGACAAGCCGAGTTTTCGGGATGGAATTATCGGTTAAAATACATTGGTTATGATTTTTCCCGTTTCGGTCCACGCTTTTAATATTTTTCAATATTCTGTTTGTCATTTTTAAATCCAATTTATTCGTAAACTATTCGGCGGCGGAATGAATTATTACCGTCGGATTCCCCTCCCCCTTCACAAGAAAATTTCTTCGAAAATCCCAGTTCCGGTCGGGGCCAAATCTTTCGGTCCCAGGGCTACTCTATTTTTTTATATAAAAAAAAGAAAGAATAAAACTTAGTGGCATGGACTCTATGTTCTTTTTAATATATCTTGGTCGTTTTCTGCGTGACGTGTTTAAGCATAACTTCTTTCTTAGCAAAAACGAACTTAGAATTATTCAAAAGCTTTTTTAGGATTTTATTAGTGAGTGAAAAATTAAAAAATTCAGTAACTTAAAAAATTTAACCAAAACCGAGAGGGGCGGGGAGAGTTGACTTGACTCGCGAAAACTTTTGTTTTGCTTTTCAATTTTTTTTATGCTATTTTTCGGCATTTCGAGTTTTGGTACTTTCCCATTATGTGACCACAAGCCAAAATTTTAAAAATGAACAAAGGGGCGCGCAAATTCCACAAGGCGCGCTTGTTGCACAACTTTGGAGGCATAAATGCAACATTAAAAATTTACAAAAATTCTTACCTTTTTGTATTTTTAAAATTTTTTAAGTTAGTGAATTTTCTAATTTTTCACTCACTAATAGAATCCTAAAAAAGCTTTCGAATGATTCCTAAGTTCGCTTAATTTGGTTGGCTGAGTGAAAAGAATGTATGACGTCTTAAACAGGGCCTGCACGAAATTTTGTTTCTTTTTCGTTTCGTCTTACATTTTAGGCACTTTTTGAGTTTCGTTTTCGTCCGCCAAGTTTTTTTCATTTTGTTTTCGTTTGCGCGTTTTTTAAATTTTGATTTTAATTTCGTATTTCCTTTTCGTCAGAGCAAAATTTGGACAAAAAAAGTACTAGAATTTCTGAATATTTATCTTAAATCCACAAAATTTTTCTTTTTTTTTGTTTCGTACCCGAAAAATTTTTTTTTCTGATTTTCATCCATCCCTGCTGGTGTCTTAAACACGGCTCGCCCCAAAAGAACCCCGGGGTTCTTGTATTTTGAAATAAATAAATTTTGAATAAAAATTAAAAATATGCCTGCATTGGCTTTGTAAAAAAATCTGCAATTGCTTCATCACTCATGTCTAGTGCAACCGCTGCCCAATTGCGCAATGGCAAGGCAACTGCAGCTCTCCTGCACAGGTCGCGTGCCTCACGGTCAAGCGCCGCGTCAAGACGCAAAAAATAGTCAACCTCCTCCTGTAGTTTTTGATCAGGCACAGCTTCTACAACCGCCTCCTCTTCTGCTCCGTCCTCGTTTTTTTTTGTGAGCGGAATTATTGAAATAAAGGCATGACTGTACAACGGATGAACTAAAATTGGCTAAAACTCACGAGTACGAACGAGTAAAACGAGTAACGAGTAGTCAAAAAGCACGAGTAATCACTAGGGTGTAGAATTATATGCACATGCATATTGTTTTCCTAGACCGGTTGTGGCTTGAAAGCGCACGAAAAACATATTTTTAGCTTAGTTTGAAGCTTCTAGGACGGTATTCTATATGCATATTTTGCATATTTTTGCATATTTCGCGATTTATGTGCATATTTGAGCATATTTCTCAATTATATGCATATTTTATGTGCATATTTGGGCATTTTTGAAAAAATTCATAAAAAAATGCAATAAAAACAAAAATATACCCGTAAGGAAAATTTTTTGAAAATTTTCAAAAAATTCCCCCAAAAAAATAAAATTTATTGAATTTCTTCAAAAAAATTTTGGCAAATTTTTTTTTACAAAATATGGATCAAAAATCACCAAATATGGACACAAAAATGGAAAAATGCCAAAATAGGGACGAAAAACTTTAAGCAAAAGCAGAAAATTTTTATTATTAAAATTTATATAAATTCTAAAAAATGGCAAAAAAATTTTTCATTGTAACTTATAAATTTTAAGAATTTTTGCAAATTCTTGCCAAAAAATTCAAATTTTTCATTAAAATATGGGCAAAATGCCAAAATATGGAAAAAATATAAAATATGGAAATAAATCGCGAAATATGGAAAAAAAAATGGAAAATATGGATTTAAAAAACCGTCCTAGAAGCTTCAAACCAAGCTAAAAACATGTTTTTCGTGCTTTTCAGGCTGTTACAAGTTCAGGAAAAATATACATTTCCATATAATTTGGAACCTTAGCACGAGTAACAAGTACGAGTCCCACCCCTGGGTATGTATGTAAAATAGGGAGGGTTGAATTAATTTATGGCGAGATAAATTGTCACAAAAAACATTCTAATTCGGTCAGACAGGTTGAAGATTTCGCCTAAATTAGGCCGGGTGCACCCCCAATTGAGTGTGGCCGATTTGAGCGTGGAGCACTTTTTGATGCATAAAAGCAACGAAATTAAAGACAAAAGCTCTACAGATTCTCTAAAATAACATGAAATAAAGTTATGGGCAAAAAAGTTCCAAAAAATCGACCGAGTTTTTGTAGCACTTTCATAGGCATATATTTTTTGCGAATGAATGAAACTTATTGAATTTTTGCATATCAATAGCCAATATCTAGGGTTATTAAATTTTACCTTAAATATCTAATTTTGTTGCTTTTGAGAGAAGTTCTGGAGCGCTTTCCGTTTTTTTTTTTTCGATTTTTTCCTAAAAATATCGGAAATCGGAATTCCGATGTCCAATTTTTTTTTTCGGAAATGGGAACATTGGAATTCCAGTCCCAAAAACATCGGAAAATCTGAAATCGTCGGCATCCCTGGTGTGCACCCGTCGCCCTATCCACCGGCATTCCGGAACCGAAAAAAAAACTAAATTTTTACGACTACTTTGGCGATTTCTTCACGCTAATACGAAACAGCATTTATCACGCGTGGGTTTTCTATGGGACAAACAACAGTCACACGTACGTGTCTTGTTTGGACACCGAACGCCTCAAAAATGTTATAATTACACCAACCTCGCTTCATAGCTTCATTTTTTGATTGGTTTTGTGACCATATTTCCATTTGTTCTTCTCCCCATTTTTCAATTATCTGGTCCTCCTTTTCCGTTAGTTTATCGCGCATTTGCATATCTTTGCGTGCCGGCCAACGAAACATGAAGTTTCCAAATATATATGGTTCCCTATTTTTTTCAATTCTAAGCACTTCATCAACGGCACTGAAAGAAATAAGTAAACAATAGTTAAAAAAAGAGAATTTTTAAAATGTTTATAAATTTTTCGATGACCAATTAATTGGATAAGGATTTAATTGTATACTTGGCGGCACGGACCCCAAAAACTCGGCAAATGCCGGGTTTTCTAGGCATATTGCCATCCCTGGTCCCTATTGATGTTGTTTTGGAGTTTTTTTTTTTTGGAAAAAAATACCCAAAAAAGGATCATTTTTTGGGGAAATTGTGAACAATTTGGCCATAAATTTTTAAAATTTTCCCTGGTGGCGCGCGCCTACCGTCACCACCGGAAGCTGCCCAATTAAATTTTTATTTTAAAAATTAGCTGAAACCCCTATAAAAGCTAAAATTGTCATGGAGAGTGTTGTTTTTTATCAGCGAGCTCTGCCTATTTAGGAAAGAAAAGCTAACAAAAAAACCCCCAAAATGAACAAAATATAAGAAAATGTTTAAAACATTTTTAATTAAGTGTATTAAAGACGGGACTGAAAATAAGGCGAAAAAACAGATTTCGGTTTTTGGTGAACCGGGTATCTGCCAAAAATCGAAGCCGAAAACCGCGGGTAGCAAAACCGGCCTAACCGAAAACCGGGGGGACCGGTTTTAAACCGGTTATTCTCAACCCTACTATTCAAGATAATAATAATTTTAAATTTTAAAAATAAATATTTTTAAATTTTGTTCTTTTTTACCCTTTAACCCCCTTTTTCGTATTTAAAACTCTGTTATACGTCCGTCGCACTTCTTTCACATGTTCTTGCTGAAATCCTATCTGTTCTTTATTCTCCTTAGTATTCTTGTTTAAATTCTTCAACTTTGTTTTGGCTTGTTTTAATCGTTTTGCTTCGATTTTCGATTGCTCCTGTTTGAGAATAAATTTACATCATATTTTCCGAATTCTATACAAAAAAACAATTTCAGCCCCTTTCTGTTTGTTGGCACATCCGCCATTTTAACTGATTTTCGTGCCAAATTTGTCATAACTTTTATCAGAAACATCCAAGTTAAACAATCTTGGTATCTTACGATAGTTCTTCATTCTATCAACTAGGTAAATTTTTCTTCAGTTTTTCAAGAGTTATGACAATTTTTTCAATTTTTTTTGGCCACAATTTTATTTAAGCTCAATGAATTTTTATAAAAATTAGCAAACTAATAGAGCCAATCAAGAGCTGTTGTACGATACCATGACTGCTTTATTTCGTTGCTTCTGAGAAAATTATCACGAATTTTTTGTCGGAAATATGTAAAAAAAAAATGACGGATTTAAACAAAGCCCACAGGTGGCGGAATTTAAGAAATGAGACCATTAATTAATTTTATTATTTTTAATTGAAATTTTTTAAATATTTTTATGCACTTCCGCAATTGGAATTGCTTGTTCAATGTAAAGTAAACTCTTGAGCAGTTCCTTCTTTTTTTTGAATATTAGAGTTGTTTTCGCAAGCATAGCTTCGAGCGCAAGTCGCGCTTGTTCCAATTGTACCTTGAAATTTAAAAAGAAAACAAACTTTTTCTTTAAAATTTATTATGAAAAAAATCCAATTAAAAAAGCTTTACCGCAAATTAAATCTTTTTTATTTACTTTATGTTTAATTTTATGGACAAATAGGGTAGCACGGGACCGGCGTTTTTGGTAAGAACCGGGAATGGGACTTTACGGGCCAAAAAACTCTGGACCGGGGCCCTCGATTTTCAACCGGGACCGGGACTTGACTTTTTTGACTAACGATACCAGGACCGGTACCTGAAAAACCGGGATTTCCCCGCCGCGGTCCCGACCCAATCCCGTGCAACCCCGAGACAAAACATCAAAAATTTAGAAATATTATTTTCCTAGTATCAGCACCTTGCTCTTGACAATATTGCTGCTGTGTTGTTCTCTTGGCAGAACAAATTGTTTGAGTCTATAATTTTATGAAATGTAAAAATTAAAAAAAAAATAGAAAAAATTGGGACAGATCTTTTTTAAATTACGTCACTATCGGCATTTGTTCAAACGCTATTTTTACCGATTTGGCGAACCTAAATTGTCATATAACCTTGCTCAAGAGCACCCTTTTAAACAACCTTGGGACCATGGGATAACTTTTTAGTGGCTCTATGAGCCATCAATGATAAAATGATAAATTTTGCCGTCAATTGTAAAATAATTTCTTTTTTGTTCACATTTTTCTTAAAACTTATCAAATTTTTGTGAATTTAGGAGGGCTATACAGCCAATTAAACAGTTTCCGACTATACCAAGATTGTTTAAATTCATTTATTTTTAGCAATTCTATGTCTGTAAAACAAAAATGGCCAATTTAACCAACGTCCCGCAATACATTTTTACCTGTCAAGTAAGGATTTGGATCTTTGTAAGGCTTCCGCTGGCACCAATTCCTCCAACACTAGTCGGCCCGACTTGGAGCGGAACGAATTGCTTCGTAACAATTTGCTGCTAAGGCTCGCGAACTTTTTTGCTGGCTTACTTTTGACCGATTCGGAAGGCGACGAATTGCTGTCAGAGTTCTCCAACTTTTTTTTGCCCGACTTGGAGCGGCCAAACGAGAAGGTTCGCAACAATTTAGCGCCAAAACTCTCCTTTTTCCCCTTTTTATCGCTTTTACCACGGCGCCAGCGACGTCGATGGCGTTCGGATTCAAGAATAGTGGTGGTGGCAACATGCCCAATGCTTGTCGATGTGTCTGTTGGTGATGACTTCAACGGAATGCCAACTTCAATTGGGAGGGGGGGGGGCTAATGTTGAAACCGATTCAAACAAAAAAAAATGATTGGTAAAAGAATATATTGTTTAGAATGAATATATGATCGAGCTGAGGGAGCTTTTGAGGGAAAACTTGGGGGCGGGCCGGCTTTGAACCGGCGTCTCTGGCTTTCCGGACCAGTGTTCTACCGGCTAAACTACCGACCATGCCCTCTCCGGCTCCCCACTTTGCCCGATCATAAGGGATCACTCTTCTCTTCCATTGATCCCATTAATCTTCTCTTAGTTAAGCTTCTCTTCACTATATCAAGAGCATGGGTGATATCTGTCCTTATAATCAAAGGACGTCCTTTGAAATGGCCTCGCCCTAGGAAATTGAAAGTGTCCTTATTTCCAAAGATGTCCTTTGAAATCGGCATTTTGCCCATAAAATGTAAAAAATGCGATGGGAAAATTTAAAATTTTTGGCTTTATGCCTAAAGGAATTCTCATTTTTCGCAAGTTAATTCTTCAAAATTGACTATTTTATAGTCAAAATTTGTTAACAAATCGGACCATAATTTTCAAAAATTTTTCCCGGCGTCTATCGGAACCACCTGACGCTAATCGCTAAGGTTTTCTAAAATTCATCAAAAAAAAAATCCACAAAATTTTTTAGTAATCCGATTGCATATTTTAAGATAAGATTTATTTTGGGGCTTCATTTTTACAAAATGATGTTTGCCCTTACAAAGGACACAAGCTTTTGGTATTCAACAAAAAAAGCGCCAATAGTCGCTACGATACCAAATTCTTACTGTATCTTTTGTCATTAGTATACAAATTCATAGCTGAATCCCCCGTTTTGGGACGATTTTAAAGTATGGTAAACTAAACGGATCCAAAAAATGACATTAAAATCAAATTATTTTTTTGAAAATTCCCTGAGTTTGGCACTTAAAATCAAAAAAAAAAACTTAGGCAATCTAATTTAATCAGAAAAAGACTTTATGATAAGTAAATAACAATTTTTTGTTGTTGTAATGATGGTCCAATCATTTTGATCTAAATTATTTATTTGATATGAAATTAGACAAGACTGAGATAGTCAGTCAATCAGGGAAAATACCTAAGTTTCGACCCTTTTCAGATCCTGATTATTGGCCAAAAAGTCTCTGTACCATGTAACCTTAGTTCTATATTCAAATATTATAAAACTGTGAACATACTTTCCGTTGTATTATGACCAGCAGCCGTTGCGCATTTCGTAGAAAACAAAATGAAGGCCAAAAGTATGAAGAATGGAATGCAAAAAATAGCAAATTGTTTATTTAGTATAATCATTGTTTTACTAAATAGTTAAGTGTTTTTATTATATTAATATATTAAATAATATTATTTTCAGAAAAAATAGCAAAAATAAAGAAGAAGAAAAAAATTTTTTTTTTTGTTCCTCAATATTTCTATATGAAATGATAAAATGCATAAAGAAAAGACCGATCCATTATTATGTATAAGCATATAAGAAATATTACGCAAACCCATATAGCCCAATCACATTGTTGTGCACTTATGTATTAAATAATCCAAAAAAAAAAATAAGGGGAGCTATACGTGTATGCATTTT
This sequence comes from Heterodera filipjevi, assembly GCA_039877585.1. Taxonomy (NCBI): domain Eukaryota; kingdom Metazoa; phylum Nematoda; class Chromadorea; order Rhabditida; family Heteroderidae; genus Heterodera; species Heterodera filipjevi. The sequence goes on along the minus strand of JBDPZO010000006.1, from coordinate 2,982,346 downwards.
TCCCTTTACATATTATGATAAATGTGCGGGATAGATGGAGAAATTGGGCAGGATTTTAAAAATCAATGATTGTATGCTGTTATAAAATTTTTGCATTAACTATATCCTATCCACTTGGATATAGGTAGTATATTTCTTTTATATATATATTATATATATAAATTACATAGATTATAAAGTGACCACCGAAATGAGGCTTTTTGCCTGCCATAGTAACATTAAACTACTCATATATTAATGGGTCAGGTTCGTTTCGGCGCTCACGCTTTGGCGCCAGACTTCGTTTGGGCTTTGTTGTAAATCAAATTTCACAAATTCGGCATCATTCGAATTTTTTTGACTACTCGTTATTCGCATTTTGCAACGAGTAACAAGTAATTTTATGCACTGGTAATAATGGAGTTTGAATTTACAAAAGTTACAAAAGGGAGTTTAGGTAAATCTAAATGCGGATAGTTCCTGATGAGTGAAGCACGAAAAACAAATTCGGCACCGCTGTAGAGGTGATGCGACATTTGCTGCGCAGGACCCAGAAAAAATTGTATAATGAACTACGCTAATTGCCCTTAGTGATATTCAAAAGCCCTAAATATGCTCTACCTTATACCAAAAAATCAAAAGAATTGATTAATTTTCGGAAAAATTATGTTAAAAAAATAACCAAAAACAGACGTTCCCAAAATTTCGAACATTTTAGGTCATAACTTTTCTGAAACTCAATCAATTCTTTTGATTTTTTGGTATAATGTAGAGCATATTTAGCTGGTTCGAATGACCCTAAGAATAATTGATTTAGTTCACTCTACAATTTTTTCTGGAGCACTCGCCGCAAATGTCGGCCAATCGCTGTAGACACCAACTATATATCTCTTTATCTCAAAAATTCTCCAAAATTGACATTTTTTGGACAAAATCTGTTAGCAAACATGCAGATTTTCAAAATTTCTCCCTGGCGGCGCCTATCGGCACCGCCTGACACTCCTTCTCCCCGAAACAAAATTGACAAGGAAACAATGCGAATAACTTTAAAAAAAAAGTAAGGGTCGGCGGTGCCGATAGGCGCCGCCGGGAGAAATTTTAAAAATTTATAGTCCCTTTGTTATTAGATTCTCTACAAAAGTGCCCAATTTTGAGGCAAATTTTGAAAAATTTCAAAAGAAATGAGTGTTCAGCGGGGCCAACAGGCAGCACCGGGAAAATTTTTTAAAAATATTAAAGAAATTGCTACAAAAATTTGTAAAAATATAATTATATTTCTTATTTTTTTAATCAGATTAGAATAAAACCAAAATAAGAACAATGGGCCGAAAGCAGAACATTTCTGATTATACGATTTATGTATGAATGAAATTTTTTCACTAAAAAATTAGAAAATAAAAATTACTCGTACTCTTTTACTCATATGACTCGTGTTACGCGTGATTTTTGGGCAACACACGTTACTAGTTTTACTCATACGCGTGATTTCTAGAAGTACTAAATTTTTATTCATAATTTTTTTTTTTTACATTGGCTATTCGTTATGATGTTGGCTGGCGCCAAAATGTTGTTGGTCCTCATATAATGTAGTGACAAAACACAATCATGGGCTAACGATTTTTTTTTTTTTTTTGTCAATCACAAGTGGAGCCTGGCAGTATTAGGCACAAAAAATTGCCTAGAAAGTATGAAAAAGGCACAAAATGGCAAAAAAAAAAAAAAGCATAAAAATGGAAAAAGGAAGAATATTTTTGTGAGAATAAGAGCAAAAAAAAAGGTTGGCGGGACATTTCCCGGAATTCTCGAATTCGATATGGCAATTTGACCAAAAATTTGGGGCAACACATAGAAAAAGTGCCAAATTAGGGTAAATAAATTTAAAAACAAGAAAAAGATATGAAAAAGGCTGAAAATGGGGTCGGGGTCATTTTGGCGTGGCCATTTTGGCGCGGTTTGATATAACTTTTCTCAGAAGCAACCAAATTTAACATTTTTAGTATTATCCGATAGCTTTAGTCAAGTTCTATAAGCATGCAAAATTTCAAAAAATTGGTCCAGTTAAAAAAAGTTATGTTTAAAAAAGTTAGGAAGTTTAGGTTAAGTCAAATTTTTTCGAGTTTTTTTGACATAACTTTTTATTAACTCTGGACTAATTTTTTTGAACTTTTACATGCTATAGAACTTAACTAGATCTATCGGATAATACTAAGAATGTTAAATTTGGTTGCTTCTGAGAAAAGTTATATTAAACCGCGCCAAAATGGCCCGTTGCGTAAAAATGCGCAAAAGAAGGCGCATAATAAACCAAGATGGCGATGAGAAAAAAGCATAAAAATGACAAGATTATGCCCTAGAAGCTTCGAACCCAGTTAAAAATGCATTTATGTGTATATAGCTAATTCCGATTCAGCAGAAAAAAGCATTTGCCTAAAAATGCCAGCCCTATTCGTAAGATTTCGTTCATTAATAAAGTTAAAAACCCATGATTAAAATAATAATTTTATTGATTTTTGAATAGATTAAAAATAAATAAAAAAAATACATTTAGAAAAAAGCTTAGAGACGGAAATAAATATTTTTTAATTTATTAGTTTAATTTCAAATTAAAATCCCCAAAATTAATCATAAAAGCCTAACATGCCAATAATGGAATCGAATTGTTCTTTTTTACACAATAAAAAATAAGTGACAGCTTGTTAAATTGAAATAATGCATGCCGGTACGATTCTTTCATGAAAGTGAGGCCACTCCTGGAATAAAATTTTTGAAAATTTTATTAACTAAAAAATAGATATTTAAAGCACAAAAGAACAGGATCAGAAGGTTGGATAAATACTAGTCATGTGCGGGATTCCCGGTTCACGAAACGGGAAATTTCCCGGGTTTTCCGAATCCCGATCTCGGTTCCCGGGAGCATTTCCCGTCCCGGTTCCCGTTTCCCGGTAAAAATCATTTCCCGCACATCTCTGATAAATACGAAATTTTGAATTTGGAAATAAACTTTTAGGTCCTCAATGTCTAGGCTTAATAACTTTGAATAAAATATAATTCCATTTATCAATTTGCAACAAATTTATGCCAAAATAAAAGCAAAAAATGGAGAAACTTTCACAACCAATAATTATTACATAGAATGGAGATTCAAAAACAATTGAAATAAATTAAATTAATCGTTTTGTTTGTTAAATAGTGATTAAAAAAGGAATGTCAAACAAATAATAATAACTAATAAAGGAATTGCGAAAATGTGACCAGCAGAAAAGCGTACATATAATTAATAAAATAATATGGAGCAAAAATTGTGGGCATGCTAAAACTCATATTTGCGGACCAGAATTGAATTATATTTATAAATTAGTAATTAATAAGCTTTCATGGAAAATAATGGGAGCCAAATTTCAATGGCATAAAAAGAACGAACATTATTTTTCATTAAAAAAATAAAATAATTATTAAATGTCAATCCAAACTACTAAAAATAATAATGCTTAATAAATATATATATATATTTTTTAAAATTTAACTCCCTCCTATGTGTAATAAATCAAAAATTTAATTGTTGTGACTGATTTTAAGCAAAAGCTTTTAAATAAAAATGGACCCATTTTGAATGGGTCAAATGGGTGTTTGTGGCGTTCCGCCGCCGCCCCGCTCGACAAGTGTTCGAAATCGGCAAACATTGCCCTGCTCGTCGACAAGCTCATGCTCCACCGGCAGCTGCATGTTACTCCGTTCTGCATCATCAAGTAATGCCTGAACGGTTTGCGCGTCCTTAAAATTCATTTTGCCAAAAAAAATATTATTATTCAATTGCATTTGCAAATGATGTTCAGTTTTTGCTCGAAACCCAAAATTTTTTATGGGATTCATTACTTTGTAATAATTTCAAAAGTTATATTTTTCAATAGACTTTTTCCCTATATTATTTATTTCAAATTTTAAATAAAATATTTTTATTCATCAATTGAATAAAAATAACCCTTTTATTTTATTTTTACTAGAGTTTGGTGAGACCGAGATAAGTCTCTTTTTTTTTACCGGCACTTTTCCCGGTCCCAAAATTTGTCAGGACCTTTTTGTGATCGAATTTCGGTCTAAACCCCGAAGTCCCGGTCCCGGTTTTCTAAAATGCCCGGTGCCGCTCAACACTAATTTTTTACCAAATTTTTCAATTAATGGCTGCTTTTTATTGTTTCAATCTTCTTGGTATATTACCAAATTCTTTTTTTTTACTGTCAACATTTTGAATAAAAACGCTTTTGAAAAACAGTAAAATCTTAAAAAATGTTTTTTCAAATTATTTAATTGTTTTGTGTTAATTCATTCATTCCAACTATTCCCCCACAGCGCTCACTTGTGTGTCCACAAAACGCACTCGTGTGTGCACCGGATCACGCACACGGGTGGTCACGGTACGCACAATACGACGCTGTTGTTGTGCATCATGACCAGGTACTGTAGTGGCGTATACGGTACGCTCATTGTACCCGTCGTCATCATCGCCCGAGGCACCGAGATTGCTTTAACAAAAATGGATATAATAAAAAAAAATAAATATATAAATATTGAATATGAAAAAAAGGATTTTTAAATTACCCATTTCCACCGCCCATCGAAAACGCTGCGGTGGAATAATGCGGCGATGATGCTAAATGTAGTTAAATGGAAATAAAAACCAAGGCGGTTGTCATTCGTTTTTTATGGAAATTTTAATTTCAATATTAAAACTTTAAAAAAAGAAAAATTATTTTGAATTGAAAAACAAAATTATTTTGCTACAATAAAAGTAGAAAAAAATTGGATTGGACACAAAAAATTATAAAAAAATTAAAAATCCATTGGGCCTTAATTTGCATAATGAATTAGATTTATTAATATTGTATTATAATTTGGCATCGAATTTGTCTCCTAATCACCTTGTTCCGGCACGTTTTTATCACCGCCGCGATGACTGTCCTTCGAAGAATCGCGGCGCATTTGTTGTCTTTCCGCTGATACAGTTTCATCGACGACACTGACACCAACCGGGGAGCCATTCCTTACAATTTCAAATATAATTAAATATATTTTTATACAAATAAAATAAATGTATTGTAAATTACCCATTGCCTCCAGCCATCGTCCCTAAAGTAGACGGAGAAGAATATGATGTTGCTGAGATAAATAGAAATTTTTTGAAAATTCGAATTATGTGCTAACTCCGAAGCCTACAGACCCCGAAACGTTGAAATTTCTCGACTATCAGCATTGGTACTTTGAACATACCCGACCCCTGAATTTACAAAAAAATTATGACCTGAAAAACATGAAAATCTGCAAAAGCGAGATTTTTGTAATCTTTTTATTATAACTTTTTCAAAATAAAACCAATTTTTTCGATTTTTGGTATACCAATAGAGTACATTGAGAACTATTGAATGATACTAAAAAATCTAAGTTTAGTTGGTTCTGAGACTTATGCTTTGTCCCGGGGCGCAAATGTCGCTGCACCCTGTAAATGCATCATTAACATTCCCCCGATCTGCCCATCCCTAAAAAGTTCAGTACACTGTCCCGTTAAAACTATAATTGAGTGCCAACGCTTTGGTATCTTCTTACAGCATACCAAATTGGTGCTAGCTAGGTCGTTTCGTAAATTCCGCCACTATGGGCGTTTCGTACATCCGCCATATTTTACCGAATTTCCGAACATAATTCGTCATAACCTAGCTAAAAAGCAACCAAATTTAAAATTCTCGGTATCATTCAATAGCTCTAATCAATGGCTCTATAAGTCAGCCTAAATTCAAAAAATTTGATTAAGTTTCGAGCAAAATATGGCCAAAACAATTTTTTTCACTCTCACAGTCTCGGTTTTCGTAAAAAATTATCAAATTTTTTGAAATTAGTCCAACTAATAGAGCCAATGAAAAGCTATCGGACTATACCAATTTTGTTAAATTTGGTTGGCTTTGAGCAAATTTATGACAAATTATGTTCGGAAAAAATTGCATATTTTCTCTGATGCATACGGCCTTTCTTACGATGTTCCGGTTCCGTGTTCATCTTTTGCTGGCCCTGTTGCTGCCGCGACTGCTCACTGTTGATCCCAATGTCGGTGCTGTTGTACTGCTCCAACTTCTGCGGCTCCTCCTCCAACTGCTGCTCGTCATGTTGATGATCGCTTTGGGCACTGCTCAACGAGTCACGCTCAACCGACAGCAACAATTGTTGTTGCTCTTGCTCGTGTTGCTGTTGTTGTGCCATATCTGCCACCAATTTTGTGCCACCAAATTCCAACGAATCCACCGATGTGTCCATCATCTGTTGTTGTTGCTCAACCATTAATTCCAATTGGTGCTGCTTTTTGTGCATCATGGGTTGTTGTTGTTGGTGTTGATGCTGTTCAGCTTTGCCCATTTCCAAGCTGTCCACCGAGCATTGCATGTCGACGGCCACCGAATCGGCAATTTCTTTACAAAAGTTTATTATATTTAAAATTAAATGAAATTTTATTTTTTTTATTATGATTTTTTCTTGGAGCAAAATAGCAACAAAAAAAATTGTCCCTTGATGTCTGTCTCTAAAATGGGACATTTGGCAGACCGATAGCATTCCCAAATTTGAAAAAAATATTAGCCAATTAACTATTGCCAATACTCTCAAAAATGCAAAAGGCTCAGGGAATACTAATGTTCGAGACCAAAATGACCCAGTCATCTCCGTTCGACATTTTATAATAAAATAAATTATTGCCAAAATTCGAAAATATTTTAATCAGATTTTTAGAATTAAAAAGGCACAAAAACGACTGCTCATCTATAAATTCAAAATATGTCATGAACAAATGATAAATGGTGCAATGAGGGAGAGATCAGTGTCCTTTTTTCGTGTACGGACATTTCGCCACCCGGACATTTCGCCACCGGACGTTTCGCCACCCGACATTTCGCCACCCAAGCCAAATTCGGACGTTTCGCCACCTAAGCAGAAATCGGACGTTTCGCCACCTAAGCAAAAATGGACGTCTCGCCAGCAGTTTTGCCACCTTTAAGAAAAGCTACCCATTTGCCTTCAAAAAACACAAATGTGTTATCACTACTCCATTCAATGCTAAAATTTTAATTTTGGCTTAGGTGGCGAAACGTCCGTTTTGGGCTTGGGTGGCGAAATGCCCGGGTGGAGAAACGTCGGGTGGCGAAATGTCCTATTTTCGCTTAGGTGGCGAAACGTCCGGTTTTCGCTTAGGTGGCGAAATGTCCGGGTGGCGAAATGTCCTATAGCCCCTTTTTCATGTCAAAGGGCTATTAAAAAAGCCCATTTTTCCAAAAAATATTGTATTATTGAAATATTTTTAAATAGAAAAATTTCAAAAGTATTAATTTTGGCAATCAAATCATAGTTTTTACCATAAAAAATGGCCTTTAAAAATAATATGTAAATAATTTCGACATAGCAATGCTCACCTTTTTCAGTCATTAAAAAGTGCTCGTCTTTTTTGCTTGAATGCCCTCCATGTATAGTAGTATCAAATTGATGAGCAGTTGATGAAACAAACTAAAAAAAATTAATTTTAGGCATAGCCTCAACGGACAAACCCCGACTCGTACTGGTCGGTGCTAGGTCGTTTCATAAAAACCGCCACTTTGGGCGTTTCATAAATTCCGCCATCATGGTCGTTCCATAAATCCGCAACTTTTACAGACATATCTTTGCTCAAACGCAACCAAATTTAACAATCTTGGTGTGGTCCGGTAGCTATTAGTTAGCTATATTAGCCTACCAAATTAAAAAAAAATTTGATTGAGATTTAAGAAAGTTGTAGCCATAAAAAGTGCAAAAAACTCTATGTTTTTCTCCAAACTTAAACAAAGTTTTTGAAATTTGGATGGCTAATAGAGCTATCGAATAGCTATTGGACCATACCAAGATTGTGTAATTTGGTTGCATCTGAGCAAGGTTATAAGAGTTTTTTGACAAAAAATCTGTAAAATGGCGGAATTTATAAAACGCCCAAAGTGGCGGTTTTTATGAAACGCCCATTGGCGGATTTTATGAAACGCCCTGGCGGATTTATGAAACGCCCAAAGTGGCGGTTTTTATGAAACGACCCAGCACGGTACTGGTCCAACTCGTACGACCCCAACTCGTACTTTTTTAAACCTATTTTGCGTGAGAGCGAAGACAGCGGGGGTTAGACAGTCCTTATACATATAACACGTCACCAGTACGAGTCGGGGTCGTACGAGTTGGACCAGTATGAGTTGGGTTTTTACCGCCTCAACCATTGTCCATGAAACGTATGTAGTAAACTCCATGACTATTTTATGCATCCTATCCGCCCCCGTGTCCGGGTTTTTTGACCTTTTTCCTGTGAGGTCATCGTCGAATTTTTTGGATTTTGTACTCCGTTTTCCTAAAAAACCACAAAAAGCCACAGAGGATCTCAAAAATGCACAAAAAGCCTCATTTGGAAAATTTAGCATCATCGGCCTCTCGAAAAACCACAAAATGAAGCTAAAGTCTCACATCTGGGAACCTTGATTATACCCTTCCTGTATCAATCAATGTGACACCTTATCATCATCGTCTTCATCATGCGTTAGCGGATGTTTCTTCTGTTGCGCGTCCTCTTCCTCATCGTCCGCTCCGGTGCTCATCCGTTCTACATCATCATCATCATCATCATCATCATCATCATCGTGCGCATGGTGAAGCGGTATCGCCGCCGTTCGCTTCTCCTCCTCCTCCATCATTCCGTCATCCGATTCTTCGCGGATGTCGCTGAGCATCATCACCGCAGCGGCTGCGTCTTCCGCCGCCTGTGCATCACGCAGCACTTCGCGCTCCAACTGTTCAAACTCGGTCAGCGAGGACAACGAGCCGGAGATGGACTCGGCTTAAAAGGGCTCTATGAAAATCCGACACTGGAAAATCCGAGACCGGAAAATCCGACACTGGAAAATCCGACCCAAGCGGAAAATCCGACACAAGCGGAATATCCGACACTGGAAAATCCGACACTAATTAAAATTTTTAAAAATTTGAATTTTAGACTAATATTTAATTAATTTGATATCCTTAAAATTGGGAAACTAAATTAACTTAATTTGAACTTTAATTTTAAAATAATTTACTTTGAGTCTAAAAAAATGTTTGTATTCGTTTCATCACTTAGTAAAAATATGCTAAAAATCAAGACATGAATCTCACCGAGATTATGTAACTAGGAACAATCGGCACCCTCTTCAATATTTGCGGGCAATATCCTACCGGATGGCTGAAAAATATAAAAAAAAACTTATTTAAATTAAGTTCGGATTAAATTGATTTAGTTTCCCTATTTTAAGGGTATCAAATAATTAAATATTATTTTAAAATTAATAAATTATTTAAAAATTTTAATTAGTGTCGGATTTTCCAGTGTCGGATATTCCGCTTGTGTCGGATTTTCCGGTGTCGGTTTTTCCAGCCCCCTTAAAAGAGCCAATTATGAAATTATAATTAATTAAATTTAAAAAACGGAAACCATACTGTTCTCTGATAGAAATTGCAGTTAAAAAATATTTTTGTTGTTTTAGGTAGAATTGGAACTCCAAATTATTATAAAAAGATAAAAATAGATATTTAATTTTATTATTATTTGAAAAAAATTTTTTAAATAAATTGTTTTCATTTCAAATATACAATTTTTCTGGAAATTAGAAAGGTCAAAAGAAATTAAAGAAATAAAAATTATAAAAAATGAGAGAAATAGCGTCCTTCCAAAAAAAATTTCAAAAATTCCTTCAAATTAAAATAAATAAAAAAACGAAGAAGCCTCACCCGATCCGCGTGCCGCCGCAATTGCAGCAGCAGCAGCAACAATTTCAGCCCGTCCCTTATCACTTCGTGGCGACCGTTCGCCGTTTTGTTGATCAGTGCCAACTTCATGGATTTCACGCTCGATCCGTTCAAATTCTAACAAACTACCATTTGTCGAACTAAAAAAAATATTATTTTTCAATAAAATAAATCATATCTTTTTTTTTTAAATATTTTTTCCATTAAAATTACCCAGCAATTTCCTGGGATGACCGATGTTGTCGTTTTGCTGGTGATGAACCAACAGAACCAGCGGACACAGAACCCGAGACCAATTCAGCTGACTGTTCATCAGAAGTCTTACAAAAAAAAATGTTGCAAATTGTTTGTACGATTTTTCGATTTTCTGAAACCCAATCGTCCCGGAATTTAAAATTTTTTTTTCTTCGTTTTTCGGTTCGTCAAAATCAATTTTATGTATTCTTCTAAATCTTACTATGACTTTAAAAACTGTTTTTTCTAAAAAAAAAACAAGTCATTTTCAGATGGGTTAATTTAGGTATTACCCTGTTAAGTGGTAGTAACAAAATAGTCTAAGTGAAATAAATTATAATTTAAAAAATAATTCTAATACAGATTTATGAAATCACCTCATCCTTCGAGAGATCCGATGCTGCCCTGTGGTGCTGTTGCATCGGTTCAGTTTTTTGCTGTTCTTCTTCAAAAAGTGTTATTCCTCTGTTTTTTTGCTTATCTTCATAAGAATCTTCATCGTCCTCCACATCAATTATGTTCATTGGTTCCTTGGAAGTGCCTAAAAGGATTGAAATTTTTAGATAAATTTTTAATGGATAATTAATTAAATCTTTTTATTTAAAATTTCTTCAAAATTTGGTAAAGAAAACATATTGTATATAAATTCTCGTATAGTGATTAAATTTGAATTTCATATTGCAGTATGTTTTTCTGATTGACCTTCATGAAGTAGAAACATTTCTTCCTCCTCTTCTTCATCTCCATGTACTTCTTGAACATTGTGTGGATGCTGTTGCTGTTCTTTCTCATCTCCATGTATTGCATCAACATGGGGATGTCTCTGTTGTTGTTCTTCTTCCACATGCTCACCTCGATGTACAGCTTGAACCTGATGCTGTTGCGGTTCTTCCTCCTGCTCCTCACTTCCATGTACAGCTTGAATATGATGTTTTGGCTGTTCTTCTCCTTCTCCCTCATCCGCATGTACTGCTTGAACGTGGTGCTGTTTCGGTTCTTCCTCCTCTTCTTCATCGGCATGTACTGCTTGAACCTGATGTTGCTGTTCTTCCTCCTCTCCATGTACAGCTTGGACATGGTGTTGTTGCTGCTGTCCTTCCTCTTCTTCAGCTTGTTGCTGCTGCACCTCCTCTTGCTGTTCCTCCGTCATTTGTCGCAGTTGTGGCGGTGTCGGTGCTGCCGGCGGTGGAATTGGCGACTTTGGGCGACGAAAGATTGGCGATAAGCCGAGAAATGCTGATCCCTCTGTTCTTCTTCTTTGGTGTTGGTGTTCAACAGGGGATTCTCCAATTTCTGTAGATATATCTACAATTTGGTTGCCATCTTCCTCGTCTTCTTCGTCATTTTCTAGCTAAAAGGTACAATTTTAATTCATCAAATAAAATTCATAATAAAAAGTTCGAACCAAGATTCCGAAATCTAAGACAATATCTGACGCCTTGGTGAGCCGAAAGGGGTTATGCTATCCCGTCAAGAATTAAAACTTGAAAGGGGTTTGGCAAATTTTTTTAAAACAAGAACAAACGGTTCCATAACAAATACCCCTATAGGGCGCCTGTTACAACAACTGACATATATATATATATTAAATTTACATTTTTCGAAATTTATCGGAAGCTATACAAGCTATCAAAATTTATAAGATTTTTGATGATGAAATTAATTAAAATTTCAAAATTTTACATTGTCGTATTTATGTTCCGCGAAGGGTGGCGCTGAGGGGGGGGGGGGAGGCGGGAGGCGGTGCTAGGTCGTTTCATAAAAACCGCCACTTTGGGCGTTTCATAAGATCCGCCTGGGTGTTTTATAAAAACCGTTAATTTTACAAATTTTTCAACAAAAATATTCATAACTATGCGCAAGCGCGATTAAATTATTTAACAATCTTTGTGTGGTCCGCTAGCTATTAGTTAGCTCTATTAGCCTACCAAATTTTCAAAAAGTTTGATTGAGATTTAAGAAAGTTGTAGCCATAAAAAGTGCAAAAAAACTCATATTGATTATCATAAAAAGAATCAAATTATTTGAATTTTGGTAGGCTAAAAGAGCTAACCAAGAGCTATCGGACCTTACCAAGATTGTTTCATTTGATTGCGTTTGAGCAAAGTAATGAAGAGCTTTTGTTGAAAAATCTGTAGAATTGGCGGCTTTTATGAAACGCCCATTTGGCGGCTTTTATGAAACGCCCAAAGTGGCGGTTTTTATGAAACGACCCAGCCAGGCGGGAGGCTAATGAATGGGTTTACCCAAAATTCGTATCAAACTTTTTTACAGTCACTCATTCACCTCATCCTGTTCATCCTCTCCCGCATATTGTATTTGGGCCAATTCGGGATCCTCTTCCTCATCTTGTACATCAGCTGATTCCTCTTCCTCTTCCATCCATACCGTATCATCACCACTACTGCCTACAGTAAACTGCGCCCTCATGGGCACTTTTTTCATGTGCTCTGTTGGCGCTGGAATGTCCACATCCACCAATATGTCTTCTGCTCTTTCTTCAGCTGTTTCTTCTCCACTTGGTCCGGGTACTGCTTGCCCAAGTTGTTGTTCAACAACAACTTCCTCAATGATTTCGACTTTTTGCTTAGCAACAACATCAGCAATCCCCGGTTCATTTCCAAAATCTGTGAGATAAGTTGTCGATTCGGCTCCAAACTGTTCAGCCTTTTCTTCGCCAGGGGTTGGCACTGGCTCAATTGGTTCTGGTACTGCTTGGTCGGCCTTTTGATCAGCACCATATAGTTCAGTGTCGCGATTAAACGAATTGTCAAGTTCGGTTTTATATGTTGCAACATTTTCTTTGGCCGTTTCTTCGGGTTCGTCTCCCTTTGTCAAAGGTTTTTCCATGGCTTCGGCTTTTTCAAAAGGGCCGATTTGTTCACGCGTTTCCTCCTCGGCTTCATCCATTTCGGCATCAGTTTTGTCTGCTTTCTCTACAAATTCATATTCTTCTGAAATATGCGCTTGCTCTCGGGGTGACGACTGTTGTTCCGATGGGCTTTGTTCAACTGCTTCATGTTCTGACACCATTTCCCATGCCTCCTGCGCATCTTCAAGTTCACGCTGGGGACTTGCCCTTGGATGAGGCGGGACCTGGTAAAATTTTAATTTTGAAATTTTAGCTTTGTTAAATCATGATCAGGACTTTTTCCCTGGATCCCGGTCAAAAATCTGAACCCGAAGTTATGGCATTTCTTCAACCTCTTCTTCGAGACTGATTGCCGGTGTAACCCGGACATCTTCAGGCCATTCCCGAACTTCTTCTCGACTTTGTCCTTCGCGACCACTTGTTGACCGGGTAGGCGAACATTTTAAAGCGCCGTCCACTGAGCTTGGAGTCCCCATATAGGACCTTAAAAACGGCAATATTACAAAATGTTTAGTAATTGGTTAATTAATAAAAAAAATTTAAAAATATTTTGGCATTGCGTGAACTTAACGCACCGCAATGAGGACTCATCGCTGAGCACTTGTTCCAGAACTTCCTCAACCAATTGATGCGCTTGTTGCTCCGTGACGGTGTGAAGTGCGCGAGTTTCTTCCGCATCGTGTTGTTCATCACCGGCGGGTGAAAGCATTAAAGAGTCGGGTCGTTGTTGTTGTTGTTGCTGATCGGGCTTTAGATCAAACAGTTCATCTTGAGCATTTAGCGGAACTTCTTCGGACTCGACTAATAATGCATCGCCCGTGCCAACAAAATGGTCACGTTTTGGCCATGGTTCAGCCAATTCAACGATTTCTTCTGTCGGTTGAACCCATTCCTCTTCTGTTTCTGATGCTGCCTTGGTCGGTGCTGAGACTGGTTCAACTTCGTGATGTTCAACATCCACAACATCTTCCGGTCTCCCAATGTCCGTTTCATGTCCTTCTGTTGATGTAAACTCTTCCGTCGTGGGAAGAGGTTCAATTAGTTGTTCTTGGCTTTCAGCTGCTGCAAATGTTCTTTCTTCTCCATACATTTGGGAGAATGTTATCAATGCATCATCAATCTCAACAATTTTTTGTTCATCTCCAGTCTGTTCTGTAACTGGTTCAATTTGTTGGTCCAGCTTTGCTGTTTCGTCCGGGGTTGGCTCAGACTCGGACCGGAATGATGCTCGGGATAGTGGTGGTGAATGCATCGGGCTTGCTTCCACTTCCACCAAAACCGGTTCAGAGTCAACAAGCAGTGTGGCATAGACTGCTTCATCTTCTCCGACTTGAGCTTCCATAAATTGGTGATCAGATTGCACTTGTGGCTGATCAGAAATTGTTTCCACTGGCAGCTGTTCAAATTCTTCTTTTTCCAAAGTTTCGGATTCCATTAAGTGCTGATCAGTTGGCACTTCTTTTTCAGTAACTCCACCAAAACTGCGTTGGTCCGTTAATGCTTCTCCTTCTTCAATGGTTGGCAACACTCGATCACCATGTCTCGTCTCATGGACTCCCTCAACTTCTTCCTCAGGGCTTGTCCCATGAACTTCCTCAACTTCTTCGCCATGGCTCTTCCCATGGACTTCCTCAGGGCTCGTCCCATGAACTTCCTCAGCTTCTTCCTCAGGGTTTGTCCCATGGATTTGCTCACCTTTTTCCTCATGTCTTTCAGCTTGCTGTCGCGTCTCATACCCCCTCAAATAATCTTCATATTCTTCTTCCGGCTCGTCAGGGGCTGGTGTGATTTCAATTAGAGGCGAAGGTGAACTGATCAAAGACGATGGATGTTGCTGTTGTTGTTGTTGTTGCAGTACTGGAAATTGTTCTTCCATGCTTTTCCATCGAGCAGCTGTCATCACAGGCGTAGTTGGCGTTTGACTTCGGAGTTCCTGAACAAAATTATTGATGATTTTTTTTTTAATTTTTTTTTTTTTGGGAATTTTTTATGTACCTCGTCCTGATCAGGTGCAAATGCGCCATACAATGAACGGGTTCTGCTCCCATCTAACTGATCTTCTTCAGTGATTTGTTCGTGTCGATTAATCACAGTGTGAGTGCTTCCTTAAAATTTATACATTTAGTTAGAGAACCAAAAATTACTATTTTCAATTCTTATGCCTACACCTTTTTTAAAACTTAAAGAAATTTTTTGAAATTAAGCAAGCAAATAGAGACATATAAGAGCTTTATGATACCAAGATTATTTAATTTTGCTTATTTTTAAAAATATATGAAGATTTATTCTAAGGAATGTCGTTAAAAATATTTATAATTAAATGTTTTTTTAAGAATTTTTTACAGAATATTATTTAAGTTGCTTATTTTTAAAAAATATATGAAGATTTATTCGAAGGATGTCGTTAAAAATATTTATAATTAAAATGTTTTTTTAAAGAATTTTTACAGAATATTTTAACTTTTTTTTTATACCGTACCTTCTTCAGACCCTTCTTCCATTCCGCTCAGTTCATGGTCCTCACTGTTCAGCGGCGAAAGGGGAGGAGGATGGACAGTGCTTAATTTTTGCTGTTCATCGTCGTCAGCTGAATGTGCAATTTGTCTTGTCAAATTTTCAATGACCATAAGATTGGACTGTTCGGAGGATATTTGCTAAAAAAAAATTAAAAATTAAATTAAATAAAAAATAAGTCGCTTTATTACAAAATTATTTTATTTAATTTCTTACCTCTTCTTTTTCTTCCGCTTCATCTTCCATTTTTTGATGAGCCAATTCTTCAACCATTATCACTCCTGGCAATGATTGCTGTTCGACCAAATGCTTCTCAATAATTTGTCTTTGTTCATCAGCATCAGACAATTGCATATCCATTAATTGTTCCGCATTTTTTACTTCAGTTGCTTCCCCTTCCGCAAGGCGTCCTTCTTCCGTAATGCTTTCCGGACTAATTTCTTGAATTGGCACTTCCGGAATTGTCTCATCCGTTTTTGCTTCTCCCAGGATCTTCTCTTCGTCCGTCTTCATCTCGTTCGGAAATTTCTCTTCCGTAAATCTCTCTTCCGTCGTAATGTCTTCCGGAGATTTCACTGCCGGAAATCTCTCCTCAATTGTCTCAATTGTAATGTCTTCCGGAAATCTCTCCTCAATTGTAATCTCTTCCGTATATTTCTCTGCCGGCAACTTCTCTTCCGGAAATCTCTCCTCAATTGTAATGTCTTCCGGAAATCTCTCCTCAATTGTAATCTCTTCCGTATATTTCTCTGCCGGCAACTTCTCTTCCGGAAATCTCTCCTCAATTGTAATGTCTTCCGTATATTTCTCTGCCGGCAACTTCTCTTCCGGAAATCTCTCCTCAATTGTAATGTCTTCCGTATATTTCTCTGCCGGCAACTTCTCTTCCGGAAATCTCTCCTCAATTGTAATGTGTTCCGTATATTTCTCTGCCGGCAACTTCTCTTCCGGAAATCTCTCCTCAATTGCAATGTCTTCCGGAAATCTCTCCTCAATTGTAATGTCTTCCGTATATTTCTCTGCCGGCAACTTCTCTTCCGGAAATCTCTCCTCAATTATAATGTCTTCCGGAAATCTCTCCTCAATTGTAATGTCTTCCGTATATTTCTCTGCCGGCAACTTCTCTTCCGGAAGTCTCTCCTCAATTGCAATGTCTTCCGGAAATCTCTCCTCAATTGTAATGTCTTCCGTATATTTCTCTGCCGGCAACTTCTCTTCCGGAAATCTCTCCTCAATTGTAATGTCTTCCGGAAATCTCTCCTCAATTGTAATGTCTTCCGTATATTTCTCTGCCGGCAACTTCTCTTCCGGAAGTCTCTCCTCAATTGTAATGTCTTCCGTATATTTCTCTGCCGGCAACTTCTCTTCCGGAAATCTCTCCTCAATTGTAATGTCTTCCGGAAATCTCTCCTCAATTGTAATGTCTTCCGTATATTTCTCTGCCGGCAACTTCTCTTCCGGAAGTCTCTCCTCAATTGCAATGTCTTCCGGAAATCTCTCCTCAATTGTAATGTCTTCCGTATATTTCTCTGCCGGCAACTTCTCTTCCGGAAATCTCTCCTCAATTGTAATGTCTTCCGGAAATCTCTCCTCAATTGTAATGTCTTCCGGAAATCTCTCCTCAATTGTAATGTCTTCCGTATATTTCTCTGCCGGCAATTCTCTCGTTTTAACCTCATCCAAGAATTCCTCCTCCCGCACCTTCTCTTCTGTTGGTTTCACTTCCGTACCCATCTCTTCCACAGATTTGTCGCCCATTGGCACTTGGATTGGGAATTGCTCTTCCTCCGCCAACTCTTCCGTGGTCCTTTCCCTCTTCTCTTCATGTTTTACATCCGGAATTGTTTCCGGATTCATTTCCATGTCCTCCTCATCGACCGGGTGTTGGTCTTCAAATGCTAAACTGTCTTCCAATTCCAAATTTCGTTCTTGTACTGCTTGAACTTGCTCGTCTTCACTTTCACCAAATTTCGCTTCTTCTTCTTCTGCTGTTGTTGCGACTGTTACGGCTCCAACAATTGATCCAATTGTAGTTGAAAACCACGGCTGCGTCGTACTGCTCGAATCTGACGATGCTTTGGGTTGTTGTCCGGTTTCTGCAGATTCATGTTGACCTTCATGGAAAGCTTGTTGCTCAGCAACTTGTTCCGCTTCATAAGGTGTCTACAAAAATTTTTTTGGAAAATGATGAATAAGACAAAAATAAACAATTGGCTTGTTACTTACTTAGTTAATAGAAGGTAGGTTTCATTTTATTTTTTTAACAAAAAATTGTGTTTTTTAGTTTTAGGGTTACAAATCCGGTTTTTTCGGCCTTCAGGACCCTGTTTCAGAATTTTGACCCGAATCGCGACACAGATCCGGATTTTAAAAAAAAGAAAAGAAAAAGATGAAAAATCTAACAAAAAAGTTTAAAAATACTTTCCAGTGCTTAAAACTAAACTGCGATAGTAAACAATCAAAAATTTGAAGGGCAAGGTCCTGTGGTGCCGATAGGCGCCAGCTGGAAAATTTTTGAAAATTTAGGTGTTAAGCGAATAGGGTTCGGTGGGCCGATAGGCGCCGCCGGAAATTTTTCAGAATTTGGTTTGGTTTATTGAAAGATTTTCCCAAAAAATGGTCATGATCTTTAAAAATTGGGTCGGGCGGCTGAAAAATACCGAGACTGGTTTGGAGCGATAAAAAGATCGGGATTAAAGCGACGAAAAATTTTTGAAAATTATTCAAAGGATTGAGCGTC
This sequence comes from Heterodera filipjevi, assembly GCA_039877585.1. Lineage (NCBI taxonomy): Eukaryota > Metazoa > Nematoda > Chromadorea > Rhabditida > Heteroderidae > Heterodera > Heterodera filipjevi. The sequence goes on along the minus strand of JBDPZO010000006.1, from coordinate 2,964,185 downwards.
CGGCGCTACATTGGGTTGGCCAGTATAGGAAAATTGTTGAACAAAGAACAGTTTTAAAGAAAATTATAGAAATCTTGAAACTTTGCCTAAATTTCTTTTTTTTGGCAAAATTTTATCCAAATTTGTTTAAGCAAATCGTTTCGAAAAAATTCTATGTAAAAATTATGTAAAAAAAAAATTCGTTTGACTTAATCTATAATTTATCCCGGATCCGGATTCAGGGACTGGACCAGGCAAGATTTCAGGATAATCCTGTTTTTTCGGACTACTGGCCGGTTCCATTTTTACAAAAACCCCCGGATCCGGATCCTGAGAATATCCTGTCGGGATCTGGTCATGTTACGGTCTCTAGTGTTTTTTAGTAAATGTTCCCAAAATAAAAGGTGCAAATATTTCTTAAAAACCCTTTTTTATGAACAGGAAACCCGAATGATGGTCAATAAACTTACATTTTCTAATTTTATATAATCAATTTATTTCACCTGCTCTTTTGGCACTTTTTCGAGCCAAATAACCGGCTGATGTTCATTGTGAGACTGATGTAAAATATGAACAATTTGTCCTTCAATTTCCTCTTCCTTCTCGGCAATTTTCGCGATGGGACTTAAATAAATAAATAAATTTATTTATTTTTTTTTTGTTGGTTATTGTTAGAGAGAGGCTTTAATTGTATAAAAAAAAAAATGTAAAAAAATGTGCAAATATGGCAGAATATGCGCAAAAAACTAAAATATGCATAAAAGTTTCTGAGAATTAAAGCAACGTTGATTAACTGAAGTTATTCATTTGACAATGGTGTGTGTAAGTAAAATTAATTTTAAGATTTAAAATCGAAAGAAAATATTTTATTTAGTTAAATTGCATTTTCACAAAACTCCTGATGCGAAAAAAATTTGCATAAAAAAGATTACCCAAAAAATACAAAAAAAAAAAATTAAAAAAATTAAACTGTAGACCATAGAAGTTAGCAAAGAATATTTATGCTTTGCAAACAATTCGTTCTTTTGTCATACCCTTCCATTTCGTCGTCTCTTAGCTCTTCCAGTTTAATTTGAGGAAGCTGTTCGACTGTCGATGGTTCATCTGCAACTGCTGGCACCCGTTCCTCAAGTTGTTCAACCGGACTCATCGGCGTGGTGTACCCCTTACATTTTTAAATTATTATTTAAACATTTTGCCATTTGATCATCTTGAAAATAATTACTAATCTGATCAATTAATATGCAAATAGTAGCTCAGTGAAACTACGGTGCTTACCATAATTTCACTGTCAACCCTGTCCAGGGCAGTTGTGACAAACATTTCTGGATGTTCATCCGCTGTTACTGCTTCTTCGAGAATCTAAATTAAATTAAACAAATCATTAATGTTATTTTTTAATTATTTGCACCATTTGGCTTGTCGGCTCAGTGTCCATGGAAATTCTTCGGATTTGTATCGTTTCTTCAACAATCTCCATTCCAATTGGCTCTTCTTTAAATTTTTGGGAATTTAATTAATTTCTTTGTATATGAAAAAGTAAAAAGTCCCAAAAGAGTTCAAAAGAAATAATAAATGAAAATTTTAAATATTATATGAAAATAAATTAAATTATAGTTAGTCAGAGAAAAAACATATTAAATTATAGGGGAAAATGATTTTTTTTAATTGAGTTTTAACAATTGAAAATATTAAGTTAAGAACAGATTTTAGGTAAATTCAAAGAAATATGTTGTTAGAAAGATAGAGAATGAGATTCCCAAATTTGAAGATAAACTTTTGTGAATTGAAAAGATTTCTTCGAAATTAAAGAAACAAAAAATCCCTAAAAAAAATATTATAAGAAAATTTAATTAAATATATTTTAGTAATATTATACAGTAAGAAAAAATTAATCAAAAATAGTCCCAGCAGGTACATTTTAGATAGAAGCTGATGCGGACCAAACCCCTTAAGATTCGCAGATGTTTTGTAAAAAATTGCCATTGGCAATATGGAGGGTTTCGTGCCAAAACTAAGGTGTAGTAAACAGAATTGAAATTAAGAAAAGGACTGCACGGTAAACTCAAAGTCCAGCGGGGTTCAAAAAGGTGTTGGAATTCCTGAAAGTAGCAACAAAAAACTGTTGAAAGACAGCCCGAAAGGTAAACTTCAATTTGACCATTTCTTTTTTTAACTAACCACCTTTAATTATTGCGAGTTTTGCCTGAGCGGGCGCCAATTTGGGTTTTCGAAAATTTTCCAATTTTTTTGGCATTGGAATAAAGGATTTTGTTGCTCCTTTAAAAGCAGTGTTGATTTTGGCCATTTTTGCAAATTTTTTATCTTCTTTCTTCCATAGTTTTACAGGAATTAATGAATGCTTTTTCTTCTTTGTTGCTCCAACAACGAGATTGGATTTGTTTGAATTTTCTGCAATTTATTATTGATGAGTTAATAAATTTATTATTTATGAATTAAATTTTATTTATTATTTTAAAGAAATTGGCATGTAAATTTTAGAATTTAACCCAGGGGTCTCAGATGCCCTTTTTGTTAAAGAAATGTCCTTTTAGAGGGGTCGAATCTTTTAAATCAAATGTCCTTTTTTCAAAGAAATGTCCTTTTTCAGACTACTGTCAAAAAAAGGACCGAAAATTGATTATTTTTGGCAAAAATCTGTGAACAAATGGGCTACAAATTTTCAAAATTTTTTCCTCCGCGTCGCCTATCGGCACCGCCTACTCTTTCTTTTCGAAATTAAAATTTATAAATAAGAAAGAATCTAAGTTCTAATTTACTGAAACATTTTAAATAAAATTTAAATTTTGGTTAACCCTAAATTTTTTCTCTAAAAATATAATTTTTCCGATTTTTTAAATTAAAAATTTTAATACCTCTTTCAGCAGCTTTCTGTTGCTCAACAACACCTTTAAATTCGGTTTCTTCACCCATCAATGCTGTTGCTGCCTTATCCCTTCCCGGCTTTTCGTCCCCAAATGGCAAATCTGTTCCTCTAACAACTTCACTGTCAACAAAAGCTTCCAATTGCTGTTTTTCAGGAATTTCTTCAATTTTTGGCGCTTCATCTTCTGGTACTGCTTCAACAATTGTGCTCCATTCTTCCGGTGCCTTTTCATGGTCCGGAAATTGTTTTGCAAGTGTTTTTTCTTCCAGACCCCGCTTTTTAAGAGCATCTGCCGGAGGGCGTCTGTCAAATAATTCTTCTTCCGGAATTCGCTGTTCAAAATTTTCCGGGATTCTTCTTTCATATGTTCCTTCCTCTTCGGGGGTTCTTCTTTCAAACGTTCCTTCCTCTTCGGGGGTTCTTCTTTCAAACGTTCCTTCCTCTTCCGGGATCCGTTTTACAATTTGTTCCTCTTCCGGGACGTGTCTTATAAATGTTCCTTCCTCATCCGGGATTCGTCTTTCAAATGTTCTTTCCTCTTCCACGGTTCTTCTTTCAAACGTTCCTTCCTCTTCGGGGGTTCTTCTTTCAAACGTTCCTTCCTCTTCCGGGATCCGTTTTACAATTTTTTCCTCTTCCGGGACGTGTCTTATAAATGTTCCTTCCTCTTCCAGGGTTCTTTTTTCAAACGTTCCTTCCTCTTCCGGGACGTGTCTTTTAAATGTTCCTTCCTCTTTTGGGATCCGTTTTTCAAATTTTTCCTCTTCCGGAAATTCCTTTTCAAATGCTTTCTCTTCCTGTGCTCGTTTTTCAGCTTCTTCAAGAGTTTGCTTTTCAAATCCTTCTTCATCCGGCACAAATTCTTCAAGTATCACTTCGTCAGGTTGATGCTGATCAATTTGCCCTTCTTCAGCTTTCTTCGTTTCTTCGCGTGTTGGACTCTCTGGCGGCGATTCTTCATATACTCCGGACGGCGGTTCCACCGTAATGATTGGATCAACTCTGATCAGCCTTCGGGATTCTGCTTCGTTGACTTCACCATGATGAACAGGCGGTTCATCAGCTGGATGTTCAACTATTTCAACACTTTGTTTGGCTTTTCGTTGTTCTTCAGGTACTGCTTGGTATACATCTCTGTCTTCTTCCTCATATTTGAGTTGTTCTTCAGGTACTGCTTGCATTTCTTGTTCCATCATTCGTGGTTGAACTTGTACAACAACTTCTTCAACAGCTGGGGACACAATTGGTGGCGTTTTTGTGACTGTTGTTACAATTTGTTGTTCTTTTTTTATTGAGCTGGTCCGTTCTTCTTGTTCCTCCTCCTCCTCTGCCATTTTTCTGACAATAAAATTTCCATGAAAAAATCAATTCCGAAATCTTGAGACCTTATAAACTATCTAGCAAGGTTAGAATACGAGTAGGAACTCGAATGCAATATTGGAACTCCGACAGGAATTGAACCCACGCCCCTCAAAGCAATGCATTGTTTTCTACCACGGAGCTAACCGTGTCAAGTTAGTCATACGACATCAATAATCGGATCCATAACACCTAATCAGTTTCATTCTTACAAAATAATGTTAAGACGAAAAACTGTTAACTCAACTTTTTAGGCGAAACTGAGAATACTATAACTATGTAATTAGGAATACTAGGTGCTGAGTCGTTTCTTAAAAACCGCCACCATTGGCGTTTCCTAAAAATCGCCAAATAAATGTTTCCTTTATTCCGCCATTTTAGAGATTTGTCGACAAAAACTCTTTATAATTTTGTTTAAACTGAACTAAACTGTGAATTCTTGGTATGGCCCGATAGCTATTGGTTAATTGGTTAGCTATATTAGCATATCAAATTTCAAAAAAAAATTGATTGAGTAGTAAGAATGTTGTAGTGATAAACAGTAAAAAAAAAATTGTTTTTATTGCCATAAAAACAATCAAATTTTTTGAAATTTGAAATATTAATAGAGCTAACCAATAGCTACCGGACAATACCAAGATTATGCAATTTGGTTGCGTTTGAGCAAAGTTATAAAGTGTTTTGCCGAAAAATCTGTAAAATGGCGGTTTTTAGAAAACGCCCAAAGTGATGGTTTTTAGGAAACGACCTAGCACCGAATACCATATCCTACCGTTTATCTTCGCGCTGCGCAAATTCATCAACTTCCTGTCGTGGCGAGCGTCGCTCGGCCGTTGACGGTCGCCAGCCAAAGCGTCGACGTGCTGCCTCATCCTCTTCACGTGACGGAGGACGCTCGCGTGACGATGGACTTTCCGCAACAGCACCGCCAGCAACCGTTGGGCGAACAGCTACAGTGGGTGCGGCCGCTTCACCGCGTTTCAGCGCTTCAAATTGCGCAATGCGGTCACGCACTGACGAGATGGAGGCGGTTGTTGAGGAAGCAGCCGAGTCTATTGGAAAAATACAAGATTGAAATAAAATTGAAAAAAAATATATTTTCAATTTTTTTTTTTCAAAAAATTTTTCCCTATAATTTGTAATACCATGGCATAATTTGGTATCTAAGAAGACTAATTCTTCTTATTCAACCAATAATACCCATTAAAATTGAATTGATTAATCATACATATTTTTGATAATTTATAGACCCTATAGCAGAAATGATTTTATGATCAAAAAGGATTGGCCGACATTTGCGGCGCGTGACCCAGAAAAAATTGAAGAGTGAACTAAATCAATTATTCTTAGGGTCATTCGAACCAGCTAAATATGCTCTACATTACACCAAAAAATCAAAAGAATTGATTGAGTTTCAGAAAAGTTATTACCTAAAATGTTCGAAAATTTGGGAACGTCTGTTTTTGGTTAATCATAACTTTTCCAAAGCTTAATCAATTCTTTTGATTTAAAGATTGGGGCGTTTGAATGGCACTAAGAACAATTAGCTTAGTTCATTTTACAATTTTTTCTGGGTCTCGCGCAGCAAATGTCGGCCAATCTTTTCTTTTACACCAACGAAAATGGAAGGAGAAAAACATCATGGCCACAAATGAGACCATCATTTTAGGAATACGAGATATGGAATAGGAGAATTTGGGGAATTAAATTTTGATCCCTCTTATGCTAACATATATTCCTTAAATTTGACGCATTTATATTGTGTTCAAATCTTGAGACTGAACAGGATTGAATCCTATCATTATCTGTCCGGGGCACTGCTCTTGATCAGGTTCTTTTTTAAAAAAAACACCCAGATCAGGAGTCAGCAAATAGGTTTTCATCCGAAATTCCTGCCTGGAGGTGAAGTGTAATTTCCGATTCGTGATCCTGAATTTTTCAGTCCCGGTATCAAATTTGTTCAGAGAAGCCAACAATTTTTGTATCTCTTTTACTGTAATTTATTAAAATTATTCTTTTGTTTAAATAATTCAAATTTTCACCGTGACCAAATTATGTCCCATATGTTATAAGCCCAACAAATGTGTGGGGATCATCACCATACCAACAAAATGTTGAACCCATCACCATAAAAACATCAACAACAACTATACTGACAAAAAGCCAGAATGTCGAACCAGCAAAAAATGGAAGTGAAGATAGATATTTCGTTATATTTATACTTTATTAGAAATTTTTGGTGATTGTCTCCATATATTAAATTGAATGTTCATTCACTGGCCTATATTAAATTTCTGATTACCAATTCAATGTCATGAAATGGCGCCAAATCTTGGTCAAAAATCACTCTCTTCGGTTAATCATTATACTTTAAAAATCCAAGACATTGTACAATATTTTGATCAGGATATGTCATAAATTATAATAACAAATACTATTTAAAATACCTTTAAAATTAAAAAGGGCATTTTTTCAATTTAATGGAGACAAACACCACCACCAGATTCAAAAAAAGATTTAAGATAAAATTATAAAGAAAAGATTTTATTAATCCATCAGATCCGTCGTATTGGAATTAATGTTGTGGGTGACTGATGATTGTTGTGAGTTGGCGATGCAGTTGTTGCAGCTTGTCCTTGAGTGCAATTTATGCCGCGAATTGTGCCTGCAAAATTTGCCGAATTTGGCAATTGTATACGGTATCTGAGGTTGGTTGTACTGTGCATGTTGTTAGGTTACGGAGGTAATCATGGCACATATAGACACACGCAGACATAACACGACAAACCAAAAGAAGAAACAATAACAACGAAGGGTAGGGTATAACAAAAGGTGCTAGGTCGTTTCTTAAAAACCGCCACTTTGGGCGTTTCTTAAATCCGCCATTTTTACTGAATTTCCGAACATAACTCCGCATAACTTTTTTCACAACCAACCAGATGTAATATCCTAAGATAGCCCTTGAATTGCTCTATAAGTTAGATAAATTTCAAAAAATTTCACTAACTAAAAAAAATTGAAGCTAAAAAAGTGGAAAAAATTGCCCTAACTCTTGAAAAACTTAATGAAATTTTTTGAAATTTTGCAAGCTTATAAAACAATATAAGGGGTATTGTATGATACCAAGATTATTTCATTTGGTTACGTTTGTACAAAGTTATGACTAGATTTAGTCGAAAGTTCAGTAAAAATGGCGGATTTAAGAAACGCCCAAAGTGGCGGTTTTTAAGAAACGTCCCAGCACGTAACAAAATGTGAGCACAAAAAAAACTTTGGAAATGTTACTAAGACAAATAAAACAATCAGCAGATGCAGTGTTACCAATACATTTAATTATTCATAATTAAATTAATAATAATAAATAAAGTGCCGTATTATTTTTAAAACAGTAACATTATTTAACAAAGCCTATGGTATTGGGTTTATAAGGTAATATCTTGCAGATTAAACAGTTAGTATAATTGCACAGTTAAACACACACACACACACACACAAAACACAATTCATGGGACAAACGAAAAACTTTATAATTAAAAAAATCAATTCAACATAATTTAAGATTTATAAATTTTTCAATTTGTGGATTTGTTAAGTAAACCAAAAAAAAAAAAATAACTATTTTCTCACAGCAAAAAACATTTTTTTATTAAAAAATTACCATGTTCGCCTCTTTGAGGTTGGAAAACAGGAATTCCACTGGGAGCGGAATGCTGTGGCTGGAAGCCTTCAAGGCCTTAAAAATAATTTTTGATTTTATTTTTATATTTTTTTTAATATTTCTTGAAAGATTCAAATTATAAAATCGTTTTTTATCAATTTCTAATGATTTGGCGGACCATCTGAAAAACAATATTGCCAAGTTCTGTAAACATTTTATTATTTAAATCAGCTAATGAGTTAGCAGATTATTTGATCGTTTAAAATATTCAAATTACTTAAAATAATTCTAAACCAATTTTTAATTATTTATGCACTGTAATTTCTGCTGGGAAAGCATTTATTAAAAGGTCTTTCAAATATTACAAAAAATTATGGCGAAGTGTCACAAAACTTAGTGGATTTTCGATCAGGAATTTTTTTTTGCCAAGTTATAATGATTACAAATATGAATAAAATTAATGATGAAAAAAATATAATATTTCAATGTAGCAAATTAAATGAAAATGGATACAAAGATGGTAGATAAAAAATTACATAAAAAATGATACAAAAACACAAAAAAAAAGTCCTTCACGCTTCCATTTCTGTTATGAGTTAGACAAAAAATTACAAAAAAAACTGACACTTCGCCACACAAAGGAAATTCAATTTTTTTTTTTGTTTTGACACGATTACCTTGCACTTGGGACTGGCTAGTGGCAAGCACGTGCATGCGTTTCTTGGCGACGGTTGTGCCGGCGTCATCGGTGGGCCCAAAGCCCTCCTCGACAAACTCACTTTGTTGCACGTCTGACAAAGACACAAAAAAAACATTGAAAATTACAAAGAAAAAAAAAAAACGTTGGCGAGGTTGTTGCATTTGAAATTTAATTAATAGACAGTTTATTTTTTTAAATTCCCCAAAAACCAGAGCAATGTAAGCAATTTTTTTTTGTTGCAATTTTCGTAAAAAAACTCACCCTCAGGCCCTCGACGAGCCCACTCCTCTTGTTTCTCCTCACTTTCTTCACCCTTTTCAGTGGATTTTGCATGTTCGAAGGGTTGGGCGCCTGCAAAAAAAATTTTTTTTTTTTTTTTTTAAATCAAAAATTCTATTCACGGCTCAGTCCCGGGTTTTTTATTTTTATTTTAAAGAGATTTATTGGTCTTAAAAAATTACGCCGTCGCCATCGCTTACCATATATTAAAAAAATAAAAAAATACAAAAAAAAAAAATAATTAAAAAAAAACCCAAACGAAAACAATGAAAAGAAAACAAAAGCAATTGGGAAAAAGCACACGAAAACGGAAAAAATAGCAGTGCATTAAATTAATTAAATAAAATAGAGACAACTTTAAACACAGCAAAGAAAAAAGAATAAAAATGACAAATAAAAAAAGTGAAAGTGCATTTTTTGTTTTGGTTTTATAATTTTTTTTTTTAATTCAATTATTTATAACGTTTTATTGCCAAATTTAAAACAATTAATTCGATAAAAAAAATTATTCTCCATAATGCCGAAGGTAAATAAAATTATGCCTAAAGCAATTTAATTTTTGTTTTGGCATTGCGCAAAACCGCACTGTGTTGTCCAGCAAAATTTGGGCTTACTGATTTTGGCCATCAGTTTGCGCTGCAATTCCTGCAACTGATCCACCGGTAGGCCAACCATCCCTGGCGTCTCGGTCTCGTATTGCTGCTTGGTGGTGATTGTGCGCCGTACGCTGCTCACCGTCAACTGCAAATCCGCGTCCGGGTACCGCTGCGCAAGGAAAGCGGCAAGCCGAGCGGTCAACTCCCGGTCGTCCGGCAAGCGGATAGCGCCCGCGGCAGCTTCCGCGTCCATTTCCGCTTCAAGCTGACGCAGGCGGTCAGCCACCGAGGACGTGGATGAGGATGATGCTTTTTGTTGTTGTTGTTGTTGTTGCTGTTTTGGTCCTTCAATTCGGATTGGCACACCAATCTCGACACTTCCACCAAAACCAAAACCATCACCAACACCACCGGCAGCGGTGCTCATTATCGGTGTAATTAGGGTTGGATTTTTTTTGTTGACGTTAATTGGTTGGTATTACTGATAAGTGATAAATTTTGTAAAAAAATACTTAATTAGGCAATTTTTAGAATTTTCTTCGTATAAGATTCAAATTTTAGCCTCAGCAAAAGGTATTTCGTTACCAGCACATGAAATATTTAAAAAAAACCTCAATTTTTTTCTTAAGATATAAAAATGTTTTATTAGACAAAAAATTATTTAAAAGAAAACCCTAAATAGTTTTTGGATGTAAAGTTATTCAAAAACAAAATTGAAACCGTATGTTTTTAATTGGAAAAAAAAATATTTTTGTATTATATTTTTTCAAATAAAATTTTCCATTGGCAAAAACAAAAAAACTGGATAGATAGAAATTTTATGTGTGGTTGGACGCTTATTATTTTCAAGAATGGGTACTTGGGCCATCGCTAAGAGAGGGGGGGGGGCACACCAACAACAATTGGCACATTGCTAATGATGATGCACTCACTGATGAAGGAAGCTGTTCCGCCCGCCGGCGGACCGGAGGAGGGAGACGGTTCAATACACATAAGAATTTATCCGACCAAATCCCATCCAACTTTATCCCCCCCCCCCCCCCCCCCCCATCCCATTCAGCCAATGCCGATCATCTCCTCTCGCTCTCTCTCTCTCTCTCCTCTTCTCTGTCGCTCTCTATCTCTCTCTGTCTTCCTCTCTCTCTCTCTATACTGGCGCTGCAATATGTTGCTGATGCTTCTGCTTTGTTGTTGTTGTTGGTGTTGATTGTAGTGTGTGAAAGAGAGTGGAGAGTGATTGGAAAATTGATTAAATCAGATTTAGATGTGTCTATCAAGTTTGTCATAGGAAGAGCCGAGACAGATCGGAATATTGATTGGATCGGACTTAAAAGTTTTCCAAAGGAAGAGTCGAGACTGGTCGATAAATTGGTTAGATGGGAAAACGGAGAGTGATCGGAACAAATGAGTTAGCTCGGCGAGGCATTGTGGTCTCTCCACCACGTTTATCTTTCACCCCATCCTCAGCTAATGCTCTGTGGGTTGAGACCAATTTTTTTTTTTGACTCTCTCACACCATTCGGAAAGTGGTGGAGGAAGTGAAAAGAGATTATTTATTTAAAATTTTGTTGGATTGGCGAAATATTTCATTAAGGAAATTTTTCCAATTTCTTTCTAATTCCAAGGGATAAAAATTTTTCAAGTTTTTGCCAGTTTTTAAAGAATTGGAAATCCCGAATTCCTGACAATTAGGACATTAAGGAGCAATCATTTCGATCAAGATTTTGACAAGTACCAAGTTAGACAATTTTTGTTTAAATTAAATTAACTTAATTTTTAAAATGATTTAGTAATTTGTTTAACCAAAACCAAAGGAGTTTCCCCAATGGGTAAAATTCGACCAAAACTAAAAATGAAACCAAAAGTAAGTGTGAACAAATTTACGCCACGAAACAAAAAAAATAATATGAAACTACAGTATATGATAGCAGCGATTGCAAGGGGTACAGTAACTTTACTGATTGGAATATTCAAGATGTTTAAGCATTGCTACCAAGATTTGAAAAATAGAATTTTAACTAATATATCCAAGAAAAAATTACAAAATTTTCCAATGCTTTAGCATCTCGTATATGCCAAAAAAGGGTTGGAAATTTTTGCAGATTGCGGACGACCAAACACATGACCAAAAAAACAAAACAAAAGAAGACAGCTTTAAGTAGGGGGTTAAAAAAAAGTAGTAAGTACATAATAATAATAATAATGACAGTGTGTTGTTGTTGTTGTATGTGGTAAAAAAAAATATGGGATGATTTTTGTTGAGATATTTTAATGTATAAAATTGGATGGGGGAAGGTAAGGTTAAGTGGCAAGTGAGTGTGAGAAATTTCTCAAATTTTTAAAATTTTTTATGTAATTATTAATTTTTTTTTGTTTTGTTTTACATTATACACCATCACCAACCACCAACCGCAAAAAAATGTGTGACGGACGTGACAACAAATTTGGTGTGTTTGGTGCACCAAAATTGCACATTCATTTCGATGGTATAAGTAACGGTTTCTGTTGAAGAAGAAGAAGTGGAAGTGTGCGTGAAGGAAATTTTTTTTTCTGAATTTTGAGGGGGCAAAATTAAAAAAAAAACGAACTAAAAAATATTTACATTTAAAAAAAAAACTAAGGACAAAAAGCATTGGGTTGCATAAGCAATTCAAACTGTAAAAATAAGCAAAATTTGGTGATGTAATTAGCTTAATTTGTTTTGTTTTTTTAATTCTTTATTTCCATAAATTTGCCCCCGCAAAAAAAGAAAATTTTCGATGGTGTGCGCAGAAAGAAAGAGAAAATAGGTAGGGTAAAAATAGCGCAAGGACTCAGACAGGCAAAGAAAATATAAAACAGAGAAATAGCAGCAGTGTATAGCAGCACCATGAAATTAGAGAAGAAAATAAAATAAAAAAAAGGAAAATATGAAAATGTACCAAGAAAACATAATCATGTTGTTGTAGTGTTGGTATAGTAAAAGAATAGCAGAGTGCCAAAAAAATTTGTAATTATTTTATATTTTTTATTATTTGTAAACATAAGCTACGGCGACGGCGTCGGCATGCTTTTGATGGTGCCGTGGTGGTTGTTGGCATGTCCTACAGGCTAACGTGAACTTGTCCGACTACTATGCGTTGCCGTAGGCTTTCTGGTGGTGATCATCATCATGGTGCTCCTCCGTTGGCACCGGTGTGCCAACATCGGTGCCATGATCATCACCATGACCACCAGCACCATTTGATGTAGCAGTACCTCCTCCTCCTTCATGGGTGTGCTCAGTTTCGTATCCGAAGGCTTCTTCCACCACAACATCCTCAAGCTGTTCAGCAGCGTGTTGTTGTTGTCGTTGTGCCTGCTGCTCCTTCTCTTCATCCACCACGTCCGTCGTATCACCTTTACCGTTGCTGCTGCTCCACGAGTCGGTGACGGTGGTCACTGTGGTTACGGTGGTGCCACTTTTTTGCATCGCTTCCGGCACTGCACCTTCCGCTGCTGGTGCTGATGCCACTTCAGATGGTGGTGATTGGTGTCGTTCCCATTCAATGACACGCTCGTGATGCACAACGGCAGGGCCACTGGCGGCGTCCTCACTACCGTACTCCATTTGTGCTGGCGCAAAGTGTTGCTCAATACGGTAATGGTCCGGCTCCTCAACAACAATTTGTTGCTCCTCGACCGTTTGCTGAGGATAGTGCGGGTGTACAACAAATTGTTGCTGGTCATCGTGTATCACAACAGAACCTTAATAAATAAAAAAAGTAAAGAATATTCTTATTAAAATATTGAAATAATTAAAAAAAATAATATAATTTGAATTAAATAATATGCAATAATTAGAAAAAAAAAAAATCCAAATTTAACTAAACTGTCAAAATATAATAAGAAGTTTTAATTTAATTACAATAAAACTCATGAAACATTAATACCTTCACTGCCTTGTGATGGCTCGCGTTGTGAAGCTTCTTCTTCAGCATGTTCAGGTACTGCTTCAACATGTCGCTCCTCTTCCACTTGTTCGACTGTTTGCGGCACAACGTGTTCAGTGACAATTTTTGTGGTCTAAAATATGGTAAAGTATTATTTTTTTTTTTCTTATATTTCAGTCTTAAATCATTTTGGATAAATTTAATTATGTGACAATTTATGGGAGCTGGAAAATCCGATACTGGTAAATCCGATATAAGCGAAAAATCCGACATTGGAAAACCCGACATTAAATTAAAATTAAATTTTTTTTTAAGAATTTAAATAATAATTCACCAATTAAAACCCATAAATTGGGAAATGGACATATTTAAATGAATTCCATTTCATCTGGGCTGTGAATATGGTGCAATAAATTAATTTTTACTAAGATTAAAATAAGAAAGTTGAAAGTTCTTTAAATAATAATTTTAATTCTAAATCAAATTTATTGTTAAAATTACAAAGCCATGTTTTTTTATAAAATATAATCTATATAAAAATTTGTTTCAGTATAAATAAATGTTTATATTTAATAATAATCAAAACTCTCAAAAACACTGTTCTTTTAATTTAAATTTAGTGTCGGTATTCCGCTTGGATCGGATTTTCCACTGGTGTTGGATTTTCCGCTTGTGTCGGGTCTACCGGTGTCAAATTTTCCGGTGTCGGATTTTATAAAGCCCAATTTTGTGGTCTAAAATATGGTGAAGAATTATTATTTTTTTTTCCTTATATTTCAGTCTTAAATCATTTTGGATAAATTTAATTATGTTTATTAAATCTATAAACCGAGATTCTTAATTCGAACCCAAATCAGAAACTCAATAAACCTACCTAATTGTTTGAGGATTTATTTATTATTCAAATTATTCAAAAAAGCAAATTAATCATCAGCATTATATGAGACACAAATAAAAAAGAAATTCGAAACTCTAAACCGAACTGTGTCTGAATGTTTTTTTGCTGCTAACCTGCACGGTGGTCGTCCCGATCGGCTGTCCGTGCTCGTCATGGCTGATCAGATGCTGAGGTTGTCCGTCAATGACCATCGCTTCTCGGCTTCGTGCCAGCCGGTCCCAATGCTCTTCAGCAGCGTCGGCGTCTGTGCCAGCGGCAGCCATCGTTTCCCACTGCTCATGCTCTTTGTCCGTCAACGGCAGGCCATGACGCTGAACCTCACGGCGTTGTACCTGAAAAATACAAGAAAAAAATATTAAAAAAAAAACATACTTTTTTAAACCATGGATTAATTTTGTGAAAATTTGTGAATAAATAAATAAATTTTATATACAAGAATAATCAAATATTTTTAAACTTTTTGAATTTAATTTCAAATAAGAATTTAATATGAAAAGTCCTATTTTTTTTACTTTGTTTTGATTATCATAAATAAAATAAATGAACAAAGAATAATTTATAATGATTTTTCATAGATAAATGGAAATTTAAAGTAAAAAATAATTTTTTAAATTTAATTAAAAATATAGAAATAATAATTTTTAATTAAAAATTTTAATCAGCCACCTCTTCCCCGTCTCGGTACACTTGCTCGGTCATGCGTTCGTCCACAATTGGCGCCTCACCGTTTTCTGTATGGTGCACAAAGCGTTCCGTGCGTGTGATTACTGTGTCAATGTTGGTCTCCTGCTGCTGTGTTGGTTGCTGTTCCGCTGCAATGGAAGACGGGGTTGGCGAAATGCCAGCGGTGCTCGAAGGCGCTAAATTTGAATTTCTTTTTCTTTTGTAACATAAATTTAATTCTTTTTTAATATTGAAATTTTTAATTGGAATTTTGTATTATAAAAAATTGTAAAACTGACGCGTTGCACTGAGCGCTTGTGACAGTGCAACCGCCGAAGTCGGTGCAGCGGCAAACGCGAGTCCACCAGTGGCTGCCGCCAGACTGCCCTTGCTGGAATAGTCACGACGCAGTGACGCTGCAGCGACAATTGGCGTGCCGCCACGACTTGCACTGGCACGCCACGCGTCATCAATGTCCGACGCGGTACCCGTGGTATCCAAGCCGTACATGCGGTGTACAATGTCGTCACGCCCAATTTGGCGCAATGCCCTTTCAATATCGTCGGACACTGAGAAATTTTTAATAATTAAACTACGATGAAATGTTAATACAGAAATAATTTTTAATAATAACTTTTATTATGTTTTTAATCCATTTATCAACGGTTCAACCCCGACCTGATTCGGGGAATTAAATTTTTATGGACAAAATTTTATTTTATTTTATCACATTTATTAATTATTAAAGAAGGGTCGGTCCCAGTTCGGCGCAGCACAGTTCGGCGCGGCCAACTTTGAGAAGGCATAAAATTTTTCTAAATCTGCCAATTCAAATATAATTGGTATCATCAGAAAGTAATTTTTTTTGTGTATTTTCAATTTTTTCGAAATTTAGCACATTGATAGACCTAGTCAAGTGCTTTCGAATACTATCTAATTTGTTTAATTTGAACGAAAATTAAAAAAAGTTATTGCTAGTCGCGCCGAACTGTGCTGCGCCGAACTGGGTGGTCCCGTTATTAATGAACTATCACAATAATTTATATATATTTAAGTTATAGCATGAATAATTACTTGTCTTTGTTTTAAAATTAATTTTGAAGTTTTTTCTATTTATTATTATAAACTTTTTTTCATTTTTTTTTACCATTTGTCTCCTCCTGTTGTGGTTGCTGTTTTTGCTGGACTCCTTTTAACCAAATCCAAATTTTTAGTGCAGCAATTGGCTCTTGGGCACTGCCCGAATTGAATTCCTTCCGAATTTGGCGGATGTCGTCGGGATGGATGCCAAGCACACGGGCAAAGCGAGCCCTGAACAACAAAAAATATTTCTGAATGCGAATTATATTTTAAGTTTAAAAACTACTAATTTACATATATTTAAAATGGTCAGATTTTATTATAAAAATAAATACAATTTTTATAAAATTAACTTTAAAAAGGAGAAAAAGTAAATAATAAAGTAATTATGCAGAAAAAATAGAAAAAATCAATTGTGGGAAATATTTATTAATATTTCTATTTTTTAAACCAAAGCAACCCAAAAATTTACCAATCTCCCCCGATGCGTTTTGCGACCAGTTCAAACGGCACGTTTGGGAATGCATTGGTCAGGTTGAGTTGCATCGCGTCCGCATACCGCTCACTGATCAATGGCACGCGTAGCGCGTCGCCGTCAGTGGACAGCTTCTTGTCACGACCAGCAGGCTGATGCATGTCCGCCTGCGCACTGATGGACGGCAACGGTCCCGTGTAGTCGGGCAATGTGATTGACAGCGTGCAAATGGGGTGCTGCGGTGGAAGCGTGTCAGCGCGTGCACGTGGCTCTTTCATCACTGCAACACGACCTGCAGCACCTGCTTCTTGGTCGTCATGTTGACGGACCTACAAACAAAAAACATGGTCTGATCAGCAGCAGTTAGTGATCAATAAGAATATTAATTGAATCGATTTTATAATCAAGATCAAATTCTAAGTAACCGTTCAATTCTAATAAAAAACTTAATTGAAAATATTAAATTATCACTCACTGATTATCATTAAATTTCGCTATTAATTTATCAATTAATATTAAGAAATAACCAATTAGGGAGTAATAAGGCCGGCCAAATATTGGTATGAACATTTTTAAAAAACTCTTCCAAAAAATTGTTCAAAAATTTGGGTACGTCCTCAACCCTGCGGAATGTGGACTGCCGGGAATCTGATGAAATTAAGTAAGGTATGCTGAAGGACGGGGCCCGAATAAGTCGAGGGTACCGGTTAATGCCTAAGAATCAAGGGTGGGACGCGGACAAAAAAATCCGACGGTCGCGAATCGCAAAAAAAAAAAACGCCGCGAATCGCGGATTTTTAGCAAAAAACATCGCTTCAAAAATAAATTTTTTTAACATAAATGCTGCAGATCGCGGATCAACTTTGTCGAGGTCGCGAAAAAAAACGCCACGAATCGCGGTCCGTGTCACATCCCCGCTAAGAATGTCGGAAAATAATGGTCAAGAATGGATTTTTGGGTCCCTAAATATAACCAGGGTTGACTGTCTGGGGTGTGGAGAGAGAGGGTAGGGTAGGGGACGCACGCAAAAAAAAAAAGAAAAAATTAAGCGAAACTTTCTGCCCGCCTACCTTGGCATTGAACATCAGCCGATTCTCTTGGAATGGCAAAAAGAAAATGGACAGCTGATCACCACGCTTGGTCACCGGCACCAAATTGCCCGCAAATTCCAACCATTGGTGCCGATTGCTGAGCACTTCAACGTCACGTGACTTGGCAATTTCAACAAAGCCTTCCTGTTTCTCCAATGTTTTGTCCTCCTTGTCGTCCGTCATGCAAAACATGCTTAACACAACAACAGTTCGTTGTATTAATGGACCAATGCAACAAAAAAAATAAAAATAAAAAGTGAAAAAGGTAATCATTTTATTAGTTTTAGACTCATTACGGTAATGCCTCTAACTTAATCGTTACGGTAACGCTTCGACTTTAGATTCGTTATTATAACATTTCTGTCTTAAGCTTCATTGCGATAATGCTGCTAATCGAAACTTGAAAGGCAATTAAGCTATACAAGTCTGGCAACGGTAATGCAAACGGTGGTACACCCCCCCCCCCCCCCCAAAACGTCGCCGCCGAAAAGTCGCCGGAGATAATAATGTCGCCGAAAAAAAATGATTAAAAATCCTTGATTTTTTTATGAAGAAATTTTTGATAAATGGTTAAGTTAGAAAATTTCAAAAAAAAATTGTGAAATTTTATTTTTTAGAATTTTTTTTCGGCGGCGTTATGTCCCGGCAACGTTTTATCCTGCTCCGTGCAAAAGGGTAATAGAGACAAAAAAGATTAGTCAAAAAAATCACGAGAATGCTTCCTCGAGAATCGAAGAAGACAGATAGTGTGCGAAAGAAACAAACACAGAGAGGGACAGAGTGCGAGAGTAACTACTCGAGACAGACCGAAGATTTGGAAGAAAGCTCAGCTCGAAATTATATATACCAAAAGTTGCAAAATAAAGAGAAAAAAAAGCTAAAACATGTACCGTAGTTGCCCCTCAACAGGGTATGGTCGACGTGCGAACATCGCAAATTTGGCAATGTACGGCACAGCGATCGCTTCGTTGTACACTTCTTGGGCCATGCGCGCCGCGTCACGCGGCGTTTGGCAATCCATCAGCCAAAAGCGGGCAGACACGGTTGTAGTGAACGAAATCTGAAGCATTGAATTTTTGTTATGGATTTTTTTGATCATAAGTGATCAGGACCATGTTTTCCATTTCAATTTTGTCACTAAGACATAGTTGTTTGCTTTTACCAGGCAAATTGTTGACACAAAATTTAAAAGCAAAAGTTTAAATCGAATTAACTAGTCCAGGCGAAATCCCTGAAAAACGGAGCAGCTCGTTTCCCCCCCCGAAATTTTTTTTAAGAAAAACTTCTAATTCTTAAAAATTTTTCACTAATAGATTACTAGGTTATTTTTTAAGGCAGGAAATTTGAAGAAAAACTTAAAATTTTCGAAAATTTTGAAAAAATCCAAAAAAAAACCAAAAAAAATCCAAAATTTTTCGAAAATTTTAAGTTTTTCTTGAAATTTCCTGCCTGAAAAACTACCTAGTATTTATTAGTGAAAAATTTTTAAAAATTAGAAGTTTTTCTTAAAAAAAATTGCGGGGGGAAACGAAGTGAGTGGGGGGGGGGGGAAACGGCGGAAGGGAAACGGCGGGGGGGGGGGAAACGAGATGCACCCCCTGAAAAAAGCTGTAATTTTCCGGAATTTTTTATAAGATTCAAGACAAAAATTTGCCATGAAAATATGATCAGAGTACGAGAGTACAATTTTGCCATAAATTTTGATCAGTGCAAGTCATGACTTGAAAACCAATGACTTGGCCAAAAAGCATGATCAGCAGAACTTCATCAGTTAGAATGACATTAGACAACTTTTTTTTGCCATAATTGCCAACTATGGAATGGCATGGCACCTCTTCGCCGGTGAATGTCAATTGGGTGGTGCCGGTGATGTCCTCCCATTGTGCCGGTGCTGAACCACCGGTGATGCTGCACAACAAGCGCAGCGTGGGCGGCTCCGTTTGCGGTTGTTGCGCAGCCTGCGCTGCATCCTTGGCTGCGGCACCGCCAGCTTTGCCTCCTGCCGGAGCGTCCGCTTGCTGTTGTTGTTGCGGATATTGCGTGAGCATGCCCTTCTGCGTGGACTGGGGCAACGGAATGCAAAGCGTGATGGGCTAAACAAACACAAAAGAATTGTTAAAAACATATTTATTTTGTATATATTAGTAATTTGCATGGTTATAAATAAAAAAAAATGGGGAAAAATAAAATTTAAAATTAAACAAATAAAGAAAAATAAATTATAACTTTTTGAAAATTTTTTTTTTAATTTCGAAAAACGTAATAAATTAAAATTCTAAAGGCTTGGTATAAAAAGGGTAAAAACACACAAAAATAAAATTAGAAAATCTAAAAAACCACTTAAATAATAATAGGAAAAATTCAAAATGAAAATATTAAAAAAAATCCTATTTAAAAAATTTTAATTATCGTAAATTAAAAAAATTGACCTTGTGAAATTTTCGACGTCGCGGTTCAACAGTGACAATTGGGGACACAGCGACACGGTTACCATGCAATTTGGACACAATTTCATGCGGCACTGGCTGTGCTTGCAGCGACACTTTGATGGTTTTGGTCAGCGAACCATCCGGGAAAATGGCCTACAAAAATTAAATTCCTTTTCATTAATGGGATAATTCATAAAAATTTTTTATTTTTGAAATCTCCTTTTTAAATGCCTTCTATCGCTTTTTAATTAATTATTTTATCTTTTTTTAGTTAATTGTATTTTTTTTTAAATTTGGATAATTTTTTTTTTGTCATAAATTTTTTTCACCTGCACCCGGGGGACCACCGATGACAAAATGACGCCCCCTTCGGGGCCCACACAGTGCACTTCCTGCCGCACGCGCGTGACCACCGCGAAATACATGGGAAAATCGCTGGTCAAAATGCGCGTGATGCGCGAGGTGTGCAACTCGTCCAACTGCTGCAACTCTTGCGCATCAAATGACTCGTTGAGCACTTCCTGGACAAAAAAAAAAGCGGAAAAATAATTATTATTTTTTTATTAAGGGATTTTTTTTCCCCCAAAAATTTTTCGTTAGTTGTGATTTACTAAGGCCTTATTAAGAAAAATTTACTGTATGGAGCTCACCCCTAAAATTTCGGAAAGCGGGTGGCGGCTCGGTTCCGACAACCTTTTTGGTATTTACCCGAAATTTTCAAAAGTTTTTTTTCACTTCGTGAGGGAGACTATGGCCTCCCATTCCACGCCCGCCTCCCCACCCCCGTAAATTGCAATGTTCCGATACAAGGTGCCAAACTAATATCAATCCCATGTTCCAAGAATCTTTCGATACCAAACAAGGTCCTTGATTTTGAACAGGACAAGCACCGAAATCATAGATACCGTAACGAGGATTGAATAACGGCAAATACCGTATCCATAGATCAACAAACTAATTGTACAGTAACAGTTCTCCATCCTCCAATGGCCCCACCTGTACGGCATCTTCGGTAGCCTCCAATTGGTGCTCCTTCCAATGTTGGCCGTCGTCGGAACGCAAAATCACAATTTCGCGCTCACGGCCACGCAACGAGGCAAAATGGGGCACTTCGAGGATCACTGGGCCAAGAAATTTGGCCCCATGCGGGCCCATCTCCAAAATGCGTGAGGCAAGCGCTTCGCCCTCGCTCAGTGGTGGCGGATTGGTCAATTTTTCCTGAAAATGGGGAAAATTTTATTTTAAAATTGTATTTTATTGTTAAAAATAAATATTAGTTATAATTTAAATTCAAAAATAAAAATAAAAAGGATAGGGAAATTCATATAACTTCCAATATAATATTTATTATATTTAAATAAAATTATTTCTTGTATTTGAATAAATTAAATATCAAAATTATTTAAATTTTTACAATAATGGCAATAAAAAAAAATTATTTAAGTGAAATAATTAACTAAAAGAACACCTTTTTCAAGTAACGGCATGTGATGCGGATGGGTGCCGCTGCCTTGCGCGGTGGGATGATCACACGAACACCGCTGTGCCGGCACCCGCGCATTGCACCCCCACGGGCATCAACCAAAAATGAGATGAGAAAGCTTAATGAGGGAGAATTAATTATTCACTAATTAATATGGGAAATAAAAGTGAAAATATATAAAAATTTGGGTGCTAGGTCGTTTCGTAAATTTCGCCACTATGGGCGTTTCGTAAAACCGCCATTTTTATAAATTTTTTGAGAAAAACTACATAATCATCTTTGCTCAAAAGCAACCAAACTCAACAATAATGGTACCGTCCGATATTTAAGTTATAAGAAAAATATGAACAAGAAAAGTTTTTTTTTTTCAACGCCACAACTTTTTGAAAACTTAATAAAAATTTCTGGAATTTGGAAGATTAATAAAGTCAATCAAGTGCTATCGTACGATATCAAGTTCATTAGATTTGGTTGCCTTTTAGCAAAGTTATGACGAATATGTTCAGAAAATCCGTAAAAAATGACGGATTTACGAAACGACACCGCACGAAACTTTGTGGACAAAACACTGATAACTTTAAGCTTAATGGGTATGTGTTGTGCATATAGCAAAAAAGAGAAAAAGGACAACTTGCTTGCATTCCATCTTGTAATGGATCTTATTGAATCGAAATGATTTAATTAAATATATAATTTATATATTTTTTAATTCCGAATTAACCTCGCTCGACTCAATTGATTCTTACAAGTTTAAAGCATGGTAGGTAAAATTTTTTTATGAAGGGTAAAGATTTTTGGGAAAATATTTTACAATTATTATTTTTTTTTTTGAAATACAGTATTATTAAATGGGAAAAGTTCAAATCACCAAACACAAATAAAAAACAAAATTCAAACGGCAAAAGAAAAGGTGCCAATTTAGACCTACGTTTTCAAGAACAATTTGCTGAAATGAAATTTGAACAAAAAAAATTTATTTACATATAGAAAATCAAAAATAATTAAACTGACCTCGGCTGGATCAAATCATGTCGACTCAGTGCCACATTGTCATCGTTTCCATTTTCCAAAAAGCTTGAATCGGCCAATGCTGTTGTCACCGGGGTATTCTGTAACATTTTTTAGAAAATATTCAAATACAAAGACGACAATTAGATGAAGAAAAAAATTATGGGTTTTATGAAATTTTATTTACCTCGAAAAACTGAGAAAATTTTTAAAATTCTGGTTTATTAAAAATTGGAGTTAATTAATCAAAAAATAACCTTCCTTAAATTATAGTGATAATAAAAATGAAATTAAAATCTTATTAATTAGGTTGGCAGGCATTGAGTGGGGGGGGGGGACCCTAGTGGAGAGGGGTAAAAATGTAATCGTGAAAAATGGAAAATCACGGAGGACGATAAGAGCAAAAAAAAAAAAAAAATTGTATTTCTTAAAAAGATAATTCTAGGTTTTTGTCGCGTCCACGAAGTTGACTTTTTATAGTCAAATTCTTTCGAAAATTTTGAAAGTGTGATGAAAAATTTTCAATTAAAAGATTTCGAAATCTAATTCGGGATCACTTAAGTCGAGATGCAGAAAAGGCTTGCCGGAAACAAGAAAATCTCGAGAAAATTCTTTTTTTTTTTTGTGAAAATACCAAACATTTGAATAAAATTTGTTGTCTTTGAATTCACAAATTCACCCCTCCCCTTTATGTCCTTTGAAATCGGTCGTGGCCGATCCGAGCCCTAAACTAGTCGGATATAAAAAATAATCTGCGGCATGCCTTAAGATTGTTTCACTTAATTGCTTGTAAGTTTATTGATTAATTTATTGATTGATTGCCTGCGCCCGTTTAATCACCGCCTCCAGATCAGCGTCCGTTGTGTCGAATGCCATTGCACTGCTGCTTTTGCCGCCCACGCTCGGCTCGCCGGTGTGGATCAGATGGACGACGGCCGAGTCGCGCAGCCCCTGCGTGATGGACTCGTTGAAGTCACGCGCGTGCTCGGCAGCGGCGGCCTGATGATCATCCGCTTCGTCCTCAGAGTCGGAGAACATCCTGAAAATTAAAGACAAAAATTATTTAGTTTTAAATTTGACAATGAAAAAAATTAAATTTAAAAACTATAAAACTATGAATTCAAAATAAATAATTAATTAAAATTGTTAAAAATAAAATTAAATATTTTATAATTAATTCATAAAATGAATAAAAAATTAAAATAGTCTTTTTTTAATTCAACTTAGCCATTTTTATTCGTATGTAGCGCAAATTATCTAATTTAGCAATAATAAACCCTATAAAAATTGAATTATGTTTTAAAATAAAGGCATGGGTTACTAAAATTTTGGCGAAATAATTGGGCGCAAATTTAATTTTCCCATCCATTCTCCCCCACCCCCGTGTATATGTTTTGCCCAAAGAAATAAGTAATTTAATTTGTTTACGCGCTATATTCTGTCGCTGTTCCCAACCCAACACTAATTTGGGACTGTAATTTGTACTTAAATATGAAAAAAAACAAATAATTTTTCAAAAAATAAAATTTGTAAAAAAAAAATCTATGAAAAAGAAAAATTCATCTTTTAAAAAGCAATAAATATCCCAAAAAAGAAAAAATTGGATTTTTTTTTGAGAAAATTTTTGGCAAAAATTTCTTGAAAAAATTGAAGATTTTTAAAAATATTAAAATAATAATAATATTTTGCAGTTATTTGAAAAAAAGTCATTTGGGTCTTAAGTTTAAATTTTTTCGTTAATTTGGTTTTTTTAATAAATTTTTTCACATTTTAACGGCATATTTCGACCCTTTTTTTGTGCATATTTTGCCATTTTGGTACATATTACGATTTTTATGCATATTTTATGAGCATATTTGGCTTCTTTTTTTTGTGCATATAAATCCGCTCCCTACATATAACCAATTAAAAGTATTTATAATAAATAATAAAATAAAAAAGCGGATAAAATAAATGTTTTCCTGTCCCAAATAAAAAAAAAAAAGAGGATTTATTCCGCATCCTCGAGTGGAAAAAATAGGCACCCAAATGTGGGGGGACGGATGTTATGTTTATTGGACCTTTTATTCTGCTGTTCTCGACGACGAGTTGGCGGCGGGACGGCAACCCGGGCCCAACCAACAGAATCAATACGGTTTTTTACTATTAACTTAACCCCTACGGGATGGGGAGTGAGTAGTGCACATCATAACTGCCAAAAATAGTTGTTTATTTTTTAGGACTGTCAGCTGCTGAAGGCGAGACGCAAATTTTTGGGGAGTTGGGGGAGGAGGGGAAGGAGGGGAGGGAGTCACATAAAAAAAAAATTGGGACATTTTTTAAATTTTTTATTTATATAAAAATATATATATAATGGGGCTAATTATGGAAAGTCTTTGGTGTTTTAATTATGGAATGCGTATTATAAGTGATATGACAAAATTTGATGACTTTAATTTGAAATTTACTAATTTTAAATCAAGGTATTAAAAAAAATAAAAGTTTTATTTTTTCATTGAAAATTTAATTGGCGATTTCTGAAAAATTAAAAAAAAAATTGGGTAAAACTTAAGAGCTTTTATGGACTATTTAAACATAAAATATTTTTTCTATAAATATTTAAAAAAAAAAAAAAAAAATCAATTTTTGCCATTTTTTAAATTTTATTGGGTAGTTAAGATAAAATTTGTTGCTTTTTGCTCTATGATTTTGCAGATAAATTGTGGTAGAGTGCAATTGTCTGTCTTCTACTCCTGCCTCTCCGCGGTTGGCTGATTGGTGTTTGAATGGGAAGAGAATTGGATGGATTTTGAATGAGCGCGCGAAATGGCGTTTTGTTTAATTGTCTCCGGCGCGCGGAAAAAGCATTGAATGAATGAATGGATTTGTGCATTAATCTACACTGCATTTGTTTGTGAGTATTTTATTTGCCCTTGTGATCAATGGGCAACAACAAATAAATTTATGGCGGGGCGCAAGTAAAATTTTTGGGGAAAAAGGCGAAAACTTTGGAAAAATTGAAAAGGTAAATTTTATGAAATTACGAAGTTAAATGTGGAAAAAATCCAAGTTAAATGAAGGTTGATTTTCTTAAAAAATCTTTTACCTTCCGGAGATACGCATAAAATAATTAAATATAATCCATTTTGTGAAAATGCAAAAATTAAAAAAATTAATTGTTGACTTAAATTTTTAAATTCAATTTTGTTTCAAGGACAAAATTAGAGAAAGAAATTGAGCAAAAAAACAGAGGTGAAAATTTTTTTTTAAATATGTTAATTTTGCATACTTACGAAAAAAATTGCCAAAATTTTTGAATTAATTTTAGTTGACAAAATTAAATATTCATAAATTTCCTATTGTGACAAAACATTTCCCAGCGCAAAATTGGGGGGAAAGAAAATGGAAATAATAGGAGGTGAAAAAAGAACATTTTGTCTCAAATGAGAAAATGAAAAAATATTTAAATTATATTTTTAATAATGAAAATATATTTAAATAGATAAAAACAAAATTTATCGTTCTGATAAACATTGTTTTAAAGATGGCTTACGTTTCGTTCATTGCCTCAGGATTTTGTGGGCGATACCGTTCCTCGGTGATTGTTGTCGTCTCAGTGATTACGGTAGTCTCGGTGACAGTGCGCAATGTTTCAACCACTGAAACGTAGCCCAACCGTTGTGCAATTGCCAACGGTGTTTGTCCACTCTAAAAGTCGAAAAAAAACATAAAGTAAAATTTAAAATTAAATAAAGTGATTAATATGAAAAAAAAAAACCAAAATAAAAAGATTTATTTTTTGAAAAAAAAGTTTCTTATGCATTTAGATTAAAAATTTTTTCTATAATTAACAAATCGATTTTTCTACAATGTAGAAATAAAAATATGAAAAGAAATTTTAGAAAATTGAAAAAAATTATTAAATAAAAATACCTTTTTCAATAAAACTTAAAAATTTTAATTAAATAAAATTTTTAATGAATTGTTATTTTTTTTTGTTAAATTTAAATATTTGTAAATATAAATTAATCGACTGCTAGACTTTTCAAGTAATTAATTTCAATTGCTCTTTTTCCTCCAACTCAATTGCTGATGGATGACCTTGACCTTCTCTATCCCACTGTCTCACAATTTTTGGTACTCCTCCAAAATGAATGATGGAGGATTTTTCGGGGACCTCAATTAAACTTTTGGTGGGCAAAAAATGTGCAAAAGTACCAAAATGAGGCGAAGAAAGACTTACAAGAGCATTAATAAAATGGAAAATAAAAAAATAAAGCCTTCAAAAGTTAAAAAGTATATGCAAATTAACCCTAGTAAAATTCAACAATTCTCTTTTCTATTAAATTAAAAAATAAATATTATTTATATAATCCATTAAAGACCCCCTCGAAAAACCGAATACCAACAATCTTACCAGAGTTGCCAGATACCTTATTTATAAAGATTGTCCTTATTTGAAGGGTCGAATCCTTATAAATTAGAAAGGGTCCTTAATTCTAAGGATTGTCCTTATTTGAGCCTAGGATCTTTATTTTGCCCTTATTTCTTACTCTGATGTAAAAAATAAGAAAATATTACTATTTTTTACATTTTTTTGAAGCAATTTCTTTAATATTTTTAAAATTTTTACACAAAATAGAACAAATATTGCTTATTTTTGGGAAAAATCTGTTAACTAATTCATTAAAATTTTTCAAAAATTCCCCCGGTGGCGCCTATCGGCACCACCGCATCCCCATTCGCTTAGGGTTTCTCAAAATTAATCTTAAAAACCCTCAAAAATTGGTCATTTTTGGTGCAAAATTTGTTACCAAAATAGACCCAAATTTTCAAAATTTCCCCCGGCGGCGCCTATAGGTACCGCCGACCTTTCCTTTTTCGAAATTAAAAATGAAAAGTCTTATTTCGAAGCCCAATAGCTAAAAATTTCTTAGCTAACAAATACGGTTGCAAACAGTTGATTTTGTTGAATAAAAATGCTATTTAAAGCTTTGGAAGATGTTTTAATAAAAAAGGAAATATTAATTGAGGTTACAAAAATTTTTTCTTGAAATTATTTAATAACTAGGACAGTAACTTTTAGTGATTTAACTATTTTTTCTGCAGCTTTGTTTCGATGAGAAACGCACGACAAACACATTTTTAGCGCGAAAATTCTTCGCTTAAACGTCACTATTTGTCACTAAAAATCACTATTTTGGCGTTTTTGTCACTAAAATAGTTAACTCACTATTTTGGGGTTTCGTCACTATTTTACTCATTATTTTAGGGTTTTTGGAGAATTTCTTAAGAAAAATACAATAAAAAAGAAAAAATACACCTTAAGGATCGGTCTAAAAAATTTCAAAATTTACACTCCTAAGTCTTCAAAGCCAAAAATTTTGGCCAAAATTTATCAAGAATAAAATTTCTTAAAAATCCAAAATTTTGAAAAAATGCATCGAATTTTTGCCCGATAATTTTTCTTAAAAATAAAATATAATAAAAAACTACATTCATTATTTTTCTCACATATATAAAATTGAACGCTGCAAAGAAAATTGGTCAAACTACAAAAAAAAAAACTGACAGCTGTACGCGTGTTTGGCGACGCGCCATTGTCCAACAGGAATTGGACAACATGGTTGTGCCCTTGTTGCGCCGCCTGATGTAACGGCGTGTAGTTGGACTTGGTCTCCGCGTTCACGTTGGCCCCGTGGGACACCAACCAGCGGACCATGTTCATTTGGCCAAAATGGCACGCAACATGCAACGGTGTGTAACTGAACACGGGGGCTGCTTTATTTAGGTGCCAAAATTGTGCAAAAATAAAGGCTAGCAAGAAATGCACATATACTTTTTATGAGAATTCGATTTTTGAAGACAAATCTTCATATTTCTAATGAGTAAAATAAAAAAAATTTACAAATAAATAATTTTGCTAGAATATATTAATATAAAACTAGAGAGTGTTCTCACCGTTGTTGGTCGATAGAAAAAAAGTGCAAAATTTGCTAAATTTTTCGACTAAAAGTCATAATTTCTCTCCTACGCAACCAAATAAGCAATCTTGGTATCATCCGGTAGCTCTTATTTGTTTCTGTAAGCTTGCTAAATTTCAAAAAATTTTAATAAGTCTTTCAAGTGTTATGGCAAATTTCTTCCACTTTTTTGGCTATAACTTTTGAAAAACAATGAAATTTACTAAAATTTTAGCAAGCTAATAGAAACAAGTAAGAGCTATCGGACAATACCAAGATGCTTAATTTGGTTGCGTCTGAGAAAAGTTATGACATGATTTAGTCGGAAACAAATTTTGCACTTTTTGTCGATCGACCTAGCACCAGTTCTCACAAATGTCAAATTATAGCCATATAGAAAGAAAAAAATTTTTAGGGGGGTGTAAATGGCCCAACGGTCGCCGTTCGTTGACCCGCCCCCTCGCCTAAATATTTCCAAACGTCTCCAGTAGGGATAACGAAAACCCAACCCCTAAAAACGCTTTTTTAACCCCATACAAAAACCCTCAGGCTCAAGCCTTAGTGGGAAGCCTAGGCTAATTAATGGACCCTCACTCTCAAGTATCAGTGTATCCAAGATTAATGAGTCGGCACTTTCTTTTTCATGTAAAGCAGCCATTAGCAGCAAGCACAACAGCATCACACTAACTGATACTGAATGCCGATTTACAACAATCTTGACATCTGTTTATCGTGACAAAAAGAGTGGGCCAACAACACTCTTTTCTATATACAATAATAGCCAATAGCAGTCAGTACTAATTAGTTAGTATCACTAAGGTGCTAATGATGGGTCCATTAAAATATTGTTTGGGAATGTGTGTGATTTTGAAAGTTCAAAAGCCCACCCAGCATTTGTTTGTGCATTAATGTCGGCTCCGTTGTTGAACAAATGATCAGCCACTTGCACACGATCCTCTTGCGCACACAAATGCATCGGCGTCAGCCCATTCTTTGCGCGGGCATTGACCTGAATAAATCATCAAATGCGAATTTTTACGGTGGACGACACATTGTTGCTGCATTGATCACCACGACACACACCAACCAACCACCCATAATTAGTTGTTTTATTGGGTTGGAAACCCCAAATAGAAAAAAATAATAATAAAAAATAGAAAATTTATCACGACATGGTTCAATTTATTAATATTTAAATTAAATTGGAAAAGAATAACGACTAATTTCGAAAACAAGCCCCAGCAGGTCGGCGGAGAGATTGGGAAAAGAGTCAGTCGACAAGTTCGATAAAAATCCGAAAAAATTGATGAAAAGTTTCAAAAAAATTGATTCCATAGTTTTTTTGGCCACAAAATAATCATTTTTTTGTTTTGTTTGAAATTAGGAAGATGGCTAATATAGCTAATGAATGGATATACCGAGCCGTCGCTAATCGAGGGGGACTAATTTGTCTCGCTTAAAAACCACGCCTAAAATTTGCTACTACCGCCACTTGCTTGCCCACCTCTGATGCGTTTTCTGTCAACAGTGCTGCCATCTGCAAATGACCCTCTTCGGATGCCAAATGGAGCGGGGTGAAGCCGGCACGACTCTCCGCATTTGGCAATGCACGGTAGGCAAGCAGTGCATGCGCAATCTCCATTTGGTTCTTTTTGGCAGCAATGTGCAGCGGTGTGTAGCCGTTGCGGGCACACGCGTCGGCACGCGCACCGCGCTCAAGCAAAAGTTGGGCAACCTGAGAGGGGGAGGAGACGGGAGAGTAGAATTCAAATAAATCTGAATTCCTTTTAATCAAAAAACTTGTCAAGATTTAAGTCCTGAAAAATAATTCTTAATAAGTGATCAGAGTAAAAAGGTCCAAATAATGAATTAATTATGTAGAAAATTGGGAACAGCTAGTCATGGCGGCTGATCAGTCATGGTCCAGCCCTTGCTGATCCATTATATGATTGCTGAGCAATTTTTGCTAATCTTTACTTTTTAAGCCTGATCTTGTTATTAGTTTTTTGACTAAAAAATTGGATTAGTTTAGGCCTAATCTTAGAAATTATGACTAAACTTGTCACTCAGTTTTAAACTAAAGTGAATAATGATGTGCAATTAATCGTAAAAATCCGTTTTATCCCAATCATTTTGTCGGTTCCGTATTTAATCTAGTCATAATTAGGGTTGGCGGTTTCAAACCGAACCGAACCGAAAAACCGAGAAAATTCGGTTTCGGTTCGGTTAACCAAAACGGCCGGTTTCGGTTCGGTCGGTTCGGTTTCGGAGAATTTCCAGAAACCGCCAACCCTAGTCTCATAATTTCGCAATCACCTATTATACTTATTTATGCTGACTTAACTTGGCCAATAATCTTGGTACGGTAGTAGTACATATATAACTTGCTAATCAGTTTCCCTATCACCATTTCCTCTCACCCGTTCGTTGTTGTAATGGGTGGCCACGTGCAGCGGGGTCACTTGATTTTTGCCCTCAATGTCCACGGGTGTGCCACGCTCCAACAGCAGACGGACAACCGCATAATTGCCATATTTGGCAGCCAAATGCAGCGGAGAGAAGCCTTTTTTGGTCAACAATGTTTTGTTGGCCTTCTTTTCAAGCAACAGCTGCACCACCTCCTCTTGGCCTTCCTGAACAAACAAAACTCGACGATTAAGGTAATGACAAAAAAAAAAAGAAATTGCCATAAAATTATTAAGAATTTTTCGGCATTCCTTAAGAACGTGTGTCCCCCTAATTTATCTTTGTTATTTTGAGCTAAAAATTGGTTTACGGGGGTTTTCAAGGGTGTTCTGATCACGAATGTTAAATGAGATTTGTCGTATGATTTCATCTAATCTATGATTTGATCAATTTTGGTGCACCGGGCAGCGCTATGTTTTCATCGAAAATGAGTATGTACTTGATGAAAAACTCATAAATTGATCAGATCTTAAATTAAACACCCAAAAAATTAAGGTCAGATGTGTGCTCAGCTCCCTTGAAAACCCTCAAAGACCAATTTTAAACCCAAAATAACAAAGTCAAATTTTTCAAAGTTAAATCAGGGGCACCCATTCTTAAGAATTGCCAAATTTTCAGTAATTTTACAGTAATAAATTTAAAGAAAAACAGTAAAAGGTATATATATATATATATTTTAAGTCTTTGACGGCGCTAGTTGAGATCATATTATTTCACGTTATAAATGGGTTAATTCGTGTTGCATTAACAATTATCAAATTGGCAATTAAAATTTCGTTATTTTTTTTTTTTGAATATTTAAAAAGAAATGGTAAATTAGTATTTTTTATACTAAAAATTTTAAAATTAAAGTTGACACGATTTAATCAATGATCACTTGCCTTGGCTGCAATGTGCAGTGGAGTGTATTGGTCGCGTGTTGCCGCGTTCGGGTTGGCATGAGCGCTCAACAGAATCATCACAATGTCAGCGTTGCCAAGGCGAGCCTGTCCGGAGGGTTTTACCAAGATTTTGTCATGGGATTTTCAATGCTTTCTGACTATTATTTCCATGGTTCAAAAACAAAAAATTGCTGTCATCCATCTATTGTTTTTTACATACAGCAATGTGAAGCGGTGTCTGCAACTCGCGTGCTTGCGCGTCCACGCTGGCCTTGTTGCGCACCAACACACGCACAATATCCTGTCAAACAAAGAAATGTTGTAATAGTAATTATAAAAAAAGTAAATAATAATAAATTAAATAAAAACATTTAAATAGTATAAGTCTTACCGTTTGATTAGCTCTGGCAGCCAAATGAAGCGGCGTTTCGCCACGCACAGTTTCGCAGTCCACATTTGCTCCCTTAAGCAAATTACATAAATAATTTAGTTCAAAAACAAATTAATTGCTTATAATTAAAGTCATGAAAAACCGGTTTAATACGGGCGGAAAAAGAAAACTGAACCCAAAAATAACCAAAAAATTTTATATATTTCAAAAAAATCGGCCCGAAAAAAGTGATCAAAGAAATTTTGCAAGGACACCGACCAAAGAGCAATACTAATAATTTCTTTCAAATATAAAATGCGTATCTGTCAAGAAATACCTTTAAAATATTCTAATAAAAAATTTCTTTTTAAATAATGGCAAATATACTACCTGTTGGATGAGGAAGATGACGATGTTGATGCAGCCCATGAATGCTGCAACGTGCAGTGGTGCGAGCCCCGACTCGGTGGTCGCCTCAATGCTGGCATGGTATTTCAGCAACAGCTCCACCACCTTGATCCGGTTCTTCTTGCACGCAATGTGAAGCGGAGTAAAGCTTAAAAAAAATAATACAAAAATTATTTTTGCGAATTAATCATAAAATGAACCTAATTTTGCCTAAAATTATTTTGAATTTTTTATAAAAAATAATAAAATTAGAATAAGCTTTTTAATTTTGATTTATGCGGGAAAATATGATTATAAATGAAATATTTAAAGAAAATACCTGTATTTACTCTAATAGAAGACCCACCTCTATTAGAAGACCCCCCTCCATTATAAGACCCCTTTTGAGAGAGGTTGAACAATGTAAGACCCGGGTCTTTTATTAAAGTAAATACGGTATATTAATTAATTGGAATTATTTTAAAAATTAACAAGAAATACCCCCTATCGAAAAATATTTAGACGTAAATTTAATGATTAAAAAATTCTGTTTCCGACAATATATGCAGTCGTCCATAATACAGTACCCATTAAGTGCTCGCGCATTTGGATCAGCATGACGGTCCAACAACAGCTTGGCCACGCCGACATGGCCACAATGTGCAGCAACATGTAATGCGGTCAGATAGTCCACCGTCACCTCGTCCACATTTGCTTGATTGTACAGCAAAATTCTAAAAAGAAAAATACTTCATTACGGTATATATAGAATGCATACAGTGTGAATAAAGAGTTCCTTTTTTTAAATAGCGTAACCAAAACAAATGGGCCGTAAAAATTATTTATTTAAAATAGGCATTAATTTTCTTTTGTTTTTTATAAAATTTAAAGATCTTTAGTTTACATTATGAATTTTATTATTGAAGCAAATGATTTGTTTATAAAAAGGTAACTGTCGTAATTTAATATTGAATTTTTTGATAAATTATTAAATTTAAAATAAAAATTTTTATATCATAATCAATTTTAAATGTCTGTCATTTAATATTTTGTTTTTGCTTTTATTTTCTGTCCCATTAAAAATAAACTGCAATTTAATGAAGAACAAAGGTCATAATAATAAATTCTTGTCTGCAATTAAAAATTTAAAAATGCACATATTTGTTGCGTTCACCTTGCACAATCCACATGGTCACCCTGTGCGGCCATGTGCAGCGGAGCAAGTCCATTTTTGGTTTTGGCCGAAATT
The DNA here is from genome assembly GCA_039877585.1 of Heterodera filipjevi. Classification (NCBI taxonomy): domain Eukaryota; kingdom Metazoa; phylum Nematoda; class Chromadorea; order Rhabditida; family Heteroderidae; genus Heterodera; species Heterodera filipjevi. The sequence continues at coordinate 2,930,394 of JBDPZO010000006.1, read as the reverse complement.
GGTGCACCACGCTCCAGCAACAGTTCCACAACCGTGTCATGGCCTGGATGAGTTGAGAAAGATTATTGAATAGCCGACAAGAGACATTTTAATAACGAATATTTAATATACATATTTATCAGGGATGTTGCGAAAAAGAAAATAAAAAGCGAAAGGCGAAATAACTAAAAAAGCGAAAAAGCGACATTTTCTTGGGAAACTTAAAAGTTTGCGCCAAAATCTTCATCATTTCAATTGCAAAATCTCTTTTTTTCGATAGACTAAAAACAGGCTCTCATAAAAGTGGTCAAAAAGATAAATTGGGGGTCAAAAATAAATAGAATTTTTTTAAACACGGTTCCAAAGCGTTAAATAATTTTTGTTTTCAACAAAATAAATTGTTTTCAAAATAATTTGTTATCTACGACAGTTTTTTTGCCATTGGAATTTGAAATGGGAGTTCAAATTTTTAAACTTGAAAAAAGAAGGGTCGGCAGTGCCGACAGGCGCCGCCGGGTAAATTTTGCAATTTTTTGGCAAATTTGTTAACAGATTTTCTCCAAAAAGGAAGAATATTATTATTTATAATTATTTTTTTTGTATATTTTTCTTTTCTATGAGATTTTCTATTTTTCAAAAACTCAATCTTTAGGGGGTGTACTATTATTTCGCTTTTAGCCCATAAAGCAAAAGGTGAAACGTGCAACATCCCTGATACAAATGTATTATGTTCCCCTTAAGACTAATTTGGGAAAAACGCAATAATAACAGAATATTAAATCCCATGTAAAAGTCAAATTCTGGACTAATTTCGTCCAGTCTTTCCAAACCCGAACAAACAATCGTAGTACATATTATTATTATTATTATTATTATAGGAAAGCCCTGAATTGCTTAAATTTCAAAAAATTCTTTTAAATTTTTCAAGAGTTATGGCACTTTTCAATTGTTTTGGCTATAATTTTTATAAAACATCTTCTTTTTTTTTAAGCTTTGTAAAGCTGATAGAGCCAATCTACAGTTATTTTATCCCAGAATGTTTGATGATTTTTACCGCTACGCGCCGCGCAGTGGAGCGGTGTTAGAAGGTCGCGCGTGCGGCAGTCAATGATCGCACCGCGGTCCAACAACAGTTCAACCAGCTTGACACGGCCCCATTTTGCGGCAACATGAAGCGGACTGATGTTGTGACGAGCCTTGAAGATTGTAACAATATTAATAATGGTTAATCAAAAATGGAAAAACCACGAAATTTTTTTTTTTTAATTTTGCCCTTTTAGCCATTTCGAAATGGACAAATTTAAGGAAGGGCTCTGCTTGCTAACAAGGGAACATTTCTAACTTAAGTGTCAAAATCAGTTTAAAACCATTTTTATCGTGTAGAGCATAGTCGATTTACTATTGCCAGTTTTGGCTTTCTTGGCTCCACCCCCAAACTGATCAGAGAAAATCGATCAAGTTTCCGGAAAACCAACAAAATTAGGGAGTGTAACTCGAAAATTTTTGAAAATTTTTAAAACATCATTAGCTAGCTTCTTGAAAAAACTTTTTTTTTGTTTCAAAATGCATCAATTGATAGCCCTTAAAAACTGTGTATGGAGGGTGGTCTTCTTTGTTCTCACTCCCCTCGACTTTACAATGAAAGATTTTCATTTCTGATGAATTTAGGTAATAGGTTTTAAACTTATTTGAACACTTACTGTTCCCTTGTAAGCGCTACTGGGAAAATCAAACATTTTAATACAATCTGTTAAGAAAAAGTATTTTCAAGTAACTGCCATACTGTTAACAAGGGGGGTTGATATAAAACCATTTTCCTTATAAATTATATAATTTTTCATTTGAATAAGGTTGCCAAATTAAGTTAAGAATCATTTGTAACGCGCCCACCTGAAAGTTCACATTGGCACCCTTTTCGATCAGCAACTGTGCAATGTTCTCGTTTCCGTAGTGAGCCTTAAACAAACGAAAACCCTCATTTTACATCATTAATTTAAAAGAAATCTGGCAAAAATTTTATATTAAAGAAAAATAATAACATTTTTGAATTAAATCATTACAAAATTTATAAAAATTTCTTTCAATGAAATACGAAGGAAATATAAGAATATTATTTAAAATAAATTTTCCCCAAAACGCATAAGCAAATATTAAGACTAAGAAATTCTTTAATTCTGTGCATTTATTAGGGCTGTGCGGGATTCCCGGTTCCCGACTCGGGAAATTTCCCGGGTTATTCGTATCCCGGTTCCCGGGTGAATTTCCCGTCCCGGTTCCCTATTCCCGGTAAAAATCATTTCCCGCACAGCCCTAGCATTTATCCAAAAATCTGCCCCATTATTTTATTTTTTTAATTTTCTCCTTTTTTCCATCCATGCTTTTCCTACCGCAATGTGCAACGGGGTGAAGCCGCTCTTGGACGTCACGTTCGGATTCTGCTCATTCGCCAGTAGCAGTTTGGCGGACGGCACGTCGTCCTTTTTGGCCGCGATGTGCAGCGCGGGCAGCTTCACCTTGCTGGTGTTGTCGTTCTCCAACAGCAGTGCCACAATACGGTCATGGCCTTGTTGCAATGCGACAGCCAACGGAGTGAATCCGTCCTGTTTCAAAATCAATGAATGGTGGGTAAGGGGGCAAAGTGGGGGGAAACAAATGAAGCGACCCCAAAAATTGATATCTGTGACTTAGGCAGAGAATTTTCAAGAAAATTTTAGAATTTAGGGAAAAGAAAAGTTAAATTTATGAAAAACCCGGGACCTGTAAGAAGTGGGCAGGGACGGTCCCAGGGAGGGGGGGGGGGCGTGCGGTACGCGGGGTACGTACCCCGCCCCCCCCCCCCCCTCGGTAAGGGGAAAAAAATCAGTACATTGACTTTTCCCGCCCAGTACCCCCCAGACCCAAATCCTGGGACCGTCCCTGGAAGTGGGCAAAAAAAGCCGATAGATAAAAAAGGAAACACAAATCGCCTGATAGGACATGAATCTACGGCGCATTGAAATAATGGAATACTTGAAGGCAACCATTTGTGGTCGCAATCCCGGTCCTTTCCATCATTGTTTTAATGTCATGTAAAATATTTTTGGAAATAAAGTTTTTTGTTTATTTCAAAAAATTATGGGTGCTATTATGAATGGATATTGAAATATATAATTAAAATGATTTAAATTTATTATATTTATTATTATTTAAAATATCAAATCCAGGGTTTTAAATGAATCTTCTTGACCCACCTCAGTGGCCAATGCCTGGTTGGCTCCATGGGCGAGCAGGTAGCGCACCACCACCTCATGGTTTTCCTGCGCTGCCATGTACAAAGGGGTGAACCCATTCACCGACTGTGCATTCACATTGGCCCCATGTTCGACCAAAATTGTGACCACCTAAAAATGAAAAAAAATAAAAAAAATTTTTAAATGAGAATTATTTCTTTGAGCTGAACAGAAGAATTTATTATAGAAAAAAGAGCTGTAAAACTTTAACACAAATGGTAGAATTTCAGCAAACCGTCCTTTTGAATATAAAAATGGTAATCAAGATTCGTTTATTGAACAATTTTAAACTTGGTTTATAATTTAATTTATATTAATAAAAAAAATAATTTTAAAAATGTAAAAATTATTTCTATAGAAATTAACAAATTTTTCCAATTATTCAAAAATAAAAAATTAAATCAATGATAAATTACGGTTAATTTAACATGAGATTTTGTACAGGAACAAGGATTTTAGAGGGGATTTAGAGATTGATCTTGGACTGTAAAGGAGGACTTGACAAGAAAGACATGGTCGAGGAAAATTTCTAACATTATTAGACATGGATTTCATCGATATATCATGGACAGGGATTTGATAAAAAAAAATGAACGTCGAGTTCGAAATGGATAGGAGTAGAAATAGATAGGAGGTGGATTTGAACAAAACCGGCATGTACATTGGAACAAAAAAGATTCAGAAACGGATTGGAGAAGGGACCCTGTTAAGAATGACCCGAAGATTCTAACAAATAAGCTTGAGTCGGGTTTCGGGTCGGGACGACCGTAGAAAGTTCGGGTCGGTCGGGGTTTGAGGCGAAAAAAGGCCGGGTTTCGAGCTTCGGGTCATCCGGAACATCCCTGATACACATAGTAAAGAAGGCACCGGTTTTTTAATAATTTTGTAGAGAAATCAGAAAAATTGTAATTTATTTTCAATTCAAAAATGTTTAAAAGCAAAATTTATGTTTTTTTTTAATACATTCCTATTTCACCCCTTCTCTTACAATGTCCTGTCCTGCCAGTGAAGCGATGTGCAGTGCGGTGTTGCCCTTCTTTGTGCTCGCGTCCACCGCGGCACCACGTCGGAGCAATTCGCGCACAACCTCTTAAATAAATATTTTTTTTTCAGAATCTTAAGGCAACTAAATAAGTCATTGATACGAGCTGACGCTTAAAGATTGATGGTTTGGAGGGGTCAAAGATGATTTTTAAATGATGGTTTGCTGCTTTTTTGAGACTAAGATTTTTGATAGTTTTTTGGGTTTTTGAGAAAACATACGCAACGCTATAGTCAGTGAACCAATCAGACGAAAATTTTCAAAATTTGTCCGACTGCGCCTATCGGCACCAGGGATCAGGGCTGCAAGAAATTTCGTTTTCGTGTTTTCGGCATTTTTTGCCTTTCGTTTTCGGTTTTCGTTTTCGTCCGCTGGCATTTTTTCGTTTTCGTTTCGTTTTCGATTTTTAAAAATTTATTTTTTCGTTTTCGTTTCGTGTTTCGTTCAGAAAGACTTTTTTCGTTTCGAGAATTTTTTTTTTTTTTTGAGATTTTCGTGCAACCCTGGCAGCAGGGATGTCCTTGGCCAAACTCAAAAACCAGGCAAACCAGTTAAAAAACCCGGCAAAAATTTTCAAAAACCCGGCAATTTTTTAAGTCCAATTGTTCGATGTAAAAAAGGTCAAAAATATTTAACAACATATTTATCACCACTTTTCACCTGTTTGAGCAAATTTGGCAATGAAAGAAAGTAATTGTGAGCATTGGGGCATGAAATATTTGCATTGAATTTGATTGAAAATAGTGAGTTCAACAAATGAATTTCCATTCTATGATTCACAAAATGCATCAAAACGTCATTTTAGAAAATTTTATTAAAAAGCGAAAAAAAAATAGTAAAAAGATGCCGATGGTGCCGACAGGCGCCACCGGGAAAATTTTTGAAGAATTGGATGTATTTTGGTAACAGATTTTCACCAAAAAAAGTCCGATTTGTGAGTTTTTCGAGAAAAATTTTGAGTAAACATAGGCGAAAAGGGGTCTCTGGTTAACTAAAAATAAGAAACCCGGCAAAATAAGGCAAAAAACCCGGCAAATTCAAAAACCCGGCACGGACCCCCAAAGCCCGGCAAATGCCGGGTTTAAAGGCAAAAAGGACATCCCTGATCGGCACCACCAGATCAGACCCCCTTTCGCTTGAGTTTCTCTAAAGAAAGCCTAAAGAAGGATTTATAAATAACTGATCATGATCATTTCTACTGATTCTTTTGTGCTCTTGGAATAAATTTAAAAAAAAATAAGGTTTTTCACCCCAAGTTCTCCCTTAAATGGGTTAAAGCTTTTATAAATTAATTTACATTAATATTTATAATCCCAATGAAACCATTTACAGCCTCTCATAACAATCCCATTATGGTGTTAATTGAGCAATTATGGGCTCTCATAACATAGCGTCCTGATGGTGCATAATCATCCCCCGGACGAATAGTTAGACCAGGAAAGAGGACATTTACAATATGAAAAAAATTACCGTATCCCTTCTACTCAGTTTTTTTGTTTTTTAATTTTTTTTTTTACCATTATGCCCTTCCTTTGAGGCCAAATGGAGTGCATTCAGCCCATTTGAATTGCTTGTGTTGATGTCGACACCGGCACGCAAAAAATCGAGCACCTGATTAATGCTGCCAGCCCGTGCCGCACGCAAAAAGACGGCATTCTGATCATTGGCCTTTGTTGGTGCCTGAAATTCGTTTTTTTTTTTTTTGAAAATGAGCTAAGCCAATAGCCAGGGGAGAGTAAGGGACGGAGGAATGAATATTAAGAATTTTTAGGGAAAATTGGACAATATTTAGAAATAAGAATTAGAGGAAAAAGTAAAAATGTTTCTTATATTCTTCCTGTCGTCGGCCTAAATTTTTTCAGGTCATTTTGAGGTCAATAAAAATTATTCAGCAGAAAAATTAAAATGGTACCAATTTTTAAATTCTTTATTCGATTCCCAAATTTTGCAAAATTCTTGTCCATATTACAATTCTTTTAATTTCAGTTTCACCATTTTCTTATTCCGATCCAAGATCACAGTCCTTTTAATACCCGGAAATTTCGGAATAAATATTTTTTAAATTTGCGTCATTTCTCATTATTTAACCACCCTCCAAGATCTCGCTTTTTTAAAAACTCGCGATTCCTGACTAATTTTTTTGTTTAATTTCCGCCTCTTTTGACCGTCTTTTCAATCCCACCTTTTGTGGTTGTTGTTCATCTGATTGGTGCTGATCATCAATCTGTCCATGTTGGTCATCCTGCTGGTGCTGCTGCTGTGGCGCGGTGGATGTGCTTGGATCGGCAACGGTCATTCTGTTTTTTTGGGTTTGGCGATTGTTGTGACTTTATGAACTGACGATGATTAATCGTCCCAAATTATTTGTTAATTGTCCCAATTCAGTTTCAGAGCTTTATCTGTAACGCGAATTGCTCAGATAATTAAGTATAATTAATTAGGGACAATATTTAAATGAAAAATTAAATTCCCAAACGGAACAATTATGATTGTATTTTCCAGGAATGTTTGAAATTTAATAAGAAAAAATGACTACTAAAAAAATTAATGAAAAAGACAAAAAGAAAAATTCGTTGTGAAAATTTACGATAAAATTTGGAAAAATTTATTTCTTATCAATTAATTAATCATGACTGTTCTTTATTAAATTTTTTAACGTTTCTTTAATTAAGCCGTTTTATTCAAATTTCTGGAGGCAAATGTTTTCCCAAAATGAAGAATTTTGAATTGAAAATTCCGGTCCAAATTTGAAACTGAAGTTTTCGAACATAAAAAAAACCTAATCTCAGTTGAATATTATGGTCAATATGCCTGACAAGTCGGGAGTACACCGGTTTCACTCAAAAAACCTGTGCCTGCTTGTGGGGTAAAGTTATGACAACATTTAGTCGAAAATTCTGTAAAAATGGCGTATTTAACTAACGCGTCAGCACGAATTGGGGATTTCTTTTTTCAACAAAATTCATTTTAATTAGGGTGTCAGTAAGAAAAAAAAATTGAATTATCAAAAGAAAAAAAATTCTTTTAAATGACAATTTACAATTGCTTTTTTTTTGCGAAAAAAATAGTCACTGAACATTTCTAGTCGGAATAATAGAAATGAGGAAATGTATGTGCAAACATTTGTCATCATCAAGCTGGAGCTTTAGTGGAAAAAAACCACTATCTATGAAAATGAATAATCAATAAAAAAACATTTTTTTAAATTGTGAAAATAAATAAAAATAAAAGCGAATAGAATTATAAAAGATATGGCTAATAGAAAAAGAAAATTAAATTTATTGATATTATGAAAAGTGTGAATAATATCTTAGTATTAACCTTTTATAAAAGAAAAATATAAACAAAAAAAAATTAATATATTTAAGAAATTATGAATTGTTTTTTTTAAACTAAAAATAATTAAAATAGGTATAAATAAATATTTCAATATTTCATAATTCTTTCCCTAAAATGATGAAGGGATGATTGCAATATTTGACAAGGACCAAAACTGGAACGCATGGCGTGGTGCTATTAAATTTCTTTTTTTATATAAAAGAAAAGCGACCACAAAATAAAATGATAATGATTAATATAAGAATTAAAAAAAAAAAATTTCAAAATTAATTTAAAAAATAGAAAAGAAATTTTTTTTTTGTTATTTTTTGTCCATTAACAATTTGGCCAAAAAATGAATGGCATTGAGACACAAAAATTTATCCCATTTAATTTAACACAATTACTGCCAAATTCGCCCATATGCTGCTTGCTCACTAATTTTATAATGTCGAAGGCAAAAACAATTTTGGTTTTATGTCAGAAAAAATTCCCGAAAAAACATTTTTTTTTAATAATGCGAAAAGCGCCAAAATATATATAAGGAAAACATAAATAAAATACCAAAATAGCTAAAAAGAACATAAATAAAGTACAAAAATACTTAACAGAAACGGCCAATTTGTAGGAAACTCGGCCGGCTAAAAATTAGGGGGATGGCAAAAATAAGGGGGTATCCAATCTATGATTAATCAAAATTGTAGGAAACCGGGTCGGATGCCAAAAAATAGGTTGCAAAAATTAGCAGGGATTGTGTGGCGCTGAGGAAGGCCTAATTGGTCGGGATAGGGTCGGGAATTGCTAGGAGGGCCAAATTGTTGAGGACCGGCTCAGGGATGGCTAAAATTTTCGGGAACCAGGTCAGCAGCACCCGGAGACGTCAGGATCGAGTCAATCTTAATGAAAACAGACGAAAACATCACAGTCTTATTCATTTTTTATTATTTGCTGATGAATGGGTGCAGCGGAAAATAATCCGTGTATTGTAAAATGATTGTGTACATATCGATTTAGGCTTATAAAAGTGTTTGCTTGGAATTTATCGAAAAATAACATACATGTTTAAAAAAAGATTACAAATACATTTATTTTTATATTTAATTTTCGATAGCATTAAATCAGGCCGCCCATCTCCTGAGCTCTAATTCAAAGTACATACAGGCGATTTCAAAGTACACAAAGGGGAAAATTTGTAAATTCCAAGTACACTCCAAAAATTTATCATTTGCTGTAAAAAAAATGGTTAATTTATTCAAATGGATTGTATTTTTCACAAGGGCCGGCGGTGCCGATAGGCGCCGCCGGGAAATTTTTTTTAAAAATTAGAAGTGGTTTATTAACAGATTTTGGCCAAAAAATGAATGCAATTTAACTTTTTTTTTACCCGCATGGGAAATTTCCCATTTCCAAGTACAGTCTTGGAAATAAGTACGCTTCAAATTTTCAAAGCATGAAGGCCCAAATCCAAGTACGTACTTTGAATCCAAGTACATATGAGACCTTTGCATTAAATCCTTTTTCAATTTTAATTTCTTTTATAATCTATTAGAACATTAAAAAATGAAAAGTTAAAATTAAAAAAAAATTTCCCAAAGAAAATCCCGAAATAAAATTCTACTTTAAAAAAATGGAAACATTGATTGATCCAAACAAAAATTTGCTTTTCTATTTTTGTCTTTCTCTCTTCATACACACAATTATAAACATCAAACAAACAAAAAACGAATTTCGTGTCATCTCATCCGCCTTCCCCTCCCCCCGGGCCCATTATCGTCCCGTCAAGTGGGCACAGAATGGGGAGGTGATGGAAGGAAGAATGAGAGGAATGGGATGGGAATGATGCGAAAGGATGTGGTGAAATTTTTGTAGGATGTAAATAATGGGATGGGAATTGTGAAATTTTTTGCAGGATGTAAATAATGGGATTTGGGTGGTGCACAGGGGTGTCCTTGGCAAAACTTAAAAACCCGGCAAATGAGTTCAAAAACCCGGCAAAAATTTTCAAAAATAAGGCAAAAAATAAGGCAATTTTTTACGCCAATTCTTTAGTGTAAAAAAACGTCAAAAAGTTTTAAAACACTTTTCACCTGTTTGAGCAAATTTGTCAATGAAAGAAAGTAATTGTGAGCATTGGGGCATGAAATATTTGCATTGAAATAGGCGAAAAGGGTCTGCCTGGTGGTGCCGATAGGCGCCACCGGGGAAATTTTTTGGGAATTTGCTAACGGATTTAGGCCTAAAAATTTGGCGTAATGTTCATCGAAATTCAATAAAATGACTTAAAATAAAAAATCCGGCAAACTAAGGCAAAAACCCAAAAACCCGGCACTTGCAAAAAGCCGGCAAAAACCCGGCACCATTTGCGTCTATGCTCTAAATTCAGTTTAGATTTAAGTTTAAAGAATGTAAATGGATAATTGCGGATTGATTGTGGCCAAAATTTCGTTCTTCGAGAGTCATGAAATAATGACCATTTATACAAACATTCGAATTCTTTTTCTTAAAATACTACAAAATGCTGTTTGGTATGGTTTTTCAAGCCTTAATTATTCTTAATTGTCTCCATTAGCTTGATAAAATTCAAAAAATTTATATAATTTTTAAAGAAATTGTAAGCATAAGCTTATAAAAACAGTAATTTTTTGACCATATTTCTTTAAAAACAATGACATTTTTAAAATTTAATATAAAATAGAGACAAATAAGAGCTATCGTCCAATACCAAGATTATTTTATTTGGTTACTTTTGAGAAAAGTTATGATGAGCTTTTGCAGGAAAATTTTAAAAATGGCGGATTTACGAAACGACCCAGCACGAATGTGATGAAATGGGTGGGGTAGGGACAAAAGTGGTAAAATGGGTGGGGGGGACGAAACGGAGACGGCTTCAGCTGGAAAATTGGTTAAATTGTAATTCTCAGATAACTGCTACAACTACAAGCAACAATCATGACAAGGGGTTGCGTTGGATTGTGGTGTGATGTGAGGCACAAAATTAGGAACAAGGCAATGAGAAGGGAGGGGATGAGACTAATTTATTTTGTCTTTTGTCATTGTATATGTAGTGAACAAAATTCTTTTTTATTTATTTTATTTCATTTTTTTTTTGGTTTTTAGAATTCCTGTGTTGACTTACGGTGATTTAGGCACGAAAACTTTGAATTTATTATTAAATTTTATATAAAATATCAATTTTTGGATTTAGGATTTCAGACACAAAAAAGAAGTGAGTGTATGGGCTTTAATTAACCTAGAAATTTTTAAACAATTAAATGCGTTTCAAAAATTTAGGAAGGGGGTGGGATGAATTTATTTTTTGAGGTGGGCGGGGGGGATTGATCTGTGTTGTTTGGGTTTTTGTGTAATCGTAAAACTGAAGAAAATGGATTTTTAGGAAGGGGGTGGGATGAATTTATTTTTTGAGGTGGGCGGGGGGGGGGGGGATTGATCTGTGTTGTTGTTGTGGTTGGGTGGTGTTGTGAAACCTAATTAGCAGTCATTTGCCGCGTTACCATCCATGAATAATTGCATTACATTCGCGCACCATACAAAATTAGTGGAGAGATATATATAATAATGTAAAAAAATCCAACGGAGTAGAAAAAAAACAACAAAACAAGTGTTATCTCCTCCTATAACGCAGAAAAGGGAAGAAAAAAAAAACATTTATTTAATATATATATATATATAAAGCGGAAAATAATATAAAATAACGAGAAAAAAAAGTTAAAACAAAAAAAATTTTTAAGTGCAATATACGAAATAAAAAAGGATAAAATATCAAATTGAAAATTTTACTACCAAATGAAGTAATGACAAAAGCAAAAATGAAAAATCATTTTAACAAAAAAAAATACCTGCGGGGTGCCCTCTTTTAATAATATGCAGAAAAAAAAAGATTGATGGATGGGAAAGGAGCAGAAATTTAATATTTTATGAAAAATGGTAACAAAAATTTAAAAAAAATTATATGGGTGATTGGGGAATTTGTGATTTTATCATCATATTGAGCAGTGAAATCATTACGAGAGTAAAAATTAACATTAGGAATGAGCTCAAGCATCGTAAATTGAATCGAATCAAAGAAGGACCTTGCTTAACAACATTGAGTCCAATAATTGAGCTCGAGAATCTCAGTTTCACAATTCACTCAAAAATTCAAATTTTCCGAATTTTTCGGTCTGTACACTTAAAAATGGAAATTTTTGGGATTCTTTCCCCAATTATTTAACAAAAAAAAATGTTAAGAAATAAATGCAATTTGTTGGCATTAGCAAATTGCTTTTGAAATTTCCTTTTAAGAAAATGGCACGGCATTCTGTCGTTTTTTTGTTGTGCAACAACAAAAAAAGCACAAACAAATTTGGGCTGCCCCTCTTTTCATTCTGTCTTCTTCCTTTATCCTTTTGTGTGTGCCTCTGCCTCTGGTGCCATTACAGAGGCATAAAAGGAAAGGAGAAAAAGCCTCGGAGGGAGGGAATAAAATGAGTGGTGCAATGGCCAAGCTAAGACGGACGGGCGGGCGGATGGCCCAACCCAGGGGCATCAGTCATTTGTGGCCTTGGGATGAGGATTTTAGCTATGGGGGGGCAGCAGGCTGATGAGACGGAGGAGAGATGTGACGAGGAACAAAAAGGCCTCTCTTCTCTTCCTTCTTATCCCAAGCCGTGCCCTCCCCCCTCCCCCCCCCCTTCTCTCACAGTGAATTGGCAATCAATGGGGAGGGGCAGGGGGCTAAGGGAGAACCGAGCCGAGAGAGCCCTCGGGGGCCTGCAGGGCGGGGCACAAGGTCAAAACAGCCCCTGCTGCAGAAGGGATGGACAACGACGAAAGGGGAGGAAAATGGGAAACGGAAAAGGGAGGAAATCCCTCAGGGGAGAAGGGCAAGAATGGTGGGCAAAACAGCAGAGAGAGAGAGAGAAAGAAAGAGAGAGAGAGAGAGAAGAAAGAGAGAGAAATAGAGAGAGAAAGAGAGAGGGAGGAAGAGAAAGGGGGGGGGGAGAGAGAGAGAGAAAGAGGGAGGGAGGAAGAGAAAGGGGGAATTGAGGTTTTCTATTTGGGGAGCTGTAGGGCAATGAGGAGATGTGAGGGACATTTTTGTCTCCTCCCGCCGATGGAGGGGTAAGAGAAGAATTGTGAGGGATGGAAAGCCAAAATGATGTGTGTGAATGAATAATGGCTAGAAAGACAGAGAAGAGGGCATTAGGAAAGAAGAAGGGACAGAGAAATGAAAAAAAAAGATCATTATATAGAGAAACGAACAGAGAAGAAAATTGAGGAAGAAATAGCACTGGGAATTGAGAAAAGAGAGAGAAAAAGAGGAAGATGGAAGTTTTGGATTTATAGAAAGAATAAGAAGCAGAAGAAAACAGAGAGGATGGAGAAGGGGAAATATGACAGTCATTGTAAGATGATAGAAGGAACAAAAAGAAAGAGAGGGAGAGAGTGGAAAGAAAATATATGAAATGAGAGCCAATAATAATTGAGAAAAAATGAGAGAAAATATAGAAAAAAAGGAAAGAGGGTTTATACTTTAAAGAAAGAAAAAACTAATTTATGGCGAATCTAGAGAATAAACGAAACAGTGAGACATTGAGAGATAGGGGGAGAGCGAGAAAGAGAGAGAGAGAGAGAAAGAGTGAGAGCAAAAGAGAGCGAGAAAAAAAAGCTGCGTCACATATGTATTAGTGAGAAGCTTAAAAAGATAATTTAGCCAAAGAAAGAGAAACAGACACAAAGAGAGAGTTAGGCATTTGCTAATTTGACAGTGAGAGAAATATAAAATTTTATAAAGATGATGGTTGAAGGGAAAAGTCATTGTGATGCCAACTAATTTTTGCAGAGGCACAAATGCTGGGCCAATATTCGAAAAGGGGACAATATTGATTAAAAAAATGGATGGATTTAATTTATAAGAAAAAAAATAAATAAAATTATGGTTTTTATGAAATATAAGAAAAATAAATAAATTTTATAAAATAATAGTAGGCATCAGAGTGGTTTTTATTCTATTTAGCTATTTTGAGGGTCATTTCCTGATACAAATTTCAATTTTTAAAATTTATTCTTCATTTCTTCTATTATCTAAAAAATGATCCAAATTCAAAAACTTTTTTTTCGAAATTTTCTTTAATTTTTATTCATTTGAAAATTTCCCATGCGGCGCTTTCTGCACCGCCGGACCCCTTTTAACTTAGATTTTCAGAAAATATATCTCAAAAATTATAAAATATTATAAAAAAAATAGCCATAAATCCTCAAAATCACTTTGGTGGTGCTTATCCTAAAAATATATAAAAATTTAGCTTAATTTTATTTTAATATTAAGAACTTAAGCTTTTATTTCAAAAACGCCTTTTCCAACGGCCAGCGGAGAGTAATTCGGTCAAATGATACCCAAAAAAAAATTCAAAAATATATGCAATTTTTGTGTAGACTCAATGTATGCTATCTCCTCGTGATTTAGGCTAAGCTTAATTTTAATTTTATTTGCAAGGGCAATGTTAGCTCAAGCAAAAACAGACAACAACTTTCGACAATCTTAGTCGAGGCTCAAATGTCGAGAGCGCAACTGTCGGGCGCAATTGTCGGAGCGCAAATGTCGGGGGAGCAAATGTCGGGGACGCAAATGTCGGGGGAGCAAATGTCGGGGACGCAAATGTCGGAGCACCAAACGGAGTGCAAAATAGAAAATTGAACAATTTTATGCTTTTTTAACAAAAAGGTTTTATGCCACTTTTTTAAGCTCGGCGCTACTAGTTTGGACTTTCATTATGGCATCACAGGTCATCATCAGGCATGGTCACGGACACCATTTGTCATATCCGTGTCCGTCCGTGTCCGTCCAATTTCTCAAAAATGTCCGTATTCGGACAATCCGCGGATATCCGCGGATTGTCCGTGTCCGTGACATGCCTGGTCATCATAGCAGTTTCCTAAATTTGCATTAATTGAAGACCAAATTTTGTTTTCCATCGTGTTAAACTTCTTCGGCTTATTCCCAATTCATCGCAAATTTTCCTATCACTTATCAATGAGTCACGATTTTTCATTTGGCCAAACTTTTGCACTAATTCTTTTTGCTCAACATCTGTGTATTTTTTTATTTTTCTTAAGCCAAATTTTTTCTTCCACCGTTGAATTGTTCTAAATCCAAGGCCAATTTTATTCGCAATTTTTGTTTCAATTTTCCAAGTCATTTTTGTGTTGAATTTTTTTGAAAATTCATTTTTAATTTTTTCAAATTGTTCAATAATTTCTAATTTTTCCACTTCTGTGTAGTGTTTTACGGTTTTTAAGCCAAAATTTTTCTTCCACCGCTCAATTGTTCTCAATCCAACGCCAATTTTTTTTGCAATTTTTTTGCTAATTTTTCTTGTCGTTTTTGTGTTTGAATTTTGTGAAAATTCTTCTTTTATTGTTTCAAATTGTTCCACTATTTCTATCTTTTGCTTATTCGAATATGTTTTTAAAACTTCTAAAATATGAGATATTTAGAGAACTTAGCTAATTCTTACATTTGAAATAAAAATTAAAAATTGTAATTGTGCGTACTTACTTTGGTATTGAATTAATGAACATATACTGTTACCCATTTCTTTCTTCCATCTATAAAATTTTAAACGAGAAATTCCCAAATCTTTTCCAATTTCCGTTTCAATTTTCGAAATTGTTTTACTATCATAATTAAATCCGTAAATTCTTTCTTTTTTTGCTTGTTCAAAATTCTTGATCAGCTCAATTTTTGAATGTTCCTCAACAGAAAACAATGTTCGATTTTCTATTAATTCACGATTTAACTTCAAAAAAGGCACATTTAAAAAAATAAAAATTAGATTTATAAGAAATTCAAACAATCAAATTTTTTAAATAATCCTGTTCTGATATGTCCTGCTCGTACCTTATCTGAGTGATTAGAGTCATCATCATTTTCATCGTCATTAGAGGAAGAATTGCTCAGATCAGCTGATTGTTGCTGAGCAAAGCCTTCTTCAGACAATTCTTCAATTTTTCGGACTTTTAATTTGGCATTTCCTTCTTCATCATTGTCTGGGCAAACAAATGATTTCCTCTTGATTTTGTTTAAAGTATTTGGCTTTATGTCCTCCACTTCTTTATCACTGGGATTTTCGGATTTGATTACCATCATTTTATTACCCTTTTGGCATTGGTTTTCCTCTTTTTTGACAAAAATTTCTTCTTTTTTTATTAAATGGGCTTCCAATTTTGGGTCGACTTTGTGTGAATTCAGGGGAAAAGTATTTTTCCATAAGTTTTCAAAAAATTCGTCATCATTTCCACCAGTCCCAATTAAACATAAAGTCTCGATGAAAATAATATTAATTATAAAATTAGTTTTCATCATTTGTTGAATGTTAGAAAATAGTCAAAACGACAAAGCTTGGATTAAATAAATTATTTTGAAATCAATAATTTATAGGAAAAAATATTTGGATTGCCCAAATGAAATTATGAAAAAAAAAAAATGGTGAGAATGAAAAATCAAAACAGGCAAATTTAAAAAAAAATTGATATTCTAAAAAAACATTACATTCATTTGCAATTATTTTAATATCATTTATTAAGATGAATAACAATTTTCCACTTTTTTAGTCGATAAAAAATTATGCATACCTTTACATTTTCTTTTTCTTTTGTATTAAATTTTCACTTTTGTTGAGGCGTCGAGGTGCGTGTGCTTTTCGTAATTCCGCCATTTTTGCTGAATTTTCGGGTCGGGGTCGGTTCGCCGCGGCCAGTTCGCCGCTAGACTCGTTTAGGACTTTGTAACTTTTTTCTTTGCAAACCAAATTTGACAAATTCGTTATCATTCGAAGGCTTTAAGTGTTTAGAAGGTATGAATAAGTTATTTCTAAGCGATCGACTAACTCTTGAAAAAGTTACAACGTGAAGAACGCTAAAAAGTCAGAATTTTGGTGTATTTTGGTTCTTAACTTTTTTATAGGTCGGTAATTTTTTTCAATTTTTGGAGAGTTAATAGAGCTTAGCTACTAAATAGCTTTAGAAAGACACTAAGTTTAAAGAACTTGGTTGCCTAAGAAAAAAGTTATGGTGTCCGAAAGTAGGCTGGCGGCGAACCGTCCGCGGCGAACCGGGCGGTTCCCGAATTTTCGACTAAATCAAGTCATAACCTTTCTCCGACACAACCAAGTTGAGCAATATTGGTATCGTACGATAGCCTTGAAATTTTTTATCAGATATACAAATTCAAAAAATTATCTTGAGGTTTCAAGAGTTATGGCAATTTTTCCCACTTTTTTGGCAAAAACTTTTGAAAAACTTAATGAAATTTTCTGAAAATAGCAAGCTAATAATGGAACAATTAAGAGCCCTCGGATGATACCAAAATTGCTTTAGTAGGTTGCGTCTGAGAAAAGTTATGACTTGATTTAGTCGAAAATTCAGTAAAATTGGCGGATTTCGAAACGCGCATAGGTGGCGGAATTTACAAAACGCGCCAGCACAGCTTCGATGTAGCAACCCAAAAAATAATGTGCAAAATAAAATAGTAAACAATTTTTTGTGCTTTTTTGCCATTACTTTTTTGATTTATTAATCAAATTTGTTGAATTTTGATGGCTAATAGAGCCAATCAAAAGCTACGGACGCTACCAGGATTATTTAATTGAGGTTTCTTTTGAGCAAAGTTATTACGCTAATATATCTAGCACCAAAAAATGGATGTCCCAAAGGCCCAAGAAAACCAAATAAAAAAGCAACCTTTTGTTTCAAATATCCAAATGCGTGTTTCGTTAAGGTATTTTCGGGTTATGTATGCACCCCATCAAAAATTTTTCACATTTAGTAATTAGGAGATTTCAGTGGTGCTTTCAGGAATATGATGTTTTTTTAAATTTAAAAACATCAATCATCATTAACATAAAATCAGTGATTTTATAAAAATGTTTAAATGAAAATATTCAAATAAATTATACAACGGGAGGCATATAAATTGAAAAATTAATTTATGCGCGTTTCTGTCGCCAATTGGCCACACACACTGGCGGAAACGTTTTTTAAATCATCGACATTATGTCAAATCTATGATTAGTGTCTTGAAATGTCAATAAACGACATATTCATGGTCAGCACAATTGAAAACCCCTAATTATAGAATTTGAAAATTTTTTTGAGGGGGTATAGCATAACTCGGATGTACCTTTCTATAATGGGGGAAATGAGTAAGAAAATTTCTGTTTTAGTAATACGAGTTTTAAAATAAAAAAATAAAAATAAAAATTAGTATTCATCAAAGAACAAGGATTAGAAAAAACAGGCAAATTTAGAAGAGAACTCCGATTCTTCTTAGATTAACACTATGTATAGCAAAATAATTGATTCATTTTATCGGTTTGAAAAAGAAATTCGATAGTTCTGTGAGATCTTAAAAAATGCACTTTGAACGACACTTAAAAAAAATGAGTGGTCATTGTTCGAGCAAAATTTGTTAAAAAGATAAAATTCCAGAATTAAGAGCTGATCGATCGCTCGAAAAACTTTTGCTTTCATAAATGCTATAAAACCCTTACCTTACAAAAAAAAAAAAAGAGAAAAAAAGCTAACAACTTGTTTAATATACGTGATACTAGCTTGCATTTATTGATCGAAAATTTTGAATACATGTATTATTATGATTATATATGTTTGGATAATAAAATAATTTTTTTATTATTTTTACAAATTTTACGTCTCCTTAAATGCTAAATTATTTAAAAAAGATTATCTTCTTCATAATAATTTTGTTTCTGGTTGGAATTGAGGGAGTTGACGAAGATTTATTTGAAAATTTTTGGAGAAATTTTAAACAACAGGCTTCAAAAAACTGCGATAACTTACAAATTGAACAAAATTTCATTAAAACAAAAGAAAGCCTTGCTTACACTTATCAAATATCGGATCAAGAAAATGCCAACGGTGTAATAATCAAATCCGAAAATTGCCATGATGACAAAATGGAAGACACAAAGCCAAAAATATTGGAAGACACAAAAAAAGAAAAATTTATGGACCAAAACGAAGAATTAACGGAAAAAATAGTTAAGCCCAAAAAAGAAGTTGAAGAATTAAACAACGAAACATTAGAGCATAAGACTAACCACAAATATGCTGAGATAAGAAATTTGTTTTCTTCTGGTAATGACCCCGAAAATTTTGTAACGGTAAGAAAAATTTCTCTAAAAATTAATCGGACAAATTTTGTTTTTTCTTTCTTTATTTTATGGGCTCATTTTTAAATTCGATTAAATTTTAATATTTTTTTAGAAACGAAAAAGAAAAATGATGAAACGACTACAAAACCGAGCACTGATAAATGATGATGATAAGCACACAAAAATAAAACTGATCAAACAATTTGAACAAATAAAAAAAGAAAAAACTTACGGGTTTAAATATGACAAGAAAATACGTTCAAAAATTGAAATGGAAATTGCGCAAAAGTTGAGAACAAGTCGGAGCAAAATTTACCAGTGGAAAAAGAAATTGGGTAAAATTAGTTAAATTTTTTATAAGAATATCCATGAAATTTATTAGTGATTTTCTATTTTAGGAGTTTCAAAAAAATATTCTGACCAACAAAAAAGAGAAAAAATTGACCAATTTGAAAAAGTTAAAGAAGAATTCTCAAAAACTTTTAATTTAACCGCAACTTGGAAAATTAACACAAAAATTGCAAAGAAAATTGGCGTTGATGTGAAAAAAATTTATCGGTGGAAGAGAGAGTTTGGCATAATCAAACGTAAAATAATAAATATTTATTTAAACAAAAAATTTTTTTTTGTTTTTCAAGGAAAATTGAGAATGTACACGGCAGATGAGAAAATGGAATTTTTGAAAAAGTTTGACCAAATTAAAAGGGAAAATCCATTGCTTAGTAATAAGAAAATTGCCAAACAATTGGCAATAGAGGAAAGCACCTTGAGAGGATGGAGGAAGAAGGGCAGTGGAATTAAACAGGAATGAAATCGGTTTTTATATGAAAAGATATTTTAGTTTAAAATATTCTAGTGAGATGAAGTTTTCTTTTTGATGGTGTGTCTACGACCAGGCTCCACATAGGAGTCGCGGGACTCAAGCTCCCATACTTAAAATTGTTTAAAAACTGTCCGAACGATGTAATTGACTAGGGAACCCAAAAAAGGGCACCAAAAATCGCAAAAACAGCACAAAAAAATCGCGAAAATGGCACAAAATTAGATCTTGAAAAAATGTTTGAAGAGCAAGAAAACCCCAAAAACGCATCAATTTTTAGGGGTGGGAGTCGGTGGTGCTGATAGGCGCCACCGGGGGACATTTTTTATCCGATTTGTCAAAGGAATGTAGCGTTAAAAAATATTTTTTGAAGATTTTCTTAAAAAAACCCAAAAATGATCATTTCAAAAAAATTATCAATGATTGCTAAAAATCGTTAATTCGATGATAAATCATCATAGCTTGGAAGCCGTTTTATTGTTATTTTTTTTTTTTTTTTTTGGGTATCGGAATTCCCGATTTTTGAAATCAGAGATCGGCTCAACCCCTGATGTATATATATTATAGAGAGAGTCAATTATTACCCATTAAATAATTATTAAATTTTTAGTTACTTTCCACCTGACAATACACAATTTGCTTTACGTTATTTAAATAGAAATTTCATTAAATTATTCTTAAAAACAAATTATTTTGAATTTTTCATCAGAAATGTTTCATTAATTTCATTAATTGATTGACATGACTTTTCCGAATCCCTTTTGTTTCGTTCGACTTTTTCATTCTGTCCATTCCTCCTCACCCATCCCTCTCCCTCTCTTTCCGTTGTTTTTTTCAGTTCAGTCGGCAGCCTCCGTCCACATTGAATGTCTGCCCCACAATGTAATCGGATTCTTCCGATGCCAAAAACACTGCTGCGCCCACCAAATCTTTGGTGTCGCCCATTCGCCCGATGGGCAATAATTGTGCCACTTGACGCGTCTTTTCGCCCACTTCAATCTGTTCATATTTGGCACATAATTTGTCCACTTTTCGCCACATTTCTGTGTCCACGTAGCCGGGCGCGATGCCATTCACATTGATCCCGTGCTTGATCAATGCCAACCCGGTCGACTGGGTCAGACTGATCACGGCCGCTTTTGATGCGCAATAGACGGCCACCAGCGGGTCGCCTTGCCGTCCCGCCTGACTGGCCATGTTGATCACTTTGCCGCCCTTTCCCCGTTCGATCATGTGCCGTGCCACTGCCTGTGTGTAAAGAAAAGCGCACTTAAGAAATTAGGCCAGTTATCATGCTTAGGGATGCCAGGGTGCTCTGACACTTGCGCCCACGACATTTGCGCCTCAGACATTTGCGCTCCGACACTTGCGCCCTCTTAAAAGTTTATCGAAATTTTGTGTCGGGGCGCAAATGTCGGCTAACCCATTACAGTGCAAAAATGACAAATTCAAATTTAATTGTAAAATAAGTCTTTATTTGGTAATAAAGCACATTTTGCTGCGTTCTTTATCCCAACAATTTTTGCCTTTTTTTTTTTTTTTTTAATTATTTTTTTAAGATTTTAGGTGCTATTCCGATTGTCGTTAAGCGTCACTCAAAAAATTTCAAAATTTTAATTGACTTGAAATGGCACAAGAAAATTGCTAAGCTTTTTTTTATGAAAAAACCTACAAGCAAAAAAAAAAAATTTGGCAAAAATATAAACAATGTCATTTTTTTAAACTGAGTCAATTTGTTGAATGCCTCTTGCCTGGGTCATGAACAATGTGCCCGACACATTTGCAGCAAAAACTTTGTCGTAACTTTCTCTGCTAATCTCGCTGATCGGTGCCATGTCGAACACCGCGGCACAGTTGACCAGAATGTCGATGTGTCTGAACTGCTCCAACACTTTGCTCACACACCGATCAATGCATTTCTGATCAGTGACGTCCAATTCAATGGCAATTGTGCCAGCGCCAATTTCGCCCGCTGCTTTAGCTGCTTCACTGATCATAATGTCGGCCAGTGCCACGGTTGCGCCCTCTTTCACGTAAGCCTCGGCAAAGGCACGGCCAATGCCCCGTGCACCGCCAGTGATCAGTGCCGTTTTGCCTTCTAGGCGTCGCTGCCCCATTCCAAAGCAACTTGTGAAAATCGATCTTTCCCTTAATTAATTATTGTTTTTTTTTTAAATAAATTAATGAAGAATGAATGGATTGCTCCTTTCTTCTTCTTCAATTTCCTTCGCACAAAATTGCAAATGAAGTACCAATTAGAGAAGAATATACGAACAAAAAAAAAACAACTTTGTAATTCGATAATGTGGGCGAGGGAGGGAGGGGGTCAAATAAAATGAAAGGATGGGCAAAAAAACAAAATATGAATTTTTATTATCAAAATTGCAATAAAACAATTTGATGATAACAATAAATGATAACATAAATATAAATATACAGTTGTAATAAACAAAACCAAAAAAAATACGCAAAATTATTGCAGAAAAATGCCGTTATTTTCGGGAAAAAAAACGGGGTCGGGCATCGTCGCCGAAACTAGAAAAAGCGGATCATGACTATGTATCAGGGGTGGGACTCGTCCCGAAAATCACGAGTAAAATGGAAAATGCAGATGAACAAAAAGAACAACATATGCTTCAAGTGTCGCTAAAATTGCAAATATTTTGCCACAATTACTTTAGAGAAAACGACAATTCCTATTCATTTTGAACTTTTTAGCTGTATTTTTCTATTCATATTGCATATTTTACTGATTGTATGTATATGATTTGTTTTTAAATGCGTATTTTGGGGTTAATGCTGCATAATTCGCTTATCGGGCCACCGTTTTGCGTGCCGCCTAACGGGCAAATAAGAAAAACAATTTCGGAACAGCATTCTTTGTTTGTTTGTTGAATAAAAATGGTGACAAAATTCTAGCCAATAAATTAGCCCTAATTGATGGCCATGGCAATTATGGTAAAAGAGTTTTGCTAATTTTTTGGCATTGGAATGGAACCAAATGAAAAGTATATGCTACAACCGTCGACAAATTTTGGTCTCCTTTACTAGTTTTTACTATTTCTGTTTAGAAATGATCATTTATTGTTTTTTTTTTTACCTTGTCACAACTTTTAAAATTTTTCCCGGTGGCGCTTACCGGCACCACCGGACCACCATAGGGTTTCTCAAAATTTATCTCAAAAACCCCTTAAATTGGTCGTTTTTGTGCAAACTTTGTTATCAATACACTTTAATTTTCAAAAATTTCCTTTGCGGCTACTATCGGTACCGCTGACCCTTCCTTTTTCGAAAATAAAAATTAAAGGTCTCATTTAAAACAGCTTAAAAACACTGCCGTAGGAATCATATGCTGCAAAAAAAAATTATTTTGTTGAATAAAAATGTTCTTTAAGCTTTGGAAGCATGTTTTTGTGACATGAATTTTTTTTAGCGCTTTCCTAAAATTTTATGTCAACGTTTCATTATTCTTATTGAAATAGATTTTTTCCCAAAAGTAATAAAAAATCAACACTTATATTTTTACAAAGGGGTGGCATACCCATAATATAATTCTTCATTTTTCCACAGCTTATAATAACACTGACTATTTTCAATCGAGCAGCATTTGTCACAGCCAATTTTGGCTAAGCAATTTCATAATAATATTAAAATTATAATTCAAAATTTTCATAAGTAATATGTATAATTAAATATTTTATATAATATTACGTTTACGAAAATAATTTTTCATTTTGGGTTAACATAGCAGAATAAAACGGTGCTAGGAAAAATCAAATTAATTACAGATTTTTCTATACAGAAATCAAATGTTGTCGAAATTTCCTTTCTTTCTTTTTTGCATTGCCATTTGGACACGAACCTATTCAGTTGAGCTGAATTAAATTCAGGAATTATTGGACAAATGGCTTCACAAAAACACCACACTATCAAAGAAAGAAGTATCTTTGCTGAAAACAAATTTTGCCGAGCTTACCGAAAAGGTTCTTGATCACTTCATATTTAACCATAACTTGACATCAGAAATAGTATTGTTGAACAATTACAGAAAAGCATTCCTTAATTGTTTGTCGAAAAATAACGGTAAAACAATTTTGGATCATAAATTTGCTCAAATTGATAATATGAAAATGATGGTAAATGAGTTTTGCCAATTTTTCCGCTATGAAAATGCAAACAAAGAAATCAAATTTGTGTTGTCGTTGGATTGGAAATATTTCTGCAAAGAATACTATAATATAGCAATATTGACAAAAACCGACTCTGGTGATAATGATGCATTGAAACAGGTCAGGAAGAACTTTATTCGAAATTTGTTTTATAAATATGTATTTACAAAAAAAATTTAGCCATTACAAATTGATCAAAAAGGATTAAAAAGTGACCAAAAAATGAAGACGAAAAAAATTGTCCAGCCCAATGCATATACAAAACCTTTGATGGAATACCAAACAGACAGAGTTATACCAAAATCTTTCATACAAAAAGGGCATAGATATGGCACTGGTGTCTTTATACCGCGCCAATGATAGGAAATTTTGATTGAGTGATAGGGAAAATATTCATCATTTGCATATATTTTTGTTGCGAAACAGCTATTACATTTTATTTGGTATTTTTGCTTATTTTAATTTTTTATTTGAAAAACATATTTTTAAGGGAATTAACTAATTCCACGACGTCACTTTTTCTTTGAACTTTTTTCAAATTAGAGCGCCTTTTTAACAACTATTTTTTTACCTATTTAGGGGTTATGGGCACCGTTTTGGCATTTTGCAACTATTTTAGGACATTTTTGCCTGTGACCAAAAATTTTAAGATAATCTCTCTGCAAATTAGTTTAAGTTTTCATTAAATTTTCCGGCGGTGCGTATTGACCAGGGGTGGGACTCGTCCCGAAAATCACGAGTACGAGTAAAACGAGTAACGAGTATTTTTAAAAATCACGAGAACGAGTCAAACGAGTAACGAGTATTGCCCAAAATCACGAGTAGTCACGAGTAATTACGAGTACGAGTACGAGTAATTTTTATTTTCTAATTTTTTTTCGTGAAAAAAATTTATTCATACATAAAATCTTGCCATTTAATGTCGTGGTTTTTTATTCCCTGCAATCAGGGCTGCACGAAATTTTGTTTTCGGCTTTTCCTACACTTTGGTTCGGTTTTGTTTCAAAATTTTTTTTTTCCTTTTTGAAGGTCTTCATGACTGCAATTGTATTTTCTTCATCCATTTCCAATAGGCTTTTCGTCCCAAATTAGTTGCAAAATAAATGACAAACATTGTGAAAACCCGGTCCAATTTTCTTTTTTATTTCTATTACGAAAGTTCATTTTGATGCTTCGCTTTCAAATGTCACCACATTATATTTCATCCTAGGGTTCAGCCCCGACCCTTCGGGGACAGAATGTCGGGGACAGACTCCTCTGTCGGGTACAAAATTTTCATAAAAAGCCGAAAAAAAGATAAAAGAAAACCTTCCAGAACAAAAAAGTCTTAAAAACTCATTTAAAGACACTTCCATCTTATTTGAAGTGCAATTGACGACTCTCATAATTCCCCGAAAAAGGTCGGGGCTGAACCCTATTTCATCCTTCTGAAAAATTTATTTCAAGAGCCAAAAATTAGTAATAATGATCAATTTGATAACAAATTTTGCAGAAAAAAGACAGCTTTTTTAAGATCAAATTTCAAAAACCTTAAGCGAATGGGAGCCGGCGGTGCCGATAGGCGCCGCCCGGAAAAATTTTGAAAATTTGGGTGTGATTTACTAACAGATGTTGACAAAAAACTTGTCAATTTTAGAGATTCTTTCGAGACTACTAAGCTAAAAGATGTCCGGCGGTGTCGATAGACGCCGCCAAGAAAATTTTAAAAAAATGAATTAAAAAAATTGTCATTTTAT
Organism: Heterodera filipjevi; assembly: GCA_039877585.1. Taxonomy (NCBI): domain Eukaryota; kingdom Metazoa; phylum Nematoda; class Chromadorea; order Rhabditida; family Heteroderidae; genus Heterodera; species Heterodera filipjevi. The sequence continues at coordinate 2,904,890 of JBDPZO010000006.1, read as the reverse complement.
GAATTATTACAAGGTGGGGGACTATTTTATTCTTAAGTTTTTGATTTCCCTTATTGATATTTGGAAAAATTTTTAAAGATTTGAACCCAAGCAAAAGATATGGAAAAGCAATACTTCTATCACCACACCGAATTATCATTCGAATGATGATAAAAATATACATATTTATAACAAATTTTTTTTTACAAAATTTTTCTTTTCTCCAATTTTTCTGAACAATTTTTTATTCAGAACCCCATTCTTATCAGTGCATAAAATTACTCGTTACTCGTGGAAAAATACGAGTAACGAGTAACGAGTAGTCAAAAATCACGAGTAACGAGTACGAGTCCCACCCCTGCTATGTAGGGGGTGGGGTTATTATATAATTTTGGCCATTGAAATGAAACCAAGCTTTATAGTCAGGGAGCCGGCGATGCCGATAGCACTCGAACAATATCGGGGGGGGGGGGGTCTTCTGGGGCGTGCTGGTGCATTTCCTAAAAAGTGCCACCCATGCGCGTTTCCTAAATATGCCATTTTTATGAATTTTTTAGAAAAAACTCGTCATTACTTTGCTCAAATGCAACCAAATTACACAATCTTGGTATGGTCCGATAGCTATTGGTTAGCTCTATTAGCCATCCAAATTTCGAAAAATATCATTAAATTTTGCGAAAAATATAGACCAAAAAATGAATTTTGTGGTTATAACTTACTTAAAATTTAATGATTCTTTTTGAAATTTGGTTGGCTAATAGAGCTAACTAATAGCTATCGGGCCATACCAAGATTGTGTAATTTTGTTGCATTTGAGCAAAGTTATGACCAGTTTTTTCAAAAAAATTCATAAAAATGGCCTATTTAGGAAACGCGCTTGGGTGGCACTTTTTAGGAAATGCACTAGCACCCTTCTGGGGCACCAAGTTTGTCCAAACCCTCCCTTATACCGTTCTTAGCCATTCCGTCGCACATTTCAGGTCAGTTATGACAAAGCCCAAAAAAATTCAATGGCAATATTGCTATACAGAATCGTTAGGAAAATTAGTTGAAAAGCTTAAAAAATAATTTTTTTGAAAAAGGTACAACAATCTGTATTGTTGGTCTGGATTTTGACGTTTTTTGGCTTAGTCGGGATTTTGTCGTGTCGGGATTTGGACCGCGAGCCTGCATAAGAGCCGGAATGACATCTGACGTACAAAAATTTTTATTTGGAAGTAGGATTCAATGGCTTCCGCAAATTTAGGAAATCTGGAAATTTTCAATTTCTTAATTGAACTAAATTTAGGTATTCCAATTCATTAATGGTAAATTTTCCCGGCGCGCCTATCCGCACCGCCTGACCCCTTATTTCCCAAATTAAAAAAAAGCTTAATACCCTCCATCAGTTTTGCCTTAATACCCCTAAAAAATATAAAGAAGCCGAACAATAGGGTTTTTTGAAATCTTTGCCTAGAAAATTAGCGAATTAAAATACAAATTTTGATAATTTGTATACTTTGAACAATTTTAAGGCAAAAATTTTCTATGATCCTTATTGCGAACGACAATTGGAGGCAATGATATTTAAGAATTTACTCACAAATTTGATTAAAAACTCCGAATATAACTATATAAAATATATTTATGCATTTATTAACAAAGTTAAGCCGTTCCTTGGTTTGGTCCTGCTCTCTCCTGGTCTCGAAGGTCGATCTCCTCCAACCACCAAGTAAAGCTCTAAGATGATTTTCTCTCCTCAACACTACCGGCCGATGGGACGAGGGGCTAGGCCTTGAACTGTTTTTTTTTTATAAATATATTGGTTCTGGCGGGTGGCTGAACCTTTCGCCAATGAACTTTTCGCCAATGAACCCTTCGACAATGAACGTTTCGACAATGAATGTTTCGACAATGAACGTTTCGACAATATTAATAAATTTTTAAAAATAGTTTTTTGAGTGCTAATTAAAGGCATTTCCATTATTAAATTTCTGCCAAATGATAGGAGATAGTTCGGAGATAACGGAGTGGGTCATCAGCAGCACGCTGATTGAATTCGGCGACCAAACGTTGTAAGGTTACGGTCCTGTTTGGGCTTTTAAGTGTGGACAACGCCAATATTCGACATTTTCAACCATCGCCGAGTCTTTTTCGAAGTCGTATTCGAACCAATTCAGCGATAAAAAAGATGCTCCCCTTTTCCACTTAACTTCAACGAAACGAAGCAATTCTTCCGAATCTTCACCTTGTTCGGCTGAGCTATTCGATGTGTTCCACTCTCCTTCTTCCGAAGATGAAATCATTTTCCGAATAATTTTTAGGTTATTGGGTGGGCGATCAAAAATCCGTAAAATGAATAACAAACTTCATTGCCCAAAACTTTTATCCATCCCAGCCCGCCACCTACACTTCCCCCATCTCCTTCCACTGGCCCATTCACATTCCTTGTCCACAATCATATGCAAATGAGGTGCTGGTGATTTTTCGGATGAACAACAATTATATTTTCAATCCCAGGATTAAATTATGAAGGGTGTCTTTAAATAAGCAGATTTTTATAACATTTAAGAATAAATCTTTCAAATTAAATCTACCAAATTATAAATTTGTATATTTCTTAAGTCAGAAAATATATTTATTTTGAAAATATCGTTTAGCATTGTCGAAACGTTCATTGTCGAAAGTGCATTGTCGAAGGGCTCCCTGATGTTTCGTCACTGAATCTTTCGTCACTGACACTTTTTTTTTGTCTTAAAACATGTTTTAGAGGGTTTTCAGGATCGCTGATCACGAATCTAACATCCATTTCGACCAATTCCGAACCCCGGACCCCGATCGAACAAAAAATAAAAACCGAAAAATTTTAAAATTTTGTTTTTTAGGCTAAGTGGAGCGGTCGGTCTCGGTTCGGCGCGCTCAGTTCGGCGCGCTCGGTTCGGCGCGAGTTTTTCGGCGCGCTCAGTTCGGCGCGCTCGGTTCGGCGCGAGTTTTTCGGCGCGCTCAGTTCGGCGCCCAGAACGGGCGCCGAACTGAGCGCGCCGAAAAACTCGCGCCGAACCGAGCGCGCCGAACTGAGCGCGCCGAACCGAGTGGTCCCGTAAGTGGAGTATCAAATAGCCATTCATACTTGTACCGTCGATTTAACTTGTTAAGTCATTATTAATCAAAAAACAAAATTTTTCGATTTTTCTTTTTTGTTCGAATCGGGGTCCGGGGCTCGGAATTGGTCGAAATGGATGTTAGATTCGTGATCAGCGATCCCGAAAACCCCCTAAAACATGTTTTTAAGACAAAAAAAAGTGTCAGTGACAAAAGGTTCAGTGACGAAAAGTTCAGTTACGAAAGGTTCAGTGACGAAACGTTCGGCCACCTTGTCGAAGGGTTCATTTGGCGAATGGTTCATTGGCGAAGGGTTCATTGGCGAATGTTCCGGTAACCTTCTGGCGTTGTAATAAAAATTAAATTTTGTTTGTCGAGGTTGCAAATGTCCGCGGCGCAATGTCGGGGCGCAAATGTCAGCGGCCAAAAGTCTGGGTGAAAGGTTTTTTGTGCAAAATCGTTACGAAAATACATAATGAACCCCATGGCACCTATTGGCACCACCGACATCACCATTTAATTTTGCTTGAATTAAAAAAAAAACAAGCCGAAATGAGAGCTTAAATCTCGTGAAGAGTGAAACATAGAATAATTGTTTTGTTTTTTTTTTTGTCATATATGGAATATTTTTTTTATAATATAGTGATTTTCGTTTAAAAAAGGCGAAATATGCATGAACATACGCACCAAAAATGCCAAATATGCAAAAATATGCATCTGAAAAGTCATCGTAGAAGCTTCAAACCAAGTTAAAAATACGTTTTTTGCGTGGTGAGCCGAAGTGTCAAAAGTATCGATGTGGGCTAAGTATAGGTATAGGGAGATTTGGAGGTGGACCATTTCAGTCCGGAAGAATTATTTTAAATGATTTAAATTTCGATTTATTATTTTAATATCTCCCAAATTATTTTGAAACTAAATCCACAACCGCACATTATCAATTCTATTGATTGCACTTTAATTTTAAAACGATTAAAATACGTAGCATAACCCAGTCAAAATAATATTTTATGCCTTCTCATAATAAAACAAATTCCTTTCATAAGTATTTTACTACTAATTTCTTTTTTTTTTGTCAATTTTTCATTTAATACCATTTAGAAATGAAAATTTTACTTTTAACTTTTTTTTTACTATCCTTTGCTTTATTGACTTAACGTCAAACATTAATATTTGTTTAATTATTAAAATATATATTACTTACTCAAAAAAAATTTAATTCACTTAAAATAAATCAAAATTTAATTCATTTATCCGGACTGAAATAGTCCACTTCCAACTCTTCCTATACCTATACTTTAGACACTTCGCCCACATCGATACTTTTGACACTTCGTCACAGCACCCGTTTTTTGTGCTTATTAGTAGGGTGTCCAATTATATGCACATGCATATTTTTTTCCTGAACTGGCAAGGGCCTAAAACGGACGAAAAACATGTTTTTAGCTTGGTTTGAAGCTTCTAGGATGGATTTCCATTTGCATATTTTGCGATTTATGTGCATATTTGCATATTTGTGCATATTTCTCGATTATGTGCATATTTTATGTCAATATTTTGCCATTTTTGAAAAAATTCATAAGAAAAATGCAATAAACGAAAAATACCTCCCTAAAAAAATTTTTGAAAATTATCAAAAAATCTCTTCAAAAATTAAAAAATTGGAATTTTTTCTAAAATTCTTCCCAATTTTTTTTTAAATATTTCTGTCAAAAAAAATAGATATCGAATGCGTTTTTCACCCCAAAATTTGGAAATGTATCTCATTTGCAATTACAACCAATAAATTGAAGGTTTTTGAAAAAATTACCTTGGATTTGGAAAAATTTATATGCATATTTTTCATTTTTTATGTGCATATTTCGACATTTTTGGTGCATATTTTATGCGCATATTTTGCGCTTTTATGTGCATATAATTGGATACCCCCTACTTATTAGTCAATTGCATATTAGCAAAAAAATATGCATTTGCCTCAAAATCCGCCCCCTACTTATAAATGATAAAACAAAAACAAAGTGAATTCATATAATAAAAATTCATTTTGCCATATAATTTTTTTTTAAATTTTCAATGTCTACATGTTGCCACATATAAGAATAATTAATATAATCCCTTCTAAAATTTTTGCTGTGGTTACGCGCCGCAAATGTTGGCCAATTATAATGATATTTCGTGGCAAAATGAGTTGACATTGAAAACTTTAAAATAATAAGTGGCAACATGAATTTTTATTATATGAATTCACTTTCCTTTTTTTTTATCATTTATAACTATTTATACCGTAATAATGCTGAAAATTAATTTATTACCGTTGACCATTTTCTTGGCCATTGTATTAGTTGTTCGGATTGACGGAATTGAGGAAGCTTTTTTGGCAAATTTATGGGAAAATATGGGCCCTACAAGCTCACAAAATGTCAACACTCAGAAAATGGGCCGGAAATATATAAAAAAGGAACAAATTTATGGCAATAATGAAAATTATGTTCAACAAAATGCCAATATAGTAATAGCCAAATCGGGAAAATGCAACAATGAAGGAGTGGAAGAAATAAAGCCCAAATTATTGAAAGAAACCAAAAAAGAAGGCTTTGTGGATCAGCAGGAATATGAAATAAAGACAAAAATAATTGTGCCAAAAATAGAGGCCGAAGGGTTGCACAATGAAACATTAACGAAAGAAGAGGTATTTCATGTATAAAATAATTCATCAGAACAAATTTAAAAATTTTTCAAAAAAAAAATACATCATAAAAATGAAAAATTTGAATTTCTTTGCTATTTTGGCAAAAATCTTAAATTCAAATTCTTAGCCAAAAATATTAATCGAAAAATTTTTCTTTTTATGTAAATATAAAAATTAAATTTTTTTTTGCCTTTGTTTAAAATAGCCAATCTAATTGGGTTTTTTTTATTTTCGACAGTAGTCAATTCGACAGCAAACCCAAATTAAAAATATTTTTCTGTCAAAAAAAAATATTTTCTGAGCATTTGTTCTGGTGTAATTTAGTTTAGTTCTGGCATTCTGTAAGCGATTAGGGTATGAAAATGGTCAAATTACTTATGAATTTGGCAGGCAAGCACATAACAGACAAAACCCATTCCCAACCCTTGGGATTTTTGGGTCTTTTTCTTTTTATTTGTTTTCCTCAATCGCATTATCCGGCTCAATGGCTTTAAATTTTATTGTTTTTTTTCTCATTTTATCCACTGTCAAATTGTCTACAGTCGAATTGTCCGGGCGGGAGCCCTCTGATCACATTGATTGGGTAATAGAAGCTGAGATAAATACTGTAATAATTTTAAACAGACAATTACTATTCAATTTTAATTGAGTTTATGGGTCTTTTTTAAAATGAAAGAAGTTTTAAATATTTATTTAGAGACCAAAAAACAAATTAAGACGAATACAAAAAACACTGATTGATGATAATGATGACAAGCAAACAAAAATTGAACTGATCAGACAATTTGAGAAGATAAGAAAAGAGCAAATTAAAGGATTGAATTATGACAAGAATACATATTCAAAAATAGAAGATAAAATTGCCCAAATTTTGGGGAAAAGTCGGGGCAAAATTTATCAATGGAAAAGGGAATTGGGTAACATTAATTTGAATCTGAAAATCATTTTATATAAAAAAAAATAGGACAGAATTGCTTATGACTAGGGCTCGGAACAATTTTTTGGAAAATTTTTCCATTCTTAGTGGTATAATTTTTAAAGGTCAATTTTTAGGGGGTCGATTTTTCATTTTTATGGTTTCTTACGAAAATTTCGATTTTCTGAGTAAAGCATGCAAAAAAAGTCATGAAAAGTCAGAAAAATAGCCAAAAAGTCATAAAATTCCAAAAAGTTAGAAAAAGTCATTATAAAAGTCATCGTAGAAGCTTCAAACAAAGTTAAAGTAGGTTTTAGGCCATTCCAAGTCAGCAGAAAAAAAAAGTCATTTGACTTGATTTCCGAGCCCTACTTATGACTTTCGATTTTAGAGCTTTTAAAACGACATTCGGAGCAGCAAAAAAGAAAACTAATTGAACAATTTCAAATTGTTCAAGAAGAATTTTCAAGAAAATTCAATTTAAAAATAACGTGGAAAATGAATGTAAAAATTGCGAAGAAAATTGGCGTTGATGTGAAAACAATTTATCGGTGGAAGAGAGATTTTGGCATAATCAAACGTAAAATAATAAATATTTATTTAAACAAAATTTTTTGTTTTTCAAGGAAAATTGAGAATGTACACGGCAGATGAGAAAATGGAATTTTTGAAAAAGTTTGACCAAATTAAAAGGGAAAATCCATTGCTTAGTAATAAGAAAATTGCCAAACAATTGGCAATAGAGGAAAGCACTTTGAGACGATGGAGGAAGAAGGGCAGTGGAATTAAACAGAAATAAGCCGAAACCTATAACAAAAAAAATCTTAAAATGTTAGTTAAAATTCGATTTTTTTTTTATTTTTTATTTCTTCGTTCTGCTAATTGTTTTTCATTTTTAGCATTGTCCGTTATTTTTTCAATTTATTTCCTTTTCATTATTTGGTTAACATTTTAAATGAAAATTTGTTGTTTTAAATGTATAAGTAAAGTCCAACATAGAATGTTCTAACCGACTGAGAGCTACGGGCACTTGCACCTGTTGTGGAGATTCATAAATGAACATGGTTAGGTTGATCGACAAAAAGTGCAAAAAGGGACGACCGACAAAAAGTGCAAAATTTGCTCAATTTTCGACTAAATCAAGTCATAACTTTTTTCAGACGCAAAGTATTCTTGGTATCGTCCGATAGCTCTTAATTGTATCTATTAGCTTGCTAAATTCCAAAAAAAAAAACTAATTGAAACAATTAAGAGCGATCGGATGATACCAAGAACACTTAATTTGGTTGCGTCTGAGAATTCATAGGGCCGCAAACAAACTGCTGATTTATTTCTTTACTATATTTTCAACTAATATAAAAATAATTTGAAGCATTTTTCTTTATCCATAATTTTTTTTTTTAAGTAAACAGGACTAGAGAATTTTATCGTTGTCTAAAATTAGCGAATTAAAATACAAATTTTGAACTTTCGCAAAGGCCACCCTGGTAGAGGCATTGGGTAGGCATACAACTAATGTTCATCAACGTTACAATTCTTGTTAGCGAGAAATATTGTACATATATTGCGAATAAATATTAAGTTGGTAGTAACAGGCGAAATGTGCCCATTATTACTGAAGAAGGCAAGTTTGGTTCACTTGAAAAATTTTTTTTTTTCATCATCACGAGTTCATTTTTTTACAATTTTAAATTATAATAATCAAAAAATCATATGATTATTATTCATCACATCATTCGACATCATAGACATTAAATGTGCTCTTTTTTCATCCCTTTTTGTCGTGCCATGCCCAACTTTCTCATCCTGATTATATGTTGCCATCATCAATTTCCCAATATTTGGCTTTCGGACGTGGGCATGGCGCAAGGCACTTCACTCGTGAGCAGTCGTCCAGGTCGAATTGACAGTTCCTCATGCACATCATGTTTTTCGGTTCTTCCTTCTTGCACTTGATTTTGCATTCCCAATACTTCTTGGAGCACGGATCACAGCAAACGGGGCTAAAAATTGAGGGGGGGGGGGGTAATTTTGCGAAAATATTTATCATCTAAATTATACAATCACTTTGGATCGGGACCAGGATGGGGGAAATTTCGTTTCGCGTTTCGAAAATTTCGGGTTTTTTGCGTTTCGAGTTTCGCGTTTCGAAAAAAATTTAGTTTCGTTTTGAATTTCGTTTCGGGTCCTTGGTCGAGTTTTGCCCATCCCTGATCGGGACTAAGTGTCACCGCAAATTTGTATACCCGTTATCAGACATAAGGTATAAAAGATCAAGAATGTACCCCAGTTTTGACCAATTAAATATATACCCGGACGATGACACTATAAACACCGTTATGAATTAAATTAACTTTCAAAATTGAATCAAAGATTTTACGGTCGTTTCCATTGCGCGGCCCATGAAATGTTGAACAAAACCAAGATGGTGAGAACCGTAAGGAGTTTGAACATTGTTTAAAGCTTCTTGTTGCAGTTTACTGTTAAACAGATAAATTATTATAAAAGATATTTTGAAAAATTTAATATTATTATTACATAAAATTAAATCTTAATTTGTGAAGAATTTTCTAAATGAATCGGCCTTTGCGGAATATCAGAATATTTATTTGGTTAAAAGCATCTCTCTCTAAAGTAATGCAGCTAATGGAATTTATGGAAATAATATTTTTGGTTTATCGTAAAATTTAATGCAGATTTTATTCTACGGAGGTAAATTGGTCATTAATTCCCATTTTTATTGTAGATTTATGAAATAAGAAGAATTTTCTATTTTTACAATATTCAAATTTTTTAATAATTTTCAAAAGATTTATTGTCTTCTAATTTAATTATTAACGAACGTACCCCAATTTTGGCCAATTAAATATATACCCGGACGATGACACTATAAGCACCGTTATGAATTAGAAATTAAATTAACTTTCAAAATTAAATCAAAGATTTTACGGTCTTTTCCATTGGGCGGCCCATGAAATGTTAAACAAAACCAAGATGGTGAGAACTGTAAGGAGTTTGAACATTGTTAAAGCTTCTTGTTGCAGTTTACTGTTAAACAGATAAATTATTATAAAAAATATTTTCAAAAAATTAATAATTATTATTATTTAAAATTAATCTTTATTTTTGAAGAATTTTCTAAATGATGGACCTTTGCGGAATATCAGAATATTTATTTGGTTAAAAGCATCTCTCTCTAAAGTAATGCAGCTAATGGAATTTATGTAAATAATATTTTTGGTTTATCGTAAAATTTAATGCAGATTTTATTCTACGGAGGTAAATTCGTCATTAATTCCCTTTTTTATTGTAGATTTACGAAATAAGAAGAATTCAATATTAAATTTTTTAATAATTTTCAAAAGATTTATTGTCTTCTAATTTAATTATTTCAAAAATTCTTTTTTTTTCCTTTTCCACTGTTTTCGCAGCATTTTTTCAACGATTAATCACTCCCCGAAAACGGTTCTTTCTATGAATTCTAATTAATTTTTTGCTCTACCCTTCACTAGCACACATAACTTCCATCATCGTTAACAGAAAAATCATATCCATATTTATTATCTTATTTCAATAATTAAATTTCCTTTTTCATAATAAAAATTGTTGCTATGGCATTTAATTTTATTATGCTATAAATCAGAGATGCCATTGAAAATTTTCCAAAATAAGACAATCTGATTTGAAAACGTTGTTTAACCGTTTAAAATTGCATTTTAAAATTAAGTATTATTTTTGTGACAAACTTGATAAAAAATGACAAATTTTTAAGAATTTTTAAAATTATAAATTTTTAGTCCGGCGGTGCCGATAGGCTCCGCCGGGAAAAATTTTGAAAATTTATGGCCGATTTCTTAACAGATTTTTCCAAAAAATAATCAATTTTGTGTCTTATTTTGGAAAATTCCAAACGGATTGAATGCCCGGCGGTGCCGATAGCCGCTGCCGGGAAAATTTTGAAAAAATTTTAAAGAAATCGCTAAAAAAACTGAAAAATAGTAATATTTTCTTCTTTTTTTTCCGCAGAGTAAGAAAAAAAGACAAAAATAAGAACAAAGTTGCTCAATCACTACATTTCTTAAAAATAAGACAAAATGGCATCTCTGCTATAAATAGATCCATGCTGGGATGTGCAATTTACCAACACCGAAAATTTTGGGTATCGGAATTCCAACTTTTTGATTTTTTGTTATCAGCCTCTAATTCGACTCTCAAAATTGGGGATTGTTCGAAATCCTGCTTTAAACTTGTTTTTTGTCCAATGCTTCCTTTAATTTTTTATCATCGATTTTTTAAAAACTTTATATGCCATATATTCATTCCCCGTAAGCTGGCTGATTCATTTGCAAAGTTGTAAATCCAAAATTAAAGCAAACAATTTTTTGTGTACCATTTCTAATAAAATATATTTGAATGCAAATAATAAAATTTCTAATATATAATAGGGATGCAGCCCATTTTCGATTTTCCGATTTCCGAAAAAAATTTTGGGGCATCGGAATTCCGATTTCCGATATATATGGGGAAAAATTGAAAAAACAAATTTTTCAAAATTGGAACTAATATCAATTCCGATTTTCGATTAACTTTCGCCCGGACTTTCCGATGATTTTTGGACCGGAATTTGCGATTTCCGAAGAAATTTTTGGACATCGGAACTCCGAAGTCCGATTTTTGAAATCAGAGGTCGGCTGCATCCCTGATGTTATACATTAAAGCTGATGTTCAAATATTTGATTGTTGTTGGCTTACTGTGCGCGTTGCTCGCCACTCTTCCAGTCGTCGCTCGTTACAACAACAACAATGATGATGAGCAGGAATACATGGCTGGCTTCACGTATACTGTTTCCTTATGAAAAACATAGCTTAAAAATGTTTTTGGTTTTATATAATCGAAGAAAATTGATATTTCCAAATGAATTTTGTTCACGAAACTTATGAAATTAAGTGTTGAAATTGAATATTAAATTAAGTCAAAAAATGTAATCTAAAGGGTGTACCTCAACTGAGGACCAGCCAAATTCACCAAATTCAGAACCTCAAAACTTTTTTTTCTAACTTGATAAAATTCTGCAATTTTGGTATCATTCGAATACTATACGTGTTTTGAAGTTTCATTAAGACATTGTTAAGCGATTTAATAACTGGCCAAAAGTTTTAAGTTGAAAACTGCAAAAAAGTCAGAATTATTATGAGTATACCAAAAAAAAAAAAAAAATTAGTAAGGTTACAAAAAAAATTATAACCTGAAAACCAAGAAAATCTATAAAATCTAGATTTTTGTAATCTTTTTTATATAACTTTTTCAAAATAAAACCAATTTTTTTGATTTTTGGTATACCAATAGAGTACATTGAGAACTATTGAAACATACTAAAAAATCTAAGTTTAGTTGGTTCTGAGACTTATGCTTTGTCCCGGGGCGCAAATGTCGCTGCACCCCCGAAAATATAAATGGTTCCTGGAGTTGAGACTCACTGTTACTTAATTTTAAGCAATGCCAATAGTTGCACTTAATTTTGGCACTGCATTTTTCCGCTAAATTTAACATTTTTAAAACTTAAAAATTAAATTAAATTAAATTAAAAAATTGTTATTTTTTTACTAAGGGAGCCGCAAAAGAAATGCTGTATTGCCTGCTACGGTGTGTTCAAAACCTGCTTACAAGATTGTTACATCAACGAATCGCACAACGAAGTGTGTGTGCCGAACTGTCGTATCGACTTGGGCATTTGCGTGCAAACGGATTGTGGAATAAATGTGTGCCCTCGTCCCAAGGATTTTGGATCATTCCCATGAGAAATGCCAAAATTTGAATTCAAAAAAAGAAGCGCCAGAATTTGGATAAATCCGACTTTTAAAAATTTGTGAGATAGTCTCTTAAAAAATATTTCTGGAATATTCGTTTATTTTATTTCATGTAATTACCAGATTGAATAAATGAGTTATCATTTTTTCGGTTTGACCCGATTTGACTTGGGCTTTTTGGGATCTTGTTCACGCCTATCGGATTAAGTTTTGGCAAGAGTCTTGGTATTAACAACTGCATTTAAATTCTCAAGCATCATAATACGCATTGCAATTATACATAATTTTAGTATTGAATCTTTTATTCTCAGGTTAGGGTAGCATCCCGACCCTTAGGTGGGAGAGGCTCGAGGTCGGTGGTAGCTCATTCGTTTCTAGATTAATTTGGGGCGCTGATCACGAATATGACCTTTATTTTTCAAAATTCCGAACCCAAATTCGAAAAAAAACCAACCGACATTCATAATTCGCGTGGGAAAATATTTCTAGGGGTTTTTGGGGTCGCTGATCACGAATCTGACATCCTTTTGCCTAAATTACCCTAGAAACGACTTTTATTTTGAAAGTTTCGGGGGCGGGGGGGGGGAGGGGTGGCAAAAAGAATAAGAACCTCCATGAATTATTAGTATTTTTTTTTGCAAATTTTTTTCTTAGTAAATTTCAAATTTGACCTTTTTGGTGAAAAATTTGCTATCTAATTGACTTAAAGGAGGAGGGCACAGTTTACTTAAATTTAGCAAATTAACTTTACCCATTTATTTGATTTAAAAATGATTGAAGACAAAAAGTGAATTCAAATCGAGAGTCCCGGTCTCGGTTTTTGCAAAGGCCCCGGTTCAGTACAACCCAAGACCAGTTTTGAATGGCTATCGATTGGACAAAATTTTAGGAAAAATCTATTTATGAAAAAATAATTTTTGGCTCAAGTCTTTCGTGCATGGCCTCTAAAAAAATTTATAAAACTGTTTTTTAAAATAAAAATTTTTTAAAATATTTTCTGGGCATATTTTCGGTGCTGAGCACAAAAAAAAAACTATTTTTTGGTTTCCGAGATTTTAGGGTCGAAATCCTTCGCTAGCAAAAAAAATGGCTTCAAATTAGGGCTAGGCAAATTCGATTTCCCGGATCCGGACAGAAATTTCATTTAAAAAATTTACTGGTGGGATTTTTCCGGAATACGTTTTTTTGAAAAATTTTTCCGGATTCCGGTTTTCAAAAAGTCGGACCCGGATCCGGTTCCGGATTTTGTGAAATTCCACCTAAATTACACTCCTAATTTAAGAAACGTTTAAAAATACAATAAACGTGTCAAAAATGATTTTTTTTTTTCTTTTGAAGAAGGTTCATTTTCACTGTTTGAACGGGAATACCGAAGAGAGATCACTGCCAAAATAGCTCAACTCTTGATTCATTGTGTGTTCGGGTTAAGACTTAACCGAATTTGTGACTTGAGCATAGCACTTTGTAGTAGTGCTTTTTAAAAAAATAAATCGAACTGAATTTAGGATATAGACGCAATTGTCTTGAGCGCAAAAGTCTGAGGCGCAATTTTGGTGCCGATAGGCGCCACCGGGGAAATTTAGCAAAATTCATAGCCGATTTGTAACAGAATCAGGTTACAAACCCGGTGGTGCCGCTAGGCGCGACCGGGAAATTTTAAAAAATTCATGGCCCATTTGTAACAGAATTTAGCACAAAATATTAAAATTGACTACTTTGGGATAACTTAATAAAAAAATCCATAAAAATTAATAAAAAATTGAATTGCTTTCTGGCGGTATCGAAACCAAAAATTTTTTTTTGGTGCACGCAAAACCATAGATAGGAAGGTTTTGAACTTGTTTCGGGATCACATAAGTCCAGGCCCTTTGATTCGCAAATTCTCCCTTTTATATCCTTTCAAAACGTGCTGGGTCGTTTCATAAAAACCGCCACTTTGGGCGTTTCATAAATTCCGCCATTTCGCAGATTTTTAGTGAAAAACTTGTCATATCTTTGCGTAAACTCAACCAAATTGTACGTTCTTGGTATGGCCCAATAGCTATTAGTTAGCTCTATTAGCCTACCAAATTTCAAAAAATTTGATTAAGTTCTGAAAAAGTTGTAGCCATAACAACTGCAAAAAACTCTATATTTTTCTCAGACCTTAATCAAATTTTTTGAAATTTGGTAGGCTAATAGAGCTAACCAATAGCTATTGTACCGTACCAAGATTATTTCATTTGGTTTTGTTTGAGCAAAGTTATAATCAGTTTTTGACGAAAAATCGGCGAAATGGCGGAATTTATGAAACGCCCAAAGTGGCGGTTTTTATGAAACGACCTAGCACCCTTTCAAAATACTGTATCGGTCCTTTGAAACCGAACTTGACTAATGAGAGCCCTGCATCAACAATTAAAAACCCCGCCAGTTAAGTTTCGCATTAAAATTTGAAATTTTGAAAAATTCTGTTCTCGACCGTGGCCCCGGTCAAAATTTTGGACCGGGAACGGGGGCTCCGGAAAAACGGGGTTTTTTGCCCCGGTTTCCCTGTTCCCGGTCTCGGTCCATCGTCGGTCCCCGTTCCCGTTCCTGGGTTTTTCAAAATTACGGTCTCTAATAAATAATGCTATGTGATGACAATGGAAATGTTGAATCCGTGGTTGCACTTTTTAAAATAATAATAATATTATTTCCATTTCTTGGCTATTTTTGGCTTTTTCTTAGTAAAATAATGCACTTTTTAAAATAATTGTTGGCAGAAGCAGCAGCAGCAGAAAAACAAAATGTAGTCAATGTCTTTCAGTTGCTTTTGGACAATTTAAAAGAGCTGAACCTCTTAACACAATGGAATGGACCAATTTGGTGGAAAATGTTCAAAGTCCGCGCCGACACAAAAGAATAAATCGCCAACAAATTGCTAGAAATGGATTTACAGTGGGCCAAATAATTGCTATAATTGAATTTACAGCGCTTTTTGTGCTTCACTTGCTTTACTTCACTACCGGTGATCCGTTGATTGTTGTTGCGGCTATACCGCTTCTTCTTCTTATTATCTACAAATACTGGAATGGAGTGTAGTGATGCTCGAGACTTAGAAGTAGCAAATTCGTTTCCATAATTAGGCTATTCCCCATAGGGTTGGTTTTTCAGTTCTACAATGTGTTTGTTGTTGTATCTTTGGGTTACTTTCCTTTCATTTTTATGCCTTTTTCCGTTTCTTTCTTTGTTGTTATTGTTTTAAACATTATATTTTTGGCATAAATTTGGCTGTCTGTCTTTCAGTTAGAATATTTTAAATAATGGTTTTGAAAAATTTTATACTATTAATAGCTTATTTAATCACGTATTGCTTCTATAAATTGGGTTTTTTCTATCACCGAAGATTCTTTTTAATATAATGATAGGCAAAATCCTTATGCTTTTTCATTGGCAAAATAATGAATTTTTTATGTGAATTTGAATGAGTAAAATCCATTTCTTGGATATTTTTGGTTTTTCGGTAAAGTAAAAAAATGATTCAGGCTGGGACGTGCAATAAATAAATGATTCCTGCAGTCGAGACTCACTAGTACTTAATTTTAAGCAATGCCAATAGTTGCACTTACTTTTGGCACTGCATTTTTCTTGACAAATTCAACATTTTTATTAAACAAAAATTAAATTTATAAAATTGTCTCCGCAACAGTGGAGCAGCACATGAACAGAATGGTTAAGCGTTGAACAACGAAGAATTTAAGTAAATTCATGATCAGTTTTGAAATAACAAATTTATTATTATTATTTTTGTTAGATATATAATTGTTAAATAATTAAAATTCTGATTCTTCACTTTATTGAATGAGAAAGCATAAATGGACCTAAATTACCCCATTAAGCCACCACAGAAAGTAAGGAAAAAAGGAAGAATTCAATCAATGCCATGAACTTTTTTAGGCATGCTATTTTGGCCAACGACGCAGGGTTGTTTCGGGGCGAGAAAAATGTTGGGTCGGGTTTCGGGTCGGGATGGCCAAAAATAGCCAAGAAATGGTTTTTACTCATTCAAAATGCAAATATTATTATTAGTTTTTCAAAACTGCATTACTTTTCGGGCTTCGGGTCGGGTCAGTCAGCCAAAAATGTTCTGGTCGAGTTTCGGGTTGAGAAAAATGTCGGGTCGGGTTTCGGGTCGGGATGGCCAAAAAAAGTTCGGGTCGGGTTTCGGGTCGCAAAAAAGACCCGGTTTCGTGATTCTGGTAATCCGGAACATCCCCGATACGACGGGGATTGTGAATGAAAATAAAATCCGGTGCGCCAGGAAGAATCGTACTTGAAAGTCCCTTTTTGTTGCGTCTGTCTGGGGTGTAACCAACCTGGCCAAGTGGGCTATACTCCACGCACCAGATATGTTGGCATATGGCATCCTTTTTTTTCTATCAGTCATGCCAACATTTTATTGCACATTTTAGAGCATGGATATAGTGGCATATGTGATTCTTTTTTTAAATATTATTCCAGTGATTTGGTAAAAAAAAGGGCCAAAGCTAATTGAAGAAGCATAAAATCTTTTTTGTTTTTTACATTCGTAAAATGGCCAACTTATGCCTATTTGGGATTATTTTAGCTTTTATTAATGGTAAATTTTCCATAAAATTTTTTTGGTTTTTTTGAAAATTTTAGTTTATGTGATGGGACGGCCCGGAAATATGCTTTCATTGTTCAATGCAGCAGAACAAATCCATCCAAATCCAAGTATTATTCAACAAAGGCCAATGCATCTACCTTCTTATCGGAATATCAACAACAACAACAATGGCATCATCAATCCTTTCGCACGTAAAATGAGAAAATAACAGAAAAATAAATAAATTAAATTTCATTTCATTTTTTTTTAATTTAGGGAAAATGCCGCAAGCTCTAGAAATGCAAAAAAGGTGTGATTTAAAAATTTATTAAATTTAATATAGAACAAAAATTATTATTTTAATTAAACTAATTTATTTTGTATATATTTAGACACGACAAAAAGGGACTCCAAACAAATGAGCAAAAGTGAACTTTGAAAAAGAAAATAAATTTATTTTATTTTATATAAATATTTAGATACAAAAAATATACACCTGTGAAAAGAGGGGAAAAGGAATTGCATCAAGTAAAAAAGATGGAAAATGCAAAACGTAAACATTTATATATCACTCATTTAAGAGGACATACTTTTATTTTTTTAATTCCAAAAATTTTAGTTGGCACAATTGGCGGACGTTTTGGCGCATTGCTTTCGCTATCGAATGAAGAGTCACCAAATTATGACACAAATGAACAACACAATCAGTGCGTTATTGAAAAAAATAATATTTAAAAAAATTTTTAAAATAAATTTAGACACGGCAATAATGGACTGCGGACAGATGGAACCTCTAAAAAGTGAGTTCAAAAAAGCTAAAATGGTTTTAATTAATTTTCAGAAACGACAAAATTGAAAACAAAATGAAAACAAAAACCAAAAATGGAGGGGAAAAAGTGAATGTGCAGCAGGAATTAAAAGAGATAAAAGAAAAGAGTCAAAATACGAGCCCAGGGAGAAGAACATTGCAACGCTTCATGTAAGTAGAAGAGATCAGAACAGGACCGGGTCCTGTCAGAATTTTTCCGGACTCCTGATCCGGGTGTTTTTAGAAAACTGGGCAAAATAATAGGGGATTGTGATCAGAAAATAATGATCCAAAAATTGAATAATTGGGAAAAGTTAACTATCTATTAAAGGGGTTCTAATTAGGGTTGAGCGGTACCGGTACTGGTACCGGATTTTCCCAGCCAAAAAGTACCGGTTTTTCCCAAAAGTACCGGTACCACTCAACCCTAGTTCTAATTAGTAAAAGAGGTAATGTAAAATTTATGATAATCAGAAAAAAATCAGTGATGAGGAAAAACTTGTTGAATTAGTAATTAGAAAATTCGAGTTGATAGAAGAGGGTAAAGTTTCCAACAAAAGTTTAGGGAATTATTAGTGATAAGTCAAATAGAAATAAGCGTAATTTGATTTTCTTTACCAGGACTATTGGAATGATGGTGATCAGTGTGGTGTTGAAAAATGTTCCATCTGTTCCAAACAATATGATGATAAGTAAGCATGAGAGGATGTGTTGTACCTCTCGTGTATTATCGGCCTCCCCCGTTTTTTTATTCCTCGTTTTTAAGGGGGGAATTTTAGCTATTTTTTACTAATATTTGAAATTTTCAGGTATATTCTAACAGCAAATGAACTTTTTTTTAAAAAGACAAAATAATTGAGTCAAGTTTTTAGAAAAGTCTTTTTTTTTCCTTTTCTTGGTTTTGTTTGTTTTTGCTCATAAATGTGGAAAATTGCTTAACAAAAAAGCGAAAAAGAGCAGACCCTAAAAGTCCACTTTTCTATTTTTAATAAGTACAAAAAAGAATTTCTATTTTTTTTGCCTTTTTTCTTCGCTAAATTAGCATTTCCTTAAGAAAATTTATTGTCGAATTTTTCAATTTTTTATGCGTATTTTAATAATTTTTTTCTGTTTATTTCAGTGCCTATTTTTTTAGTTGTTGTGCCTAAAAGGTCAACATTAATAAAAAAAAGTCTAACATTTACAGATCACAACAATCAATTTGAGAAAATTAATTCCAATTTTTATGGGTGTATTCCCATGCACAATGGTATGGCCGATGTCAGTTACCAATGCAAAATAAACTTGGACCATAAGGATGAGATTGAACAGCAGCAGCAGGAGAACCCCATTTCATTTTGGGGCAATGTGGATAATGATGATAGTACGCTTGAAAAACTGGGAGAAATTGTGAGAAAATTAAAATTATATTATATTTTTTAGATTTATCTTTTATTTTGCTTTTCGGTTCTTGAGGGGATGGGGTCAAATAAAGGGGAGAGGTCTTCAAATCATTCAAATACTGGGAGATCTATCAATTTCGGATCTTCCAAGATATGCATAGAGCGGGGCGGTGGGGGCGGGCGGGCTAAAGGCCGCTGGCTTCTTACTAATTAGAGGTGTAATTTCTAATTAGGGGTGGGGGGGGGTTCTTCTAATAGAGGGGGGGGGGGGGTCTCTAATTGAGTGTCGTTTTTTGAAAGGACCCTCATTATTTCAAATTTTTTAATTTTTTAGGACATTGACAAGGATTGTAGAAAGCATAACAATGGTGAAACTCACTGTCACACCACTTTTGATTTGAATCCTAACCAGATTGATCAGTTACAAAGAATTCAGCTGGAAAAAGGGAAAATTGCTGATATAAAAGATGACCAAAATGCCATTCAACAGAAGAAGAGCTACACAAAAGGGAAGGGTAATGGAGAAGAAAAGGCAAGCGCCGGCAGACGAAAATTGCTTCAGGGTAAATCAATAATTTAATGAAAATTTTTCATAAATTTTGATTAGCAGCTTCCATCGAAAACACCACCACAATCTAGCAATGAGATGCGAGAATATTATACAGTAGTGTAAGAATGGGGGGGTCTGAGTCAAAAATTTTGATGAAAGAATTGAGAAGTTATAGGATTTATAAATTTCTTTTTTGTCTATCTGAATAGATTAATTTAGTGGGAGTGGTATTGTTATTGATTTTGCATTCTTTTGCATGGGTTCGATTCCACCTCACGTCACAGAAATATCTTTTTTTTCAACGTATATGTATTTCCCAGTTTATTTAAAAACAAATAAAAAATAAGGAAATTGCTTGGACATTTGCGGACAAGACATTTGCGCCTATGTCAATAAATCGGTTTCAAAATTTGAAACCAATTTTGGACATAACCGCAAAAGTCGGGCCGCAAATTAGCTTAATTATTTTTCCACAAAAAATGAAGAAATTTTACAAAAAAAGCCCTCAAAAACTGGGAGATTATTTAGAATTTTTAAAGAGAGAAAAAAATATTTTCTCGAAAACCTTTTTGGGGGTTCTTGTTCTCGCATTCTCGTTCTCACTTTTTGTTTTGGTCTTGTTTTTCTCGCGTGTGGGTTTGAATCTGTCTGTAATTCGATGTGGTGGTACATAAAAAGGAGACATGAAGTTTGGGCACAAGAAGTTTATGCACCGGAAGTTTGGGCACCAGGAAGTTTGGGAACTATAAAACCAATTTTAAAAAATAAAAAGCCATTAAAATTAAAAAATAAATAATTTGCCGGCTCAAATGTGCCATAAAGATCCGAAAAATGCCAAATGAGCCATAAATATATACTATTGTAAATCTGCCAAAATTTAATAACGAAAAAATTAAAATAAATATTTGCTTTTACTTTTAAAATTAAGTCTAGGTCTCGACTCGAGAAGTTGTAAGTCTCGAGCAGTGTACTACTCTTAAATGTCCTAACTTGAGTTTCCTGGTCCCCAAACTTCCCAATGCCCAAACTCCCGGTGCCCAAACTGTATGTATAAATTTCAAGAGAAACCCAGACACAACACAGTGGAATAACAAATATTAAAAAATATTAATTTAAAACGAAAAAAGAATTTAATTTAATTTATTCAAACGCCAATTTTGCTTATTTTTTGAAATTATTATTTCCCAAATAGAACCAATGAGTATGTGCAGCTTTCCAACGCCGTCAACAATACTTGTTGTGCAAACAACGATACAAGTTTCATTGGTTTGTAAAACAAAAAAATTTTCTGAAGGCTACAAATTTTTTTGTTAACTTGTTGAATTTGGGTTTTTTTTTAGAGTACTGACTATGGCTACACCTTATTTGTTGGTGGTTCTGGTATTCTGAATGGTGCGTGCGATGTGAATAATGGCAACTTGCAGTATTTAATGGTATTGAAGGACGGCGTGACCATTAGAAATGCAATTTTCAACACACCCGGCTATGGCATTTATTGTGAAGGCAGTTGCACCTTGGAGAATATTTAGTAATTGATTATATTTATAAATAGGGCTGGGATTTTTAGTTATTAAACTATTTTTTTTAGGGATACTACTTGATTAGAAAAGCATGAAAAACACATTTTCTCCGAACAATTTTTAATTTAGAACAGACTTTTATTTACAACTATTTTAGGGTTTTAACAACTAAAAACTATTGGCACCTATGTGCCTTTTTTTGAATTTTTATCAACAAATTTGGCCTTTTTTCTAGAAATTTCAACGCAAAAGTGCAATAGAATTGAAAAACATACCCCTGCCCTGAAAATTGACCTTTTAAATTTTGAAAAGTATACCCTTAAGAATGAAAAAAAAATTTTTTAATTTTTATTATCTTTTTGAATTCTGCTTTATATTTGACATTGTATTTATATGTTTGCAATGATGCGGGCGAAAATTGATTAAAAAATTAGTCACTTTTGGAATTTTTGTGCATAAAGACAACTGAATTTCTTCAGTGTTTAGCAATTATTTTAGTAACTATTTCGCGATTTTTAGCAACTAAAAATCGCAGCCCTAATTATAAAGCATATCAAAATTTTCGAAAAAAGTTCAAATAGAAATTTACCCTAAAATAATTATATATATTTTTTCGATTTACGAAAAGTTTTTCGATGTTTAAATTTTGCTAAAATTGATGGTTGTATACCGGAATAATTAAAGTTTCCAACAACTTTGCTACCATGCTGTTGGCTTTGGATACAAAGATAAGAATATGGCGTACACATATCAAATACTGGGTGGCGCTGGCCAAGGCACACCAGATAAAGTAAATATCATATCAGGGTTGCAGCCGATTTCCGATGTTTTTTGGACCGGAATTCCGATTCCCGATATTTTTGGGGGATAATCAGAATTTTTTTTTCAAAATTAGACCCAAAAACCAATTCTGATTTCCGATGATTTTCGATTGAAATTCTGATGATTTTTTGACAGGAATTCCGATTTTTTCCGAAAAAAATTTTGGGCTTCGGAATTCCAATTTTTTAAATCAGAGATTGTCTACATATCCCCCTGATGGATATGTAAAATATATAATCGTTATATAAATACAAATTAAGTATTTCACCCAGTCTGGCAAAGGTACTACCATTATCAAGAGTTTCTGTGGCGCAGGTATTACACAAAAAAAAACATGTAAAAATTTAAAAATATATTCATAAGGCAAATATGGCAAATTGTGGTGTTCATGCGGCAACTGTCCTTTTCAAACAACGCGAAATGTGGAAATTTACGACACCATTCTGAAGGGACCTGGCCTTTCTGTTGTTTGTATGTTTAAATTTATGTGTTTTAAAATATTATTTTATTTTGATTAATTACACAATGCCAATAATTGGCTATTTAGGGGGCTGGGTCGTTTCGTAAATTCCGCCACTATGGGCGTTTCGTACAACCGCCATTTTACTAATTTTCGAACATAATTCGAAATAAATTGGCTCAACAGCAAGCAACCAAATTTAACAAATTTGTTATTATCTGTTAGTTTTTGATATGCCCTACACTTAAATTTTAAAATGTTGTGATCGTCAAAGAAAAAAAAAATTTTTTTTTTGGCCATTCTTTAAACTTGATCAATTTTTTTTAATTTGGATGGTAAATAAAGCCAATCAAAAGCTATCGGACGATGATATCAAATTCGTTAAATTTGGTTGTTTTTTTGCGCAAAGTTATGACGAATTATGTTCGAAAATCCTATAAAAATGGCGGATTTTAAAACGCCTAATGTGGCGGCATTTACGAATCAACCAAGCCACTGAAGTTTAGCTGTTAATTCAAACTACGGCGACGAAGCATACATTTCGGGACTGACATTGTATGGACAAGAATAGGAAAGCACAGCAACTTCTTATGTTTGCCAAGTATACTCGGGTTTATTAATTATCTATTAAATTCTTTAAGATAAAGGTTTTCAACTTTATTTTTAATTTTTTATAAAATTTTTTATTTTGAAAATTGTTTTTAGACTTACGATGCCCTCACTTCTTTCGCTTCTTTGACGCCCACAGAAAGCTATAAACCAACCGAATCTGGCGGTGGTTCATGCACATACTGTGCTTCGTCAATTCAAATTGCCAATTAAGATAGCAATTTTAAATTACATTTAATTGATTTATGATAAAGTTATCAAATTTCCATTTTTGCAAGTTTCTTAAAAAACTAAATTCTCAAGTTTTGATATTATACAGTAGCTATTAATTGGGGAATTAAAACAAAAATTTGCTTCTTTTAAAAAAGTTGTGGCCAAAAAGTAAAAAAAAAAAATTTAAATTTTTTTTCAAAAACAAAATTTTGAGTGAATGGGACCATGATTTTTTTTTTCATTGCTTCTGAGAAAAATTTTGATGAGTCTTTCCCAAAAATATGTTAAAACAGCAGTTTTAGGAAACGACCTAGCAAACTTTTTTACAAAGGATCACTGTAGAAAAAAGTGAAATTAACAAAAATTTTTGCTGAAAAGGTTTTGTCAAACATATTCGGGCTTTTTGGCCAATTTGAAATTATAATTTTATGGCCAGTTATTTGATCGCACAAAATGGCTTAATGAAAGCTTCAAAACACGAAGAACATCCGAACAAATTTGCAGAATTTGATCAAGTTAGTAAAAAAAAAAAACCGATTTTCTCCCAAATAGTTCGGTAGTAAAAAATCGGTAAATTTACCCATTTTTAGCGATACCGACTTTTAGAGACCAGACTTTTGAAAAAAACGGTGCCGGGGACGGGGACCGACGATGACCGGGGAACGGGGCCCCGGGGAAAAAAATCCCCGTTTTGCCGGAGCCCCCTTCCCCGGTCCAAAATTTTGACCGGGGCCCCGGCCGGGGATTTTTCAAATTTACCAAAATAGTTTGTATTTTTCGCTAAAATTATTTTTTTCGCGAATTTTCTTTTTTCCGATAGGCATTTTCTGTATCTCGACTTATGTGATCACGAAATCAAGTTCAAAAACTTCGATTATTAATGAATAGTTAGTAGGTAATACTGTGCTTTGCCTCCATCCCTTCTTCGAGTTCGAGTCCGGGGTTCGGAATTAAAAGAAATAGATAATATTCGTAAATCAGCGACCCCCGAAAACCACCTAGAACATGTTTTTAAGACACAAAAAATTTTTGAATTTTTTTTTTAAAAAGGGGTTGGACAAGCAAAGAAGCAAAGTATGAACCAAATAGTTTTAATCACTTTTAAAATTTTCGAAAATTCATAAGGTAGGGGGGTTCCGGCGGTACCGATGGCTCCGCCGGGAAATTTTTAAAATTTGCGCGATTTTGATAACAAATTGGGCACAAAAAAATTACCTTTTTGGGACTTTTTCAAAAACTAGGGCGCATCACTGAAAAAATTTAACCCCGTTTGTCCCCGGCCATAAGGGCCGGAGACGGGGACCGACGATGACCGGGGAACGAGGCCCCGGGAAAAAAATCCACGTTTTTCCGGGGCCCCCGTTCCCGGTAATTTTCCAAAAAAACCGGGGACGCCGGCAAATCCCCGCCCGGGGCCCCGTCTCCGCCGGTCTCTACCGATTTTTAGCGATCCAAAAAATCGCTAATTTTCAAAAATAATTATTAATCAAAAATTTTTTTCCAAGATGTAAAAAAGTTTTAGTTAACAAAATAAAATATCCCTATATATAAATGGAGAATGTCCATCTGTCCGGCTTTGTATGGGGTTTGAATTAGCGCTAAATTTTAAAAATTTCTAACAAAGGAAGGTCTGGAGGTGTCCGTGGAGTTTCGGAATGAAATTTGGTGGGTGCATAGAGCACCCCTAGGTTCATAAATAAACTGCTATTTTTTTCTGCCAAATGAGCCCGAGTGCCGAGATATGACGTGCCAAAGTTTTTAATGGGTGAATAAATAGAATAAATAAAACAAGTGAAATGTGAGCGATGGTGGCCCGGAGGTTGTGCTATGGGTTCGCTTTTTGCCCCTCCCAGGTTCGAACATTAAAAACTTTGGCACGTCATATCTCGGCACTCGGGCTCATTTGGCAGAAAAAAATAGCAGTTTATTTATGAACCTAGGGGTGCTCTATGCACCCACCAAATTTCATTCCGAAACTCCACGGACACCTCCAGACCTTCCTTTGTAAGCACAAATATTATGTAAGTGTGAGGAATAGAGAGCGAAAAAATGAAGAGAGTGTTTGTTTAAATGAGAAAGAGAGAGAGACCGAGAGAGAAACAGAGAGTGAGAGAGAAGAAGAAAAATAGAGAGAAAGAGAGAGACAGTGAGAGAGGAAGAGAGAGAGAGAGGGGGAAAAAGAGAGAGTGGAACCGAGAGAGAATGAGAGAGATATATACTGAGAGATAAAGATAGAAAGAGATATACTAAGAAAAAAAAAAGATAGAAAGGTGAAGAGCGAGAAACGGAGAGCGAGAGTGCGAAAGGGAGAGACAGTGATAAAGAGAGAGAGAGAGGCGAGAGAGAGAGAAAGAAAGATAGATAGACAATTAGGGAGAGAGAGAGGAAAAGAGAGAGACTGAAAGAGAGACAGAGGGAAACAGAGAAAGAGTGAGAGATAGACAGAGAGAAAGAGAGAGACAGAGAGATACTTAAAGAGCTAGAAAGAGTAAAAGAGAGACACTAAAAGATAGAAAGAGATAGAGAGCTGGGGAAAGAGAAAGTTAGAGCTGGGGAAAGAGAGATGGAGAGAGAGAGAAAGAGAGTTACAGGGATAGAAACAGAGACCCAAAGCGAGAGAGACAAAGAGAGAGAGACAGCGAGAGAGAGAGAGATACTGAAAAAGTAAAAGAGAGACACTGAAAAAGAAAGAGAGAGAGCTGGGGAAAGAAATATAGAGATGAAGAGGGAGAGAAAGAAAGAGAGACTGCGAGAAAGACAGAGAAAAAGAGAAAGAGAAGCAAAGACGGTACAGAGGAAAAAGAGGGAGAGAGAAAGAGGCAGAGAGATGAAGCGAGAGAGAAAAAGAGAGATAGGAGAATTTGAGATGGAGAAAAAAATGCATTTTGAGAAAAAATTCCCTAAACATAATGCCGATTCGATGAAAAATTGAAAATCGGTAAACCGTAAAGGTTTTGTCGGTAAAATTTACCGATTTTTACCGAATTTTTATCGTGCCAAATACTAGTCTCCGATGCCTTCCTCCCACCCCATTTCATCACACCAACACATTCTGCAAAAAATTGCTTAATTTCCTATCCATATTTATATTTGACAAAAACTTAACCACACCCTTTCGCATCGTTCCCATCCCATCCCACTGACTCACTCATCTTTTCTTCTTCTTCTCCAATATGTGCCCACTTGAGGGGACGATAATATGGGCCCGGGGGGGGGACGCGGATGAGAATGACACAAAATATATTTATATTGTGTGTATGAAGAGAGAAAGACAAAAACAGAAAGCAAATTTTGTTTGAATCAATCAATGTACCATTTCTTAGAAGTAAAATTTTTAAATTTTACATTACAATTATTTTTTAATTTTAAATTTATTTTTTAATGCGACTATAAAAGAAACAGAAATTGAAAAAGGTTTTAATGCTATCGAAAATTCCTTTTAAAATTATAAAGTATTTTATATCCTTTTTTAACTTACTTATTTTTATTTTTTAATTAATACACGGAATTTTCCGCTGCGCCCATTCATCAGCAAAAAATAAAAAACGAGTAAGAATTGTTTTTTCCTTTTTTGTTTTATTAAGATGTTGAATCGATCCTGACGTCTCCGGGTTGCTGTGCTGGTCCCCGAAAATCCCGAAAATTTCACCATCCCTGAGCCGATACCAGACAATTTGGCCTTCCTAGTAATCCCGACCCTATTCGGACCAATTTGGCTTTTGCCAACACCACATAATCCCAATTAGTTTTTGTAACCTATTTTGGCATTTGATCCGGTCTGCCACAATATTGATTAATCACCTATTTGTGCCCCATTCATTTTGGCCATCCCCGAAAGTTTTGAGCGGCTCAGTTTTTTTTTGTTCTATGTTTTTGTCCTTATTTGTGTTTTCCCTATGGTAACATTTGATTTCGTCAGTGGTGATTTCGTCAGTGTTAGTGAGTGATTTCGTTGTTTTTTGACTTTCTTGTGGAGTGAAAATATTTTTAATTAATTAATTAAGGATTTAATTTATTTAAAGAAACCGTTAAATTAAGAATTTGAAATTAAAAAATAGAAACTGGTTAAATAAAAATATGCCACCTAAAAACGATAAATATCTATAGATATTCCATAATCTAATAAATATTTTTGTGTGTTCTATACTGCCTACGGGTCCCGCTTATTCAAAAAAAATCAGCCTTTCCTTTACTGTCATTTCCCAAAAACTCGTCAACCATTTGGTATTATAAACTCGAGACTTCGCTCCATATTTTCTGCACTCCTTTATTAGTCGATGTCTTTAGTTCGATTTTCTGTCTGACAATCGAAGCATGGGCATGAGCAGACAAGTTATAGCGGATCCAAGTATCTCTTCAAAGTAAAAGTTTTAAACAACTACGCAGTCAAATTTGTTTGTTGATTCTGACGGTTCAAATTACAGTTGAGGTCGAGTGACTACACAACCGAACCATGTAACTGTTTTTATTTTAAATGCTTGTAATATTTGGCTAGACATATCTTTATTTTTAAAAATTCTTTCTCACTGACGAAATCACCGGGAACCTTCCCTATAACCTATTATGATTTATTTTAATTAGTTAAAATAATTATAATAAAATTATAAAATTCCATTCATACTTTTCTCTAAGTATATCTAATCTTTTTTGTATATATTTTTTTTCTTTTATAACCAATTAATACCAACCTTTTTTTATTCCATATTAAATTTAATTTTTTCTATTAGCCGAATCTTTTATAATTATTTTCATTTTTATTTATTTTCACACTCTTCAAACTGTTTTTTTTATTGATTATTCCTTTTCATTGATGATGGTTTTTCCAATAAAGCTCCAGCTTGACGATGACAAATGTTTGGCATCATGTGATTTTGACGCTGAGTGATTTCGACAGTAATACCAAATTTATGAGTGATTGTTGTTGCAGAGTCTGTGCCTCAAAAATCTTTTAAATTTATTACATTATTCTTTCAATTCAAAATATTTTTATTCCTGTGATTATTCTCTTTACGATTCCAATTTTAGTGTTTGTCCGTTAAGGTCAAAAAATGGGCTCCAAAAGGGCAGGGTGATCAGTTCGAGATAAGAGAGCAATGGTCATTTTTATTTCGAGCATTTTGTGTGTGTGTTCCCGTTCGTTTGCGTTCATTATTTATTTCTCTCCCCCCCCCCCCCTCCCCATGGCTCTTCATTAAGAATATTTTTTAGTTATTTTTTAGTCTTTTTCAGACAATAATTATGAACTTTATGTAAATAATTCCTTTTTTGAAAAACACGTCGTCGGATTCATGGCGCCGGACTTACGGTGCCCCGGCTATGTGCCATATTTTTTTTGGTTTTTTCGCCCAAAACTCAGTTCGAAACACTCATTAGGGAATAAGATTTTTTTTGTTTGAAAACCTCGGCTTCAGCTTTAGGTTGGAATTCTCAATTCAAAATGATTCATTTTGGGAAAACATTTGCCTCCAGAAAGTTGCATTAAACGCAAAATCCAAAGAACCATGACAAATTTTATAAAGAACAGTCATGATTATTTTTCAATTTTTTGTTGTGAATTTTCACAAAGAAATTTTTTTACTTTCTTATTAAATTTTTAAACATTCCTGGAAGATACAACATCATTATTCCGTTTGGGTATTTAATTTTTCATTTAATTTATTGCCGTAACTAATTATACTTCATTATATGAATATATATTTTGTTGCATTTCTCACATTACAGATCAAGATCTGAAACTGATTGGGACAATTAACAAATATTTTGTGACGATTAATCATCGTCGGTTCATAAAGTCGCAACAATCGCCAAAATCAAAAAAACAGAATGACCGTTGCCGATCCAAGCACATCCACCGCGCCACAGCAGCAGCACCAGCAGGATGACCAACATGGACAGATTGATGATCAGCACCAATCAGATGAACAACAACCACAAAAGGTGGGATTAAAAAGACGGTCAAAAGAGGCGGAAATTAAACAAAAAAATTAGTCAGAAATTGCGAGTTTAAAAAATCCGGGATCTTGATGGGTTGGCAAATAATGAGAAGTGACGCAAATTTTAAAAAACTTTAATCTGAAATTTCGGGTTTTAAAAGGGCCGTGATTTTGAATCGGAATAAGAAAATGGTGAAACTGAAATTAAAAGAATCGTAGCATGAACAAGAATTTTGCTAAATTTGACAATCGAATTAAGAATTTAAAAATTGGTATTCTTCTAGACCATATCTTTCTTTATCTGGTGCCCCGACATTTGCGGCACCGACATTTGCGCCTATGTCTATAATCGTTCTCAAATTGCATTGCCTTAATCCAAAATGCCCTAAAAGGATTAATAATGGAGAAACCAGCATTTTTGGCTCTTTATGTAATTCATTAGGATGTTTTCTTTTTAATTAATCTTTTCTTTTCAAAAATGTCCAAGAACGCAATTTTTTGACAAAATTTATGTATTAGCCTCTATCAAATCTTTTTAAGAAATTGGATTAAAGCAATATAAATTTGAAACCAATTTTGACATTACCGCAAAAGTCGGGTTGCAAATGTGGGGGCACGCTTTATCATGTTGAATGATCTTTATTGACCTCAAAAGGACTTGAAAAAATTTAGGCTGACGACAGGAAGAATATAAGAAAAATTTTCTTTTCCTCTAATTCTTATTTCAAAATATTGCATAATTATTCCTTAAAAAATCATTAAATTTTCATTCACTCGTCCCTTCCTCTCCCCTGGCTATTGGCTTAGTTCGTTTTAAAAAGCGAATTTCAGGCACCAACAAAGTCCAATGATCAGAATGCCGTCTTTTTGCGTGCCGGTGTCGACATCAACACAAGCAATTCAAATGGGCTGAATGCACTCCATTTGGCCTCAAAGGAAGGGCATAATGGTAAAAGAAAAAAAAATTAAAAAAAAAAAATCGGTATTCTGTAAATTCTTTCACATTATAAAAGCCCATTTTATTCATTGCATTTTGAAATTTTAAGAATGGAGAAATATTGGTAAATGTAAGACTGGCCTAATTAAACGTCCGGAATTTAACGATGAGCGCTTTATGAAAGTAATCAAAGTTAGCCACACTCATGTTAGTCAACCCAATTGATCGATCCCTTTCGTTGTCATTCGGAATGATAGTGCTTGATTGAGTGTGGCTAACTTTGATTACTTTGATGAAGCGTGGACTTTGAGCAAGCCGTTTTTCTAATAAAATCTTTAGAATGTATGTAAAAAATTCATGCTTGCTGTTTTTTTAAATATTGGCCTTATCGGCGCAAATGTTACTGGCGCAAATGTCCGGGTACCAATTTGAGTCTGATTGGTACACGGCCTGCTGCAGTGTATATTTTCTCAAAAACCCAAAATTCAAAAATATTTTATTTCTCAAAAAAGCTTCAAAAAACAGCAAATCATCATATAAAGGGAATCTCTGATCACTCCAAATTATCAAACCATGGTTAATATTAGGGTTGGTCACGGTCGGTTAACCGAACCGAAACCGAAACCGAAAACCGGCCTTTTTGGGCCAAAAACCGAAACCGAAAACCGGGGGTAGCAAAACCGGCCTAACCGAAAACCGGGGGGACCGGTTTCCCGGTTTCGGTTTGAAAACAAAAAAAAGTACACCCCTAAGAATGGGACTTTCAATGAAGATGTTTTAGTAAAATTTTGATGGAAAGTTGCACCAAATTTGAATTTCTTTGTTCGTTTTTGTGAGTAAGTCGTGGTTCAGTTGGTTTTCTTCCTGTTCCTGTGAAAAATTGATTTGGTACTATGCCGCCATGCAGAAATTCATTTTAATTTTATTATAACAAAATTACTGCCCATTTTATTATTTTTTTTAAATTATTCCTTTTAATAAGCAAATTTTAATTTGTTTGTGTTAAGTTCTCTTAACAAATCTGACCCAAATATCAGGGATGTTAGATGTCCTTTTTTTAAAGAAATGTCCTTTTTTCTTACTGTGAGGTAAAAAAAAGAAGAAAACAATACTATTTTTTATAATTTTTAAAGCGATTTCTTAGTATTTTTTCAAAATTTTTCCCGGCGGCGCCTATCGGCACCACCGGACCCCCACTCGCGTAGGATTTCTCAACATTTATTTAAAACCCCCTCAAAAATTGTTTGTCAAGATTTGTTACCAAAATAAAACTAAATTTTCAAAATTTTCCCACGGCGGCGTCTATCGGCACCGCCGTAACCCAGCCCAATTAATACTTTAATAAAAAGCAAAACCATATAACAGCTAAAATTGTCATGAAAAATGTTTTCATCAGCGAGCCCTGCCTATTCAGGAAAGAAAAAACCAAAAAAAAAAAAACCCAAAATATACAAAATATTAAAAAAATGTTTAAAAAATTTAAATTAAGTGTACTAAAGTTGGGACTGAAAATAAGGCGAAAAACCGATTTCGGTTTTCGGTTAACCGGGTATCGGCCAAAAACCGAAACCGAAAACCGGGGGTAGCAAAACCGGCATAACCGAAAACCGGGGGGACCGGTTTTAAACCGATTTTGACCAACCCTAGTTAATATGAAGTGCCAGCTCACTTCAATAAATTATTTAGTCGCCGCAAGAGTCTGAAAAATAAATATTTATTTAAGAGGTTGTGCGAGAATTGCTCCGACATGGTGCCACGGTGGACGCGAGCACAAAGAAGGGCATCACCGCCCAACACATTGCTTCAATGGCAGGACAAGACATTGTAAGAAAGGGGTAAAATAGGAATGCATAAAAAATCATAAATTTGCTTTTTAATTATTTTTGCTTTGCCCAAATTTCACAGAAAGTAACAAGCTTAGAAGTCATTCGTTTAATAGGGTTCTTTCTTCAAATTCGCCTCGGAATCTTTTTTTGTTTATTGCCTATGCCGGTTTTGTTCAAATCCACCCCCTAATCCATCTCGAATTCGTCGGTGATTTGAGGTTATCAAATCCCTGTCCATGAATATTTCGATAAATCCATTCCATTAATGTTTGAAATTTGCTTCCTCTGTGCTCTTCTTGTCCAAATTTTTCCTTTACACCCCAAAATCAATCTCTTCTCAAGAATCTTTTTCCTGTACAATCTCGCATTAATTAACAATAAATTTATCTTTTATTAATTTTTCTTTTTGAATAATTGGAAAATTTGTTTATTTCTATAGAAAACTTTTAAAACTAATTTTTTTTATTATTAATATAAATTAAATTTTAAACCAAGTTTTAATATTGTTCATTAAATGAATCTTGATTACCATTTTTATATTCAAAAGGACGGTGGCTGAAATCCCATCATTTACGTTAAAATTAAGTTGTACATAGCAGCGCAGGAGAACCATGAGATGGTGGTGCGCTTCCTGCTCGTCGCCCATGGAGCCAACCAGGCATTGGCAAATGCGGTGGGGCCAAGATCCATTTAATTTTAAAACGTTTCAATATTTAAAAAATTATAATAATATTATATAATTTCAATAAAATAAATTTCAATATCCATCCACAGCACCCATAATTTTTTGAGAATTAAAAAAATATTATTTTATAATTATTTACTACTTTCCCATAATTTTTGTTAAATACATAATTTTCTATGCTCTTTGACAACATTTATATTTTTAAACAGGATGGATTCACTCCGTTGGCTGTCGCATTGCAACAAGGCCATGACCGTATTGTGGCACTGCTGTTGGAGAACGACAACACCAGCAAGGTGAAGCTGCACGCGCTGCACATCGCGGCCAAAAAGGACGACGTGCCGTCCGCCAAACTGCTACTGGCGAATGAGCAGAATCCGAACGTGACGTCCAAGAGCGGCTTCACCCCGTTGCACATTGCGGTAGGACCAAAGCATGGATTGAAAAAAGAAGAAAATTAAAAAAAATTAAAGGGATAGACACTTGGATATGCACAACTTTGGGGAAAAAATTATTTAAAATAATATAAATTCTTTTTTTTTATTACTTCCTTAGAATTTCAATAAAATAACTCTATTATTTTTATTAAAATTTTTTTTTTAAATATTTTAATTCAGTTAAATTTTTGCCAATTTCTTTTTAAAGTAATGCTATAATTAATATGATGGTTTCCGTTCAAGGCTCACTACGACAACGAGAACATTGCACAGTTGCTGATTGAAAAGGATGCCAATGTGAACTTTCAGGTGGGCGCATTAAATTATAAGTTTAAGAAAAATTAGATATTTTGTTGAAACATCCGATTTTCACAATGGCGCTTACCGAATTTTTTTATTTATCAATTTTTAAAAGTTTCTTAATAGCTAAGCATACCCAGTTTGGGGAAAATAATCTTTAATAATATAATTCCTATCTCGTATTATTAATTGGAATTTCAATAAATTTTTCTATTAATGTTTTTGTAAGTTCGTTTTGTTTGGCATTTTGTCATTATATTTATTTTTTTCTCATCAGAATATACATATTTCCATATTTTTGCCCATATTTTGTATTTACTCTATTTGGACCCCTCATTTGTTTTTGTGAACTTCTAGGATTCAATTCCATACTTCGTACGTTGTGCTAAAACACATAAAGAAGAAAATTAGTATTAAGAAAAAAATAAAGAGAAAAAACTCGTAAAAACTCTTTTAACGTACGTTCTCACTATTTTTTAAAAATGGTATTTTTTACTCCATTTTTCTTTGTAATTCCATTTAATTTCTCAAAAATTTTCCCGGTGGAGCCTTAGTTGAGAAGAGAATAACTTATTTTATTTAAATTTTTTTTTGTTAAATGTAAAGGTGGTAATTTGGATGTGCTTTTTCAATTGAGAATTTTTATTTTCGTTTTTTTAAAATAATAAATTTCAAAAATTCTGAATGATAATAAATTTGGCGCATTTGGTTGACAAAGGAGAAAGTTATGGCGTCCTAACGCCGATATGTTGGGTGGCCCCAGCCAGGCCGACACTTCCCCCCCACGCCCCCCCTCCCCCCCCTCTTCGTTTTTTTTTGTTTTTTTTTTCACTCCCCCCCCACTCCCCCCCCCTCTTCGTTTTTTTTTTTTTTTTTTTTAAACTTGCTTACCTACGATTTGCCCAAAGCTGAAAAAACATGTCGAACCCTGGAAATGTGAGAGATGGTGAAAATAGCAAAAAACACAAATTTATAGTCAATCGACCCCCCTCGGTAATCATACATCGTACAAGGGTCGCGCTGGCCGACCCCTTGTCTTAGATTTTCAGTTTTTTTTTACTTCTCCGAATTAACCATTTATTACATTCAATTGGATCGCTTTTTTGTTTTCTTCTGGCCAATTTGAGTGGCTTTTTTTTGTCGAAGGAGTCGCCGGGAAAACCTCCAGTCTTTTGATAAAAACTTTTGAAAGTTTTTTTAATCAAATTAATGTAAAATTAGCAAAATGAAAATTAATTTGTGGTTTTTAATAATTTATTTTTCTTCGAAAACATAGTAAATGTTAAAGTGGGATGTGCTTCTGTTTTCAATCCTCTCCTAGAGAATTTTTATTTGTTTTTTTTTAATTATTTTCAAAAAAATAAAATTTTCTTAACATCTATATTGTCGTATTTCCGCTTTTTTCCGAAAAAATAAGTTCATTTCCATAAAATCGACTCCAATTTTCTAATTTTCACCGGTGGTCGCTTGTCTCTACATAGCCACACCGTCGATGTCATACTAACCCAAGGGTCCTCCAAAATTACTTAAATTATAAATCCGACGCGAAAATTGGCTTAAACTCCAAAAATTTGCACGGCGGCGCCTATGGAAACCAAAAAATGATTCTTTTTTTGTTTTTTTTTTCTGTTGGATTTTGTTTTTGCCGAATAAATGATTATTTTAAAAATTTCATCTGCCATGCCCTTCTCTAAACTTCTTTCTTTTTCTTGCTTTTTTTGGCATTTTTTTCTAAGATATGCACTCTGTTGCTTCGCACCCATTTTCGTGCATTTTTAAAAAATGTTTTGATGTTAACATTTGAACTTTTTTGGTAATAGTAAAGCTGGCCCCCCTCCCCCCCCCCCACCACCCATTTTTTTAAACAATTTTTAAGTCGTTCCGGGGGATTTAGGAGTCGCGTCACGAGCTACTTTTTTAGCATATTATCGAAACGGGTTGATCCCACTTACCTTTCTTATATTTTTTATTTATTTTATTTTATTCTTAGATTTATAAAATGCCATTCACATCTGAATCAGCGACGGCAGCGATCTCAACGTTTTGGATGTTTTATCGGTTGTTTAAAGCAGATATTGCACGGGCAAAAGAGGACAACGAAGAAAATCAAGCAACAGTGACGTTTCATGAGCTAGGGCATCTCTTTTGCTTATGGTTCCTTCGGTTTTCTGAACGATTCATTGCGGTAAATAAATAAAAAAAAAAACTATCAATTATAAATTATAGCGTAATTATTGGGGCTGGTACTTTTAATAATTATAAATCTCAAAAAGCCGACTAAAAAGTCATAAAAAATCGCCAAAAAGTCACGAAAAAGTAGTAAAAATCGCATAAAAGTCACGAAAAATGGCAAGAAAATTTGGCATTCTAGGCTCTATTTTTTAATCAAAATCACATTGAAAAGCAGAATTTTCTTTTTTTTAATTTTAAAGGTCAATTTTTTAGGGGTCTATTTTTTTATTTTTATACTATTTTTCTTACGAAAATATTGATTTTCTGAGTAAAATCTGCAAAAAGGTCATGAAAAGTCACAAAATCGCCAAAAGTCATAAAATTCCAAAAAGTGGGAAAAAGTCAAAAACTTATCATAAGATTCATAGTAGAAGCTTCAAACTAAGTTAAAACACGTTTTAACTTGTCTTAAATTTATACGCCAGGTGACAATCATACCGTCGGAGGAAGAACAATATGACGGCGCCACAGAGTCTCGTGGTCCCGTCTGGAAAACAAGAGAAGAGATGGAGTCCAGATTGCGGTGTCATGTTGGAGGAAAATGTGCTGAGTTGCTGATGTTTGGAGTCGCAGTAGGACATGAAGGTTCTGACCTTGTCAAAGCAAGGAAGTACGCGAGAAAGGTAGCAATTTCTTAATTACTGAGTTTGCAAGGGGAGAGCGTTGAGGGGGGGGGCGGTAAAAACAACATTTGCAAAATTAGAAAAATTTTAGATTCGGGTTTAAAATTTAAGGCTTATAGGGCGAAGGCGAGTCCGGCGACGCCGATAAGCGCTGCCGAGGAAAAAATTGAAATATTATGTCAATTTTTTACATAAACCATTTTTATGGGTCTTTGCACTTAATAAAGTAGAATATTTTATTTAATTTTTTTAAAGTTGGCACAGCTGTCGAATGGCGCGAGAACCACAGAACAAGTGATGGAAGAGGCAGAAGCGGACGTTACTAAACTGCTGACTTCAAAGAAGGCGCTTTTAGAAAAGGTAGATTGGGGGTAGCTCACAAGGGAACATTTAGAGCTGCGAATGTTCAAATTAATTTTTAAAACCACTTTTATCGTGTAGAGAATAATTGATTTACTATTGCTAACTTTGGCCCAACCCCCTAAACTAATCAAAAAATCGATTAAAATTTGAAAAATCAATACAAATGGTTATATTTCATTGTAAAGTCGGAGGTAGTGTAAACAAAGACACCTCTAACACTTGGTTCTTGATGGGCTATTGATTGATATAATTTTGAAAAAGATTTATTTTCAAAAAAATAATTTAGAAAAAAAAATTGGGTAATATATTTTAATTCAGTTGGCCCTTAAATTGTACGCCGTTGGCACAATGGACGCCGAGGATGTTCAGCGGTTAGTTTTAAGGGTTTGAGTTTTGCATTTTAATTTTTTGGCCGAATCTGATTTCCGAAATTTCAAGGAGAATCGGCATTTGTTTAAAAATCCGCTGACCCTGCTATTGGGTTGGGGTCAATTTTCTTTTTTTAATATTTTTGATGAATAATTTTTTTTTTACTGGGGCCGATACAGGTCGATGAGCTTCATTTATTTTTGTGGGTTTTTGAAAATAAGA
Source organism: Heterodera filipjevi (assembly GCA_039877585.1). Taxonomy (NCBI): domain Eukaryota; kingdom Metazoa; phylum Nematoda; class Chromadorea; order Rhabditida; family Heteroderidae; genus Heterodera; species Heterodera filipjevi. The sequence goes on along the minus strand of JBDPZO010000006.1, from coordinate 2,867,541 downwards.
GGATTTTGTAGTTTTTGATTAAAAAAGGACAAAAGGGCAGATTTTTAGAAAAATTAAGAGTAACAACAATTTGGCAAATATTTATAATTATTAAAAAAATATCCAAGTATTGGTGGAATTTTTGATATTTTACTAAAATTATAAAACATTACAGGTCAGATTTATTTATTTTAGCGTTTTGAACACGTTGCCAGTTCGAAGAGAAGCGAGAACTGGCGCGAAATACGATACAAGCGAATTGGAAACAGAAGAAGAAGAAGTGGAGGAGGAAGGAGAGCAGCAAATGGCAGTCGGAGGCGATGAAGAAGACGAAGGAGATGATGAAATGGACGAAGAGGATAGCGATGGTGAAGAAGAAGAAACGGACGACGATGTTAGTGAAGATGATAATGAAATGGACGAAGACGACAGTGATGATGAAGAGGTGTAAGAAGAAAAGGAAAAAAAGAAACAGAAATGGTCGATGGAGAAGGAAAAAATCTTAAGTATCATTTTTTTTTGAAAATGGCTCAATATTTTTTTTTTATTTTCCATTTTGGAATTTGTATTTTTTTCAGGGATAAAAAATTTTTAAATTAATTTATTTAAAGTGAAAACTTTTATTTATGTCGATTCATGGCCAAAATTTGCACAATTTTTCAATTAAAAGGGCGCCGCTATATTGGAAATTCGCCAGGTTTTTAGGGAAAAGTCTGACAACGCCGATATGCGCCGCCGGAGAAATTTGAAAATCAATTGGTTTTTAAATTATCAACCTTGAATAATTTTTTAATTTGTAAATATTTTTGGTGGAATATTAAAGGATTTTTAAATGCTAAAGATATTTACTTTTATTTTAATTAACTAAAAATAGAATCATTTTGTAAATTAATGTGCCCATGATCCTGACGGGTTAGTGGTCGTTTCGGCGCCATACTCTATAAATATTTCGATCCCCTCCCAACAAAGTTTGGCAAATGGGTTGCCCTGAAGAAAAAAAATTGAATAGCATGGAATGTGCACAGCAACAGAAGGGAAGGGGAAAAATAAATGGGGAAAAAGGGAGGAAAAAGAAAACATAGAAATAATCATAAGAAAAAATGAAGAAAAAGAAAGAGAAATAAGAAAAAAAGAGAATAGAGAGAGGAAAGAGAGAGATAGAGAGAAGAACTAAAAAATAAAGAGAGGAAGCAGAAAAGAGAGAGAAAGAGAAGAGAAAAAGAGACAATTGATTAGTATTTCGTATGTTTAGGCCATCCTAAGTCAAATAGAAAAAAACTCATTTGACTAAAAGTACCATCCCGAAATGATTAGATGGGTTATATCTTATATTCATTTGCAGGCGGAGGGGTCCAATCCCTTTCTGCTGAAGACAGCAGCAAAGCATTAAAGGGGTGAGGGGGAGGAAAAGGGGTGGTTTAATTAATTGATTTATTGCCCTTCCTTCTGCTCTTTTTTTGTCCTCTTTTTCGACGACGCATCCATCATCCCTCGTGGCAATTAGCGGGGAGAACACATACTCACTTCGCATTCGCACCGGTAGTTGTGTGCCGATGCCGTTGTCCACTTTCCTTTCGTCCTTCTCTCCGTGCCGTTCGCTTTTCCCCTCTCCCGCTTCTTTCACTGTTAAATGCCCGTCGTCCCCGAAGGTGCTTTTATTGTTCAAAAAGGAAAGAAAATTGAGAGGATAGAAAAGAAAAGCCTAAATATTTTTAAGGCGCGGCGGCCGGGGCGAAATTTTTGAAAATTTGGGTTAACAGATTTGGCTCAAAAAATAATCGAATTAGAGTAAAATTGAAAGAAGTTTACATTCGTTTTGTGAATACAATTGCAAAATACGAAAATGGATGTGAAAATTTAGCAAAATTGAGAATTTTGAACAGAATGCCAAAAAATTTCCAATTTTCAAATAAAATAAAAAATTTTTAAATATTTTTTGAGCATGCCTATTTCAAAGGACCTCTTTGGAAATAAGGACGAATGGCAACTTGCAGAAAAGTAATGGCATCGGAGAACAAACTGTTAAAGAAATGGTTGAGATAAAGACATTCTATTTTAAATGATTTAGCCAACAAAATTTAACAAAAGAGAAGACGATGATTATTTTGGCAATAGTTGCTATGGAGCTGACACTATTTTCTCCGGGACATGGTCATTCATTTTGCAAATTATCTTTCTCAATTGCCGACTGTCCGTTTTCTGCTTTTAAAATATGTGTCGACGACCAATGCTTTGAAGCTTTCGGAGATCAATGCCAATTCCAATTTGACTTTGGCAGGTGAAGAGCCAAAAGAATACATCAAAATAAATGTCATCACAAATACGACTGAAAATGGTCTTAAATTTATAAACGAAATGTCGATTCCACGAAATGCGTACTCAGCTAAAATTTATGTTCAAAAAGTCATTCCCATTTTTTAAACCAAATCAGACAAATATTTTCAACATCAAACTTCGTGGCGATCAAATCGTGCCAGGTGATTTTGACATGCCGCAGTTTTCCGTTTTTGGTTTTTGTTTCTAGCCGGTGTTTTTTTTAACTTATTGATACTGTCGAAATCAATCATTGTCGAAATCACTTAGCACCGATTAAATTATCCAAAAGTATTCGGTTTTGGCTGAGTCGACATTTTGTGGAAATCGATATTTGGTGGGTACGCAAAGGTTCTGACTAGAGTAGCACGGGACCGGGGCTTTTGACAAAAACCGGGACCGGGACTTTCCGGGCCAGGAAAACCCGGGACCGGGACCGGGCCCTCGATTTTCAACCGGGACCGGGACCGGGACTAAACCGGGACTTTTCTGAAGCAAAAATTTTTCTTGAAAAAACGAAAAAATTTTCTTATGAATTTTCATTGAATTCCCATTTCATCTTCAATCACTTTTCTATTATCAAAATAAATGAATAAAGTAATTCATTAAGTCTAAATGAACCCTTATCCTCCTAGTTTACCCAGGGTTCCGATATGAGAAATTTCAAAGTCAGAACATTCAGTCCCAAAAATCAAATTTTGGGGTCAAAAATCAGAATATTTTTGAAAAATCATGCGCAGTAACTGTAAATCAATTTATCGAAGTAATTTATTAAAGATAATATTTTTCATGACCCATAATCATTTTGAGCAAATTGAAATTGGAAATAAGCAATTCGTACATTTCGCAGTAAGTTTTTTAGCTGTTGGGTTTTGAAAAGTCATTAAATTTTTAAAAAAATTTAAATTTCCTGCATGAGAGGGATTGAACCCAAGCAAACGATTTGGAAAAGCAATACTTCTACCACCACACTGAATTATCATTGTATAGATTATTAATAAAAATATATTTATAACGAATTTTCCTCCATAATTTTCCTTTTCTCCAATTTTTCTCAACAATTTCTTACTCCGAACCCCATTCTTACCAGTGCATATTTGGTCCCGGTTAGTCCCGGTCCCGCCGGGACCCAATTTTCGGGACCGGGACTTTCCTTTTTTTCAAAAACGGGACCGGGACCTGAAAAAACCGGGATTTCCCGCCCCGGTCCCGGTCCCGTGCTACCCTAGTTCTGACGCCACCCGGATTTTTTTTGGAATCCAAACAAAATAGGTGTATATTTTTATAAAGTTTGACACGTTATGATCATTTTTTATAAAGTTTGGCATGTTGGTATCACTTTTTTGAATTTTCCAAAATGATATTGGAAAAAAGAATTTTTTTTACAAAGTTCCTTGTGGTGCGCCAGATTTGAACCCAAGTAAAAGGAGAACCGCCCAGTTCGTCGCGGTACGTTTTGTCGCGGGGGCCATAACTTTTTGGGTCGGGGTTGTTTCGGCCCCCACGTTTCGGCCCCCACGATTCGGCCCCCACGTTTCGGCCCCCACGATTCGGCCCCCACGTTTCGGCCCCCACGATTCGGCCCCCACGTTTCGGCCCCCACGATTCGGCCCCGGGCACGTTTCGGCCCCGGGGTCGTTTCGGCCCCAAGCCAAAAAAAGCAAAAACAAAATAAAGTTGTCAAAAAAAAAATTGTTTTTTCAAATAGAGGCCCCCTAAGCCTAGGCATACGCAAGCCGAAGCTTAGGTTGGTGTTTTTTTCGAGGTATCCTTCAGGTTTGGTGTAATAGACAATTGATTTACCAGTACTTTAAAGAAACCTATGCGTAAAGTTCATTTTTTTTTAATTTTCAAAATTAGGTTAAGGTTATAAAAATACAAAAACATTTTTTTTTGATTTTCGAAAATTTTTTTAAATTTTTTTGAAAATCAAACTCTATTTTCAAAAAATAGAGTCAAGTTTAAAAAAGGTTTCAAAATACTAAGGAAAAAAATCACTCTGATTTTTTGAAAATTTAACCCTAAATTTTTGAACCCCTAGTTTTTCAAAAAAAAAAATTAGGTTGAAAAAAAATTTGGGTACTATTTTTCAGTTTTTAGCTTGGGGCCGAAACGACCCCGGGGCCGAAAAACGGGGGCCGAAACGACCCCGGGGCCGAAACGTGGGGGCCGAAACGTGGGGGCCGAAACGTGGGGGCCGAAACGTGGGGGCCGAAACGAGCCTGGCCCTAACTTTTTGGTTTATTAACAAAAAAAAATAAGTGAAATGATTCGAAAGCATTTCATATTCTCTATTAGCCGGTAAAGGTAAAAAATTGCAAAAAAAAAAAATTATGGGCAAAAAACTCAAAAAACCGATTTTTTCAGACTTTTTTAGCCCATAACTTTTTTGTAAAACTCAATGAATCGTTTATAAAATACAAACACAGAACAATAGAGTTTTCAGATGATAAAACTTACATATTTTTGCATCAAAACGTGTCAATTGAAAGCTCGTCACGAGTTCTATTACTTCCTAAAAACTAAAAGGTTAACTTAACAGGAAAAAAACAAAATAAATAAAAATTCCTAAAAACCCTGGCTTTTTGGCAATTTTCAGTTGTACTTTTTTGTCTATTGATCAATTTATTAGCGATTGCTTATCAATATCTTCTAAATATATAGACCTTTCGAATGATATCAGAAATGCAGAATTTGACACTAAGATGGGGTTGTTTTTCGAAATGCAGAATTTGACACTAAGATGGGGTTGTTTTTCACTGTTTTTCAGTTTCGTTTGCAACTAAATTGTTTTATAAAGGGGAAAGTATAAACAATTTTTATGTCCGAAAATTTTAGGTATTTTTGAGATTAATTTCAAAAGCAGAAAATGGGCACTTGGCAAATTGGGAATTTGGTAAAAGAATATTTTCAAAATAAATGACGATGATCTGAGAAAGAACTGCCTTTTCCGCAGAAAGCATTGCCCAATTCAATCGTCGGCTTTACTCGTGTTGACTTTCGGTAGGGTTCATTGAATTTAATAAAAGTTTTTCTTTATCTCAACCATCTCTTTTCATAGTTCGAACAATTTCGATGCCATTGCTTTTCGCCGCATTGGTCGTCTTTTGCGTGCTGGGACGAAGTACGAATAGTGCAAGTGTGGGCGAAGTACGAATAGTGCAAGTGTGGGCGAAGTACGAATAGTGCAAGTGTGGGCGAAGTACGAATAGTGCAAGTGGGGAATTTCGGAGGAAGGGCCGTTTCAGTACGGAAAGTTAATTTATTTAATTGACATTTTAATAAAAATAAATTTAAATTGTTAAAAAAATAAATTTTGATACAACAAAGAGAGAAATACAATAAGTAAAAAACGAATTTTTAAATTCAAGTAAATGCACATACCGTATGTATTCTAATAGAGACCTAACCTCTGTTACAAGACCCCCCTTCATTAAAGACCCCCTAAAAAATTCTTTTTTTCCTTTAGTATTTGAAAATTTCTCTAGTTTTAAATCACTAGATTTTTTTTATTGAAAAAATTACAGCCAGCGTCAAATGCAAAAAGGGTGGATCTTAACTGCGAACCAACAACTGTGAACCAGCCAATTTAGAACCTCATAACTTTTTTCTAACTTGATTAAATTCTGCAATTTTGTACCATACGAATGCTTTACGTGTTTTAAAGCTTTTATTAAGAGATTGTTAAGTGATATAATAAATGACCAAAAAGTTACAACTTGAAAAATTGTAAAAAAATTTCAAATTTTTGATCAAGTTAGAAAAAAGTTATGAGAGGTTCTATGAGCGGCGTCGAATGTACGGCGACAAAATTGACCTGTGGATAAGTCAATTGTAAAGTTTTTTTTTGTAAAAAAACCACGTTGATTAAAGCAAATGCACAGATTTTCGGACGAATTAAAAAATTTTTTTAAGGGGTCGGTCTTCTAACAGAGGTTAGGTCTCCTATTAGAATACATACGGTATGTGCATTTACTTGAATTTAAAAATTCGTTTTTTACTTATTGTATTTCTCTCTTTGTTGTATCAAAATTTATTTTTTTAACAATTTAAATTTATTTTTATTAAAATGTCAATTAAATAAATTAACTTTCCGTACTGAAACGGCCCTTCCTCCGAAATTCCCCACTTGCACTATTCGTACTTCGTCCTAGCACCGTCTTTTGGAGTCAAATTTCTATTTGAAATAAGATATTCGTACGGAGTTGAATGCATATTTTTGCCACTTCCGTTTGGCCTCTGCTGAATGCGTTCGCCATCATGAAAATACACTTTGTATTTCCATCTAATTTTCATTACTTCCATCGTCTGATTTCATCGTCCATTCTCTGTGACAAGGGCGTAGCTAGGGGGTGGGGGCTGAAGGGGCTATAGCCCCCTCCCCCGAAACCCATAAAAAAAATTTCAATGAAAAGTAGGCTTTAATTAAAAAGCAAAAATAATTCAAAAAACATTACTAATTCGGGAATTTTAAAAATTAAAAATACACAACCTAAAAATCATATGTTTGAGTTCAGCCCCCCCCCCCCCCCCCGAAGCCAAGGGTCTGGCTACGCCCTTGCTCTGTGACTTTGCCAAGCTCCGAATGGTCAGATTCGACCATAGCAAAGTTCTCCAAATTCCGCCCGATGACAGCAAAGGATCGTCCGATGGCCAAGCGTTTTGCAACTTCAGATGCAGGGATACGTCGGTAGTCTTCGTGATCGCGCAGAAAATGATGATGATAATGATTTTTTCATTTTTTTTTCTTTTGGCTTTTTTATTTGTTATCGTGTTGCCACGTCAAATGTTAGAAATAAAATATTTGTTCTGTCAATTTTTTTTGCAGTGAATTAACTCCATGTAAGTGCCTAAAGAAGAAAATTATAAAAAATTTGGATATATTTTTGGCGGGCAGACGAATCGACCGGGCAATTATAGTTTTTTACTAGGCGGACGAATCGTCTCTCAAAGCTCTTAATTTTTAAAGTTTTCTCCGGAGGCGCCTATCGGCACACCTGAGTCGACATTTTGTGGAAATCAATATTTGGTTGGTACGCAAAGGTGTCTGACGCCACCCGGATTTTTTTTGGAATTCAATGAAATTCTAGAGGAAAATTGTCAAAATAGGTGTATATTTCGTGGTGCGACATTTGAGGACCCGACTTTTGCGGATAACCCCGACATTTCAGGACCCGACATTTGAGGACCCGACAATTGAGGATCCCGACACTTGAGTATCCCGACACTTGAGGACCCGACATTTGAGGATCCCGACATTTCAGGATCCGAAATTGAGGATAACCCCGACATTTGAAGACCCGACATTTGAGGATTTGGTAAATTCTAGGGTAATTTGGGGCGCTGATCACAAATCTGATTCTTTTTTTGTTTATTGCCTATGCCGGTTTTGTTCAAATCCACCCCCTAATCCATCTCGAATTCGTCGGTGATTTGAGGTTATCAAATCCCTGTCCATGAATATTTCGATAAATCCATTCCATTAATGTTTGAAATTTGCTTCCTCTGTGCTCTTCTTGTCCAAATTTTTCCTTTACACCCCAAAATCAATCTCTTCTCAAGAATCTTTTTCCTGTACAATCTCGCATTAATTAACAATAAATTTATCTTTTATTAATTTTTCTTTTTGAATAATTGGAAAATTTGTTTAGTTCTATATAAGACTTTTAAAACTATTTTTTTTTATTACTAATATAAATAAATTACAAACCAAGTTTAAAATTGTATTAAATGAATCTTGTTTACCATTTTTATATTTAACAGGAAGGCTGCTCAAAAATTCCACTATTTATGTTAAAGTTACAGCTCTCTTTTCTATAATAAATTCTCCTGTCCAACTTAAAGAAACTATTCTCATATAAAAAAATATTTTTAAATAATTTTATAATTTTTTCTTCATTTTTAGGTGGTCACAATTTTGGTCGAACATGGGGCTAATGTGAATGCGCCGTCAGTGAATGGATTCACCCCTTTGTACATGGCAGCGCAGGAAAATCCTTAGGTAAATATTCATCCAGAATAGCACCCATCTTAATTTTCTAAAATTTTTTTGTTTTTAAACAAGGGGGGAAGGACCGGGATTCCGACCACAAATGGTTGCTTTACATAATCGTAAATTATTACTCCATTATTTCAACACCATAGATTCATTTCCCATCAGGCGATTTGTGTTTTTTTTTACCTCTCGGCTTTTTTTTTTTTTGCTTATTTCTTGCAAGTGCCGGATTTTCTTTAAGTTTTGATTTATTTTTTCCCTAAATTCAAAAAATCTTCTTGTAAATTTTCTGCCTAAGTCACAAATGGTTGTGTGACATTTGCGGTCCGGACATTTGCGGCCTGTTGAAAATCGGACATTTGCGGACCGCCATATGCGGTCGGACATTTGCGCCTCGGACATTTGCGGCCAACTCTCTTAAGAGTCTTTTTTCTTTTTCGGACATTTGCGGCTTAAAGTTATGTGTAGATTTGCGGTCCAACCCAAAATCGGACATTTGCGGTCCGCATATCATTATCCAATACTCAATCATAACTTGAAGAAAAACCTATAGGAAGCAAGCATGCCATTTGACAAATAAGATAAGTCTGTCAATTTATAATCGTAGCACGACTTCTGATCACTTCGATACTGCCGTCTTGAACAACATTTAGACTTCTCCATCCTCATCTTAGACAAAAAATAAAAACTAGATATTCTTTGTCGAAATTAAATAAAAAATGAATTTTTGGTGCAGAAATTTAAAAAAAGGGGTTGAAAAAGTTATTAAAAATTTGTAATATTTTATTGTACAAAAAAATTGACGTTCCGTTGGCCGCATATATCCGGTCGCACTTGTCGGGCCGCAAATGTCTGATTTGCAGCAGGCCGCAAATGTCCGGCCGCAAATGTCTTAACACGGTCACAAATGAATATTTTTGATCGTTCCATTTGTTCCCCCCGCCCCATTTTGCCCCCTTAACCATATATTGATATACCATTCGGCGATTTGTGTTTTCTTTTTACTTACGGCTTTTTTTGCCCACTTCTTGCAGGTCCCGGATTTTCCATAAACTTAACTTTTATTTTTCCTTAAATTCTAAAAATTTTCTTAAAATTCTCGGCCTAAGTCACAAATGGTCGCTCCATTTGTTCTCCTTCACCGGGGCCCCTTAACCACCCACATTCATTCATTTTGCAACAGGACGGATTCACTCCGTTGGCTGTCGCATTGCAACAAGGCCATGACCGTATTGTGGCACTGCTGTTGGAGAACGACAACACCAGCAAGGTGAAGCTGCCCGCGCTGCACATCGCGGCCAAAAAGGACGACGTGCCGTCCGCCAAACTGCTACTGGCGAATGAGCCGAATCCGAACGTGACGTCGAAGAGCGGCTTCACCCCGTTGCACATTACGGTAGGACCAAAGCATGGATTGAATAATGGGCCCCAGACACCTGGATAAATGCAAAAAATTAAACAATTTCATCGTTTTAATTGCCCCAAAATGTACGTTTTGCTTATTTTCAGTCCCAAATTGCTCAAAAAGATTATTGTAATGACATTTGATATTAATTTGCTTGGATAAATTGGTGTAAAATTTTCTCTCAATCATTTTTCAATAATTTTCTTTTTTTTTTACCCCAAATTTTTTTTGGGGGGCGGGCTTGCATGTCCTTTTTTTGAAAATTTTGATCTAACACCCTGCTATAACATGGAGTATGGGGGAGTTAGTAAACCTTTTACAGAATGGCACTTTCTTGAAAAAAAATTTCTTAGAGTGTTGGAGTTGACTCGTCATATTGTTACAATGTTCAAGGCTCGTCATAACATCAGTCCGTTTCATGTTGCCGCAAAGTGGGGTCGTGTCAAGCTGGTTGAACTGTTGCTGGACCGCGGTGCGATCATCGACTGCCGCACGCGTGATTTACTTATACCGCTGCACTGCGTAGCGCGTAGCGGTAAAAATTTGCAAAATATACCAGTGTATCAGATTTATCCGTATAAATGTTTACATGGATTTAATATCCCGTTATTATTATTATTATTATTATTACATTTTTTTCCAATATAGTCTTAAGGGGAACGTTATACACATATACACGGCGCTAGGTCAAAATGCCTGCCCAAGGGGCAAAATGCCCAACAAAATGCCCAATAAGCAAAAAACGGACAAAATGCCCAATGGTCAAAATTCCCAAGGGACAAAATGCCCAATAAGCAAAAAACGGACAAAATGCCCAATGGTCAAAATACCCAAGGGACAAAATGCCCAATAAGCAAAAAACGGTCAAAATGTCAAAATGAAAATGACCAATGGATAAAATTAATCAAAGTTATTTCATAAAAAATCTATCAACACTAATTAATTCTCCATTACAAACCATTTCTTGGCCTTAAAGTAAAAAAAGTTTCTAAATTGTGGAAAAATGGATTTTTTTATCATTGGGCATTTGGACCATTGGGCATTGTGACCGTTTTCTGCTTATTGGGCATTTTGCCCATTGGGCATTTTTGACCGGTAGCCCATATACACATATGTATATTAAATATTAATTATTGTAATTCACTTATAAGGCTATTCAATAATCTTCTCAACTCATCCAGGCCATGACACGGCTGTGGAACTGTTGCTGGAGCGTGGTGCGCCAATTTCGGCCAAAACCAAAAATGGGCTTGCTCCGCTGCACATGGCCGCACAGGGTGACCATCAGGGATGTTGCAAGTTTCGCTTTTCGCGTTTCGCCTTTTCGCATTTTCGCCTTTTTTGGGCATTTCGCTTTCGCCTTTTCGCTTTCGCTTTTTATTTTGGTTTCGCTTATTTCGCTTTTCGCCTTTCGCTTTTTATTTTGGTTTCGCTTTTTTCGCTTTTCGCCTTTCGCTTTTTGGCGCAAAAGCGAAATAAAAGTACACCCCTAAAGATAGAGTTTTTTTTGGAAGATAAATTAATAAATTGTTGGTGTCATTGGTTGAGGGGTTCATATCCCTGTCCGTCTGTCTCCGTCCCAATTTTTGGCATATCCATCCATGATCCGCGGATATACGCATTTTAGAGAAAAAAAAAATGTTAAACAAAAAAAAATTCTCAATTAATAAAGTATGTAAAGCAAAAATTAAATCATTTAAATTTAAAAAAAAATCCGGCGGCGTCTAACGATATCTCCGGACACCATTTAACTTAGATTTTCTTAAAAATTATCTCACTAATCTTCACAATGTACCAAAAATCATAAATTGTCCTTATTTCTAAAATTTGTCCTTATTTGGAGGGGTTGAATCGTAGAAAAAAGGCACCGCCGGACACTCTACCTTTTGAAATTTTTAAAAAAGGACACAAAATTGACCACTTTTTGAGAAAATCTGTTAACAAATGAGCCATAATTTTCAAAAATTTTCTCCGGTGGCGCCTAACGGCACCACCGGACCCTTTTTCGCCTATGTTTTTTCAAAATTTAACTCGAAAAGCATCAGAAATTTGGTCATTTTTTGTGAAAAACTGTTACCAAAATACAACCAATTTTCAAAATTTTCCCGGCGGCGCCTATCGGCACCGCCGACTCTTACTTTTTCGAAATTAAAAATGAAAAGCCTTATTTCAAAGCCTAATAGCTAAAAAAAATACTGCCATAGTGAACAAATATGCTATAAACATTAATTCTTGCAAAAAAAAATGGGTTAAAACAGTTCATTATTAAAAAAAAAAAAAAACATTTTTTTTTTGCTGGATTTTGATTTTCACTAGTGGTTTTTTAAATTTATAAATTTTTCGAACAAATCTATTCAAAAATTTCTGTATTATTAAATATTTTGTTGTTTTTTTCGTGCACTTAAATAAAAAGAGTGGTCAAAATGATTTACCAATTTAATTTATGTCTTAAGTTATTATTTTTGAAACTCCCGCCCGGGACTCCTGCAAAATGTAACGGGATTAAGGGAGCGGGATAAAGGCGGGAACCCCGAACGGGAGTCCGGTCCCGTTTTTTTTCAACTCCTGACTCCCGATCCCGCTCCCGTAAATTATTTTTAACCGGTCTCTAATTTTTACAATTCAAATGATGAAGATTTTGGCGCAAATTTTTAAAATTTTTAAGTTTCCCAAAAAAAAATTTCGCGTTTTCGCTTTTCGCCTTTTCGCTTTTTCGCCTTTTTTGGGCCTTTCGCTTTCGCTTTTCGCCTTTCGCTTTTTATTTTGGTTTCGCTTTTTTCGCTTTTCGCCTTTCGCTTTTTATTTTGGTTTCGCTTATTTCGCTTTTCGCCTTTCGCTTTTTGGCGCAAAAGCGAAATAAAAGTACACCCCTAAAGATAGAGTTTTTTTTGGAAGATACGTAGGAAAATCTCGGAGAAAAGAAAATTAATAAATTGTTGGTGTCATTGGTTGAGGGGTTCATATCCCTGTCCGTCTGTATCCGTCCCAATTTTTGGCATATCCATCCATGATCCGCGCATTTTAGAGAAAAAAAAATGTTAAACAAAAAAAAATTCTCAATTAATAAAGTATGTAAAGCAAAAATTAAATCATTTAAATTTAAAAAAAAATCCGGCGGCGTCTAACGATATCTCCGGACACCATTTAACTTAGATTTTCTTAAAAATTATCTCACTAATCTTCACAATGTACCAAAAATCATAAATTGTCCTTATTTCTAAAATTTGTCCTTATTTGGAGGGGTCGAATCGTAGAAAAATGGCACCGCCGGATACTCTACCTTTTGCAAATTTTTTCAAAAAAGGACACAAAATTGACCACTTTTTGAGAAAATTCTTAACAAATGAGCCATAATTTTCAAAAATTTTCTCCGGTGGCGCCTAACGGCACCACCGGACCTTTTTCGCCTATGTTTTTTCAAAATTTAACTCGAAAAGCATCAGAAATTTGTTCATTTTTTGTGAAAAACTGTTACCAAAATACAAGCAATTTTCAAAATTTTCCCGGCGGCGCCTATCGGCACCGCCGACTCTTACTTTTTCGAAATTAAAAATGAAAAGTCTTATTTCAAAGCCTAATAGCTAAAAAAAAATACTGCCATAGTGAACAAATATGCTATAAACATTAATTCTTGCAAAAAAAAATGGGTTAAAACAGTTCATTATTAAAAAAAAAAAAAAACATTTTTTTTTTGCTGGATTTTGATTTTCACTAGTGGTTTTTTAAATTTATAAATTTTTCGAACAAATCTATTCAAAAATTTCTGTATTATTAAATATTTTGTTGTTTTTTTCGTGCACTTAAATAAAAAGAGTGGTCAAAATGATTTACCAATTTAATTTATGTCTTAAGTTATAATTTTTGAAACTCCCGCCCGGGACTCCTGCAAAATGTAACGGGATTAAGGGAGCGGGATAAAGGCGGGAACCCCGAACGGGAGTCCGGTCCCGTTTTTTTTCAACTCCTGACTCCCGATCCCGCTCCCGTAAATTATTTTTAACCGGTCTCTAATTTTTACAATTCAAATGATGAAGATTTTGGCGCAAATTTTTAAAATTTTTAAGTTTCCCAAAAAAAAATTTCACGTTTTCGCTTTTCGCCTTTTCGCTTTTTCGCCTTTTTTGGGCCTTTCGCTTTCGCTTTTCGCCTTTCGCTTTTTATTTTGGTTTCGCTTTTTTCGCTTTTCGCCTTTCGCTTTTTATTTTGTTTCGCTTTTTTCGCTTTTCGCCTTTCGCTTTTTATTTTGGTTTCGCTTATTTCGCTTTTCGCCTTTCGCTTTTTATTTTTCCTTTTGCAACATCCCTGGTGACCATGTGGATTGTGCAAGGTAAACGCAAAAAATTTTTTTTATGTAAAATTAATTGTATTTAAATATTTGCTTTTTTATTATTAATTGGTAATAAGAATTTTAATTATGTCTGTTTTCATTAAATTATATTTCACAGCCCATTTGTTTGGGTTCCATTATTTAAAAAAACGTAATCTTTATTCATACAGTATGCATTTCATACCGTAATGAATTAATCTTCATTTTAGAATTTTGCTGTACAACCAAGCAAATGTGGATGAAGTGACGGTGGACTATCTGACCGCATTGCATGTTGCTGCACATTTGGCCATCTTGGCGTGGCCAAGCTGTTGTTGGACCGTCATGCTGATCCAAATGCGCGACCACTTAATGGGTACTGTATTAAGCTGACTGCATAGGATGTCGGAATTTAAGATTTTTCCATTTTTTTTTTAAATAAATATTTTTTTATGATAAAAAGTATTTTCTTAATAAGACTTTTTATTTATTTAATCGTATTTCACAAATATTCCTTTTTATCATATTTTCCGCCCAACTGAAAAATTATTTTTTATAAAAAATCAAAATATGTAAAATATATTTTTTTTTGTTTTTGTAAAGAAATATTTAACATTATTAACACATAAATTTTTAATAAATTTGATTAATCTTAATTTGAACATTTTGGCACTAGGTATATTGATTTATTTTTGATTAATCCGAGAAAATATTATTTATTAAATAATTTTGTTTTTATTTTTTAAGCTTTACTCCGCTTCACATTGCGTGCAAGAAGAACCGGACCAAGGTGGTGGAGCTGTTGCTGAAATGCCATGCCAGTATTGAGGCAACCACCGAGTCGGGGCTTGCACCACTGCACGTTGCAGCATTCATGGGCTGCATCAACATCGTCATCTTCCTCATTCAACAGGTAGTAGGTTCCACATTGGGGTGCACTTCGTTTTCCCGCCGCCCGTTTCCCGCCCGCTTCGTTTTCCCTCGAAAATTTTTTTAAAAAAAACTTCTAATTCTTAACAATTTTACTTTAATAAATTACTAGGAAATTTTTTCAAGCAGGAAATTTCAAGAAAAACTATAAATTTTTGCATTTTTTCAAAATTTTTCTAAAATTTAATAAAAAGGAATCACTTTTTTGCTTTCTCCTAGCAAATTTTAGTGGTCTATTTTTGTCGAAGGAGTTGTCGGGGAAAAAATTTTTTTTAATTTTTTGGGAAATATTGAAATCAAAAATTACTTATTTGGATCGGATCAGAACCCAACTACTATACATGACAAATGGTCAGCCAGCCGGCCGACCCTCTTGCCCGCCCCCTCATCGTACTAGGCCTGGCCGACCCCTCCCCCACTAATCAAAAAAAAAAAAAAATTCCCTTGGCGCCTATCGGCATCGGATGGACACCCCCTCCCCCCCCCATTTTTCTCCAATTTGTCCAAAGTTGAAAAAAACTGCTGAACCCTGGCTATGTGAGAGATGGTGAAAATAATATACTGGAAAACAAATTTATAGCCAAGCGTATGAAATTTGCAAAATGAAAATTATTTTGGTGCTTTTTAATAAATTTTTTTTCTAAAACATTGTAAAGATTTTGTTATTTTTTTGTTAAATGCAAAGATGTTAAAGTTGGATGTGCTTCTGTTTTAAATCCTTTCCTAGAGATCTTTTATTTTAATTTTTTTAAATAATATTTTCAAAAAATTTAAAAATTTTTCTTAACATTCTATATTGGTTTATTTTAGGAATCCTAGGGTGTCTGTATTTCCGTATGTTTTACCGAAAATGTGTTCACTTCCTAAAAAGAATTTTCTTATAAATTGACCAAATTTTTCCCAAAAATCGACTCCAATTTTCTAATTTTCACCGGTGGTCGCTTGTCTCTACATAGCCACACCGTCGATGTCATACTAACCCCAGTGTCCTCCAAAATTACTTAAATTATAAATCCGACGCGAAAATTGGCTTAAACTCCAAAAATTTGCACGGCGGCGCCTATGGAAACCAAAAAATGATTCTTTTTTTGTTTTTTTTTCTGTTGGATTTTGTTTTTGCCGAATAAATGATTATTTCAAAAATTCATCTGTCATACCCTTCTCTAAACTTCTTTCTTTTTCTTGCTTTTTTCTTGGCTTATTCACAAAATGTACCTTTTTTTCTTTATCCCTTAATATTTTTTATTTATTTTATTTTATTCTTAGATTTATAAAATGCCATTCACTTCTGAAACTGCGACGGCAGCGAGCACAACGTTTTGAATGTTTTATCGGTGGTTTAAAGCAGATATTGCACGGGCAAACGAGGACAACGAAGAAAATCAAGCAACTGTGACATTTTTACTAACGTTAAAAATATTTTTAATTTTCATAAATTTTTCTATCTATTAGTGTTCAATATTACTATAAATACAATTATATTTATTTCTTTTGGCCATTTAATTAATTATACTTCAAATTTGAATATATTTCATTTGCAATTTCCATCTCTGAAAGCTAATTGGAACATTAACAAATATTTGTGACGATTATCTTCGTCGTTCAAAGTCATAAAAATCGCCAAAACAAAAGCGCAGAATGCCCGTTGCCGATCCAAGCACATCCACTACGCCACAGCAGCAGCACCTGCAGGATGACCAAATAGTCAGTAGTGGTGACAGATATTTCAAAAAATTTTAATCCATAACTCCGGATTTTAAAAGGACCAGGTTCTTTAATCGGAATAGGAATTTGTTGAAACTTAAATTTAACAAAATTCAACATGAACTAGAACATGAAAGATTCGGACTCAAATTAAGAATTTAAAATATTCGGGACTCTATTCGAAGAGAGGTCACCTCATAACCATTTTTTTCTGTTGGTAAATCTTTATTGACAAAAAAAAGTGATATTCACGAAATTTTCCTACTAATTTTGAAAATTGCCCAATTTTTCTTAAAAATTTTAACCTTTCTCTCCTTGGCTATGGGTCTAGCTCATAAATTTCAGGCACCAACAAAGTCCACTGATCAGAATGCCGTCTTTTTGCGTGCGGCACGTGCTGGCAGCATTAATCAGGTGCTCGATGTTTTGCGTGCCGGTGTCGACATCAACACAAGCAATTCAAATGGGCTGAATGCACTCCATTTGGCCTCAAAGGAAGGGCATAATGGTAAAAGAAATAAAAATTAAAAAAAAAAGAATCGATATTGTGTAAATTCTTACAAATTGTAAATAAGTTCTTTATTCATTGCATTTTGAAATTTTAAGAATGGAGAAATAAGTATTAGCCTGGCCTAACTAAGCGTCCGGACTTTAATTAAGCATTTATTTTATTTTATAAAACAAACTGTCTAATTAAGCGTCAGTTCGTCTCAATGCTTATTTAGCCGCCTTAAAATTCTAAATTCAAAAAAACTGGGCATTCCCATTATGTGTATCGAACTGGGCGATCTTGAAACGGGAAAGCCTATTTTTTCGCTTTGTCTAAATTTCACAGAAATCATGTTTAGAATGTTCAGTCACCAATTCATAATCCTTCTCGAACTCTTTGTTTACACCCCAAAATTATTTTAAAAATAAATTTTTTTCTTAAAAAATCTTATTGTTTAATTTAAGAAAAGATTTGTATTTCAGTAAATTTTTCTTATTTTGTCACTTTCCCGAAAGATTGAAATCATTTTCCCAAAATTTCGTCAAAAATCGACTAAATTTACAATTTCACCTAAAAAACGCTACAAATTTTCTAATTTTAACCGGCGGCATCATCGATGTCCTCCTTCCTACTCACCCCAGAAAAATTTTAAATCCAACGCGATAAAATTGGTTAAAACTCCAAAAATTTGCCTGGCGGCGGGCGCCTATGGTAAACCAAATCAATGTAAATTATTTTTTTGGCATTTTCTTAACTTTTTTCATGTTGGAGTGTCTATTATTCTTTCGAAGTTGTACTTTTTAGTACCTTGTGGTTGCTCGATAAATAAATAAAAGAAAAAAATTTATTTTTAAAATAATTTTGGGTTTGTTTTGGCGATTTTTATGACTTTGAACGACGAAGATAATCGTCACAAATATTTGTTAATGTTCCAATTAGCTTTCAGAGCTTTTTTTATCTTTAATGGAAATTGCAAATGAAATATATTCAAATTTGAAGTATAATTAATTAAATGGCCAAAAGAAATAAATATAATTGTATTTATAGTAATATTGAACACTAATAGATAGAAAAATTTATGAAAATTAAAAATATTTTTAACGTTAGTAAAAATGTCACAGTTGCTTGATTTTCTTCGTTGTCCTCGTTTGCCCGTGCAATATCTGCTTTAAACCACCGATAAAACATTCAAAACGTTGTGCTCGCTGCCGTCGCAGTTTCAGAAGTGAATGGCATTTTATAAATCTAAGAATAAAATAAAATAAATAAAAAATATTAAGGGATAAAGAAAAAAAGGTACATTTTGTGAATAAGCCAAGAAAAAAGCAAGAAAAAGAAAGAAGTTTAGAGAAGGGTATGACAGATGAATTTTTGAAATAATCATTTATTCGGCAAAAACAAAATCCAACAGAAATTTAAAAACAAAAAAAAAGAATCATTTTTTGGTTTCCATAGGCGCCGCCGTGCAAATTTTTGGAGTTTAAGCCAATTTTCGCATCGGATTTATAATTTAAGTAATTTTGGAGGACACTGGGGTTAGTATGACATCGACGGTGTGGCTATGTAGAGACAAGCGACCACCGGTGAAAATTAGAAAATTGGAGTAGATTTTTGGGAAAAATTTGGTCAATTTATAAGAAAATTCTTTTTAGGAAGTGAACACATTTTCGGTAAAACATACGGAAATACAGACACCCTAGGATTCCTAAAATAAACCAATATAGAATGTTAAGAAAAATTTTTAAATTTTTTGAAAATATTATTTAAAAAAATTAAAATAAAAGATCTCTAGGAAAGGATTTAAAACAGAAGCACATCCAACTTTAACATCTTTGCATTTAACAAAAAAATAACAAAATCTTTACAATGTTTTAGAAAAAAAATTTATTAAAAAGCACCAAAATAATTTTCATTTTGCAAATTTCATACGCTTGGCTATAAATTTGTTTTCCAGTATATTATTTTCACCATCTCTCACATAGCCAGGGATCAGCAGTTTTTTTCAACTTTGGACAAATTGGAGAAAAATGGGGGGGGGAGGGGGTGTCCATCCGATGCCGATAGGCGCCAAGGGAATTTTTTTTTTTTTTTTGATTAGTGGGGGAGGGGTCGGCCAGGCCTAGTACGATGAGGGGGCGGGCAAGAGGGTCGGCCGGCTGGCTGACCATTTGTCATGTATAGTAGTTGGGTTCTGATCCGATCCAAATAAGTAATTTTTGATTTCAATATTTCCCAAAAAATTAAAAAAAATTTTTTCCCCGACAACTCCTTCGACAAAAATAGACCACTAAAATTTGCTAGGAGAAAGCAAAAAAGTGATTCCTTTTTATTAAATTTTAGAAAAATTTTGAAAAAGTGCAAAAATTTATAGTTTTTCTTGAAATTTCCTGCTTGAAAAAATTTCCTAGTAATTTATTAAAGTAAAATTGTTAAGAATTAGAAGTTTTTTTTAAAAAAATTTTCGAGGGAAAACGAAGCGGGCGGGAAACGGGCGGCGGGAAAACGAAGTGCACCCCAATGTGGAACCTACTACCTGTTGAATGAGGAAGATGACGATGTTTAACTGTTCATATTATTTAGTTTTCTTTTTAGTAAAAATGATCTACTGTTTTTGGTGAGAGATTTATAAAAAATATGTTGAATCTTCTTTCTGTGGCTTTGTTTCTTGATGCCGAATTGCTTCACAATTCAGCAATGCAATATTTGTAATGCTGAAGGCGAGGATTCAAAAACAATATGGTAATACCTTTGGCTAAAGCCTTTAATGCTGTAAACAATCCAAAAAATATTTTGTATTATCTTTTGGTTTGAAGAAATCTCAAGGGTTTAGTTAAAAATCTCAATACAGGTTATTTGGTTTTTCTAGAAACTCATTATAGCACACGTTGGTCTTTAGGCGAAAATTGAAACGTTTGCTTTAGCACCTAATATAGCGTTTACTCACCAATACAGTAAAAGCATTGATAACTGTTTATATTTTAGTTTCTTTTTATAGAAATGATCTACTGTTTTTGGTGAGAGATTATAAAAAATATTTTGAATCTTCTTTCTGTGGCTTTGTTTCTGATGCCGAATTGCTTCACAATTCAGCATGCAATATTGTAATGCTGAGGCGAGATTCAAAAACTATCTGGTAATACCTTTGGCTAAAGCCTTTAATGCTGTTAACAATCCAAAAAATATTTTGTATTATCTTTTGGTTTGAAGAAATCTCAAGGGTTTAGTTAAATCTCAAGACAGGTTATTTGGTTTTTCTAGAAACTCATTATAGCACACGTTGGTTTTTTAGGCGAAAATTGAAACGTTTGCTTAGCACCTATAGCGTTTACTCACCAATTAAAGTAAAGCATTGTAACTGTTCATATTATTTAGTTTTCTTTTTAGTAAAAATGATCTACTGTTTTTGGTGAGAGATTTATAAAAAATATTTTGAATCTTCTTTCTGTGGTTTGTTTCTTGATGCCGAATTGCTTCACAATTCAGCAATGCAATATTTGTAATGCTGAAGGCGAATTCAAAAACAATATGGTAATACCTTTGGCTAAAGCTTTAATGCTGTAAACAATCCAAAAAATATTTTGTATTATCTTTTGGTTTGAAGAAATCTCAGGGTTTAGTTAAAATCTCAATACAGGTTATTTGGTTTTTCTAGAAACTCATTATAGCACACGTTGGGTCTTTAGGCGAAAATTGAAACGGTTGCTTTAGCACCTAATATAGCGTTACTCACCCCAATTACAAGTAAAAGCATTGTAACTGTTTATTATTTAGTTTTTCTTTTAGTAAAAATGATCTACTTTTTTTGGTGAGAGATTTAAAAAATATTTTGAATCTTCTTTCTGTGCTTTGTTTCTTGATGCCGAATTGCTTCACAATTCAGCAATGCAATATTTGTAAGCTGAAGGCGAGGATTCAAAAACTATCTGGTAATACCTTTGGCTAAAGCCTTTAATGCTGTAACAATCCAAAAAATATTTTGTTATTATCTTTGGTTTGAGAAATCTCAAGGGTTTAGTAAAAATCTCAAGACAGGTTTTTGGTTTTCTCTAGAACTCATTATAGCACACTTTGGGTCTTTAGGCGAAAATTGAAACGGTTGCTTTAGCACCTAATTTAGCGTTTACTCACCAATTAAAAGTAAAGCATTGATAACTGTTCTATTATTTAGTTTTCTTTTTAGTAAAATGATCTACTGTTTTTGGTGAGAGATTTATAAAAATATTTTGAATCTTCTTTCTGTGCTTTGTTTTGAAGACTACATTTCTTGATGCCGAATTGCTTCACAATTCAGCAATGCAATATTTGTAATGCTGAAGGCGAGGATTCAAAACACATGGGAATACCTTTGGCTAAGGCCTTTAATGCTGTAAACAATCAAAAAATATTTTGTATTATCTTTTGGTTTGAAGAAATCTCAAGGGTTTAGTTAAAATCCATACGGTTATTGGTTTTTCTAGAAACTCATTATAGCACACGTTGGGTCTTTAGGCGAAAATTAAAACGTTTGCTTTAGCACCTAATTTAGCGTTTACTCACCAATTAAAGTAAAGCTTGATACTGTTCATATATTTAGTTCTTTTTAGTAAAATGATCTACTGTTTTTTGGTGGAGATTTATAAAAATATTTGAATCTTCTTTCTGTGGCTTGTTTTCTTGATGCCGAATTGCTTCACAATTCAGCAATGCATATTGTAATGCTGAAGGCGAGGATTCAAAAACAATATGGGAATACCTTTGGATAAGCCTTTAATGCTGTAAACAATCCAAAAAATATTTTGTATTATCTTTGGTTTGAAGAATCTCAAGGGTTTAGTAAAAATCTCAAGACAGGTTATTTGGTTTTTCTAGAACTCATTATAGCACACTTGGGTCTTTAGGCGAAAATTGAACGGTTGCTTTAGCACCTAATTTAGCGTTTACTCACCAATTACAAGTAAAAGCATTGATAACTGTTCATATTATTTAGTTTTCTTTTAGTAAAAAGATCTACTGTTTTGGTGAGAGATTATAAAAAATATTTTGAATCTTCTTTCTGTGGCTTGTTCTTCTTGATGCCGAATTGCTTCACAATTAGCAATGCAATATTTGTAATGCTGAAGGCGAGGATTCAAAAACAATATGGTAATACCTTTGGCTAAAGCCTTTAATGCTGTAAACAATCCAAAAAATATTTTGTATTATCTTTTGGTTTGAAGAAATCTCAAGGGTTTAGTTAAAATCTCAATACAGTTATTTGGTTTTTCTAGAAACTCATTATAGCACACGTTGGGGTCTTTAGGCGAAATTGAAACGGTTGCTTTAGCACCTAATTAGCGTTTACTCACCAATTACAAGTAAAAGCATTGATAACTGTTCATATTATTTAGTTTTCTTTTAGTAAAATGATCTACTGTTTTTGGTGAGAAGATTTATAAAAATATTTTGAATCTTCTTTCTGTGGCTTTGTTTCTTGATGCCGAATTGCTTCACAATTCGCAATGCAATATTTGTATGCTGAAGGCGAGGATTCAAAACTATGGTAATACCTTGGCTAAAGCCTTTAATGCTGTACAATCCAAAATATTTTGTATTATCTTTTGGTTTGAAGAAATCTCAAGGGTTTAGTTAAAATCTCAAGACAGGTTATTTGGTTTTTTCTAGAAACTCATTATAGCCCACGTTGGGTTTTTAGGCGAAAATTGAAACGGTTTGCTAGCACCTATTTAGCGTTTACTCACCAATACAGTAAAAGCATTGATAACTGTTTATATTATTTAGTTTTCTTTTAGTAAAAATGATCTACTTTTTTGGTGAGAGATTTATAAAAATATTTTGAATCTTCTTTCTGTGGCTTTGTTTCTTGATGCCGAATTGCTTCACAATTCAGCAATGCAATTTGTATGCTGAAGCGAGGATTCAAAAACAATATGGTAATACCTTGGCTAAAGCCTTTAATGCTGTAAACAATCCAAAAAATATTTGTATTCTTTTGGTTTGAAGAAATCTCAGGGGTTTAGTTAAAATCTCAAGACAGGTTATTTGGTTTTTCTAGAAACTCATTATAGCACACGTTGGGCTTTAGGCGAAAATTGAAACGGTTGCTTTAGCACCTAATTTAGCGTTTACTCACCAATTACAAGTAAAAGCATTGATAACGTTCATATTATTTAGTTTTCTTTTAGTAAAAATGATCTACTGTTTTTGGTGGAGATTATAAAAAATATGTTGAATCTTCTTTCTGTGGCTTTGTTTCTTGATGCCGAATTGCTTCACATTCAGCAATGCAATATTTGTAATGCTGAAGGCGAGGATTCAAAAACATATGGTAATACCTTTGGCTAAAGCCTTTAATGCTGTAAACAATCCAAAAATATTTTGTATTATCCTTTGGTTTGAGAAATCTCAGGGTTTAGTAAAATCTCAAGACAGGTTATTTGGTTTTTCTAGAAACTCATTATAGCACCGTTGGGGTC